>OX451404.1:1415948-2015948 GCA_949629135.1 Eremobia ochroleuca | reverse complement strand
ACATTCACCTCCTTCAGGGTTGATACCCCCCTTCCGTTACACGCTGTATAAATAGTAAGGCCGCATGCCTGTATGCCATGTGGGTGCCAGGTGCATCTACAAAATTATAATGGCATACGTCTATTCCGCTTTACCTTGACCATTTTTGTACTTATGGCTTGATTTCTGTCTGAAATATTTTCTTGTTTTGTACTTACATACATAACCCTTTTGGCTATGCCGTATTCGGGTAAAAATCATTCTGTCTATGTCAGATTCAAATACTTGACAGAAATAGAACGATGCTTTAAATTCGTTTAGCGGTCTGCGATAACCGTATATTATAGTGATTTGTGATGGAAGTGGGCCTTAATCTGCCAGTGTGTTTATGTGATCTAACGCGTTCTTGAGTAGAGAAGGCGAGTTGGCAAACGCAAGGAAGGACGTATTCAGGCTAGGTGGAGTCATGATCTTCGCAGAGTGACTGGTAGCAGCTGGATGAGAGCAGCCGAGGATAGAGTTCAATGGCTTGCCATTGCAGAGGTATATTCTGTAGCTGTTATTGGAAAACGTAATGTGGGGTGTTGTAGTTGAAACGCAACTTGGAGGAGGCCTATTTTCGGCAGTGGATAGCTGTATGTGTTATCGAAAAACGTAGGTAATGAGGGTCTGCTCCAAGATTGTGGTTGAAATTCAACTTTGGGGGAGGCCCAGCAGTGGATTTTTGTAGGTTGAGTTGATAATAATTAAAAAATAAATTGAGAAGATACTAAAGAGGGCAGTAGATGTGTGGACGTACGTATGCCCAAAAATGACTTACCTTTGAGATACGCTTTTTGATATCACAATGTGGCATCCGAAAATTATTTTATTCAATAATTTTTATATTCGCACCGAGACAAAAAACAGTGATTATTTGAACCTTATGCAAAACGCTGATAATAATGACGCAGACGTAAAGCACAAACACATACTTACAGTAAAAAAAAACCAAAACACACGATTTTCAAAGTCTTAGCAAAGCTCTAAGACCAGACGAAAACTTAAACATAATTCAAGCATACAATTTTAGCCGAAAAAACGAATCCAAACGTTCTTTGCTGAACGAAACATAAAAATCCATGCCTTAAGGGCCATTTAAAACCTTAAAGTTTCAAGAATAAGGTTTAGATTTCGGTGGTAAGCAGGGTTTCTTTGAAAGCGTACTCCTGCTTCAATTAATTTCTTGCAAGCCGTTTTACGTTTTCAATACAGTGGGACCTGCATGCAAGTTTATTATAAGTTTGGGAACTCGAAGTTTTCGACTTGTCGTTGCAATTTCTGTAGGTTGTTGTGTGTTAATATTGGTGGAAATAAACAGGGTAGGTAGGGATTTAGGTAGCTACAAGCTATTTATTATGTCAGTTATATTTATTTTGTCAGTAATATTAAAGTTCCATTGAATTGGGAGCGAGTCCAATGCCTTAAATTGGGCACACATGCCTTCAAAACCTTGAAGGCAAAAACGGTGAGGAAAAAAATCAAGCACTTGACATCTACCAACCCGCACTGGGCCTGCGTGGTGCATTACGGCCCACTTCTCCCAATCAGAGGAGGCCTGTGTCATAGCTGTATCCGTGTGTCTGTATGTGTGTGTGTGTTTGTGCTGTGTGTAGCAATATACCGCTAGTCAAATGTGGGTGTACAATACACCCCTACCTAACTCCTCAGAGAAAATAGGCGTGATATTATGTTGAAACTAACATAAACATAACATCATGCGTATAAATTGTTTGGTTCCTAATAAGTCCTTCTTTTTAGCGTGTCGATGGCAAATATTGTTTGAAAAGTAGCTACATTTTTTGTTCGTTCTCAACAACGCTAACGCCATTCATTGAGCCAGACATTAGATCCTCACTAATGTACAGGAGTCAGGGTATCATGCGGCGCAAGAAGAAAGGTAGGCTATTGTCTGCGGGGGAGGCTAAGAAGGATTTGTGGTGTTACATGGATGGATAGAATTCAAACTCAAACTCAAACCATTTATTTCAAATAACCAATTACAGGCACTTTTCATCACATTGTCAAGGGGTCGGTCAGTCAGAAAGATGAAGCTGACCCATTCCAAAGCGTAGTAGGTACCTATGGAGAAGAACGGGCAAGAAACTCCACGGACACTCTTTGAAATCACAAAATTATTACAAAATTAACCAATATTTTTTTTTTTTTTGTATCCATCTGTGGAGGCTTGTAATTAGCAATTTAGTTATATATTTTTGTTACTATAATGTTATTAGTCTGTAAGCTTTCCTAAAATAAAATAAATAAATAAATAAAATATTGTTTACATCATTCATGTTGAAATTATACATGTGAGAACGATGTAGAAAGACGTGCACGTTAAAAGCCTTCGTACTAAAAAGGATAAAAACAAAAAGAATAAGAAATGAGTACAAAACAGGGGGGGGGGGGGGGGGGGCTGAAAGTGGCATCGGTAACTGAAAAGATGTGGTGTGTGATACGGAAGAATGAGGAAAATATCGTGAGGAAAGTTTTGAGTATGAATGTCGATTGCTGTAAGAGTAGGGGACGAGCAAAAAAACGATGGATGGACTATGTGAATGATGTTATAGTTAGAAAGGGGGTGACTACCGAGATGACGACTAAGTAATAGAGAAGTGTGGAAGAAAAAGACATGTTGCGCTGACACCAAATAAATTGGATTAACGGCAGGAACATGATGATGGTTTGCCGGAGACGTTGCATATATACTGAAGATAGGAAGCCATTAGAGAAACCCCATCTGTGGAGATTGTCTTTTCTGCGCCCGACCTGTGAGGTTAACAAGTCAGCCACGGGAAAGTTTCTCTGATGGCTCTGATGAAAGAATCAGGAGGTTGGAGCTTCTCTCGCCAAAGATCACATCTGTCACAGATAATGTTGCCGTGTAATAGTTGAACCTCATCAGGTGGGTAAATGCGTAATATACTCATTAGTAATGGCTAATGGCTTTTATTTTGACAATTCATCGTGACCTAAAAATGGAACCCATCACCAATTATGTTGGACTATGTCCAAAGTGCTGCGGCCCATGAACACCGACTCCGCTGACATGTGAACATCGAGGCAATTCAGCTGTTAGACCAAACAAATATAGTGCGAAGACTAAAACAAACAAAACCTTTGTAGTGTAAGAAGTGTAGAAATAATAATGACAATGACACAAATTCAAATTCATATCATTTATTGTTTGTTACATGTCAATAGAGATGTTATAGTTATAGTTGTAGTAACAATGTAACATACCTATAAGGTGTACAATATTTATGATGCTTAGTTGTTTACTTGTGTTAAATAAAAACATTCTTACAGTCGATTTACTCTTTTTTTACTTTAATATAAAATTGTACCTTAATAAATTATTGTAAAATTTAATTTGAATTAGTCAGGTTATAGAATAGAATAGAATAGAATACTCTTTATTATGTACACCATATAGATTACAGACATAAATATAGAAATTTTACAAAGGGTGACACAATGGGTCTTATCACTAAGAGCGATCTTTTAAAGACAACCTTTGGATGGATTGAAAAGGGAAGGAGAGACAAATATTGTAGGTAGTCTGTGGTGTACTATTTACACGATAAAATAAATACATACATTAAGTATATTATACCAATCTAAATAAATATATACATATAACAATAGACACGAAACAGGAGTAAAGAAAATATAATGGTGCTGTTTAAGGAGAGAGGAAGTGATTTTTTATCATAATTTTAAAAGTAGACAAAGATTGAGCACGCCTTACCGACACGGGTAAGTCATTCCATAAGCGTACTGCTTGAACAGTAAAAGATTTATCATAGAAACTGGTGGAATGCATCGGCATCTCTAGTCTCAGGTTTTCCGATGAACTCAGATATCTATTATGTGTGTCATGAAGGAACTTGAAACGTTCTTTAAGATAAGAGGGGGTTTTAGGGTTAAACAAAATACTTATTTAAAGTTATTAAACATTAGTCAATTTATAAATTATTCAAATTATACATTAAAAAATATTATACATGTCAAATTTTACTACATAAACATAAAAAGTCAGAATTACATTGCATTCATTAGTCAAGTTATACATTAGTAATATTATAAATGTCAAATTATGCATAAAAATAAAGAACAAAATATAACACATGAACAAAGTGCTTATATACTCATATCAGATCTAAGAAAGTGGAACGGCCTTGTGTAAAGTACAGACGCCAGCACATCAAGCTACTACAATATGTCAAATTTGTTTAATAGATTTCAACTTTATCGCTAAAGGTTCAAAGTTGATTGGGAATATTTGACAGTTTCGGGTAGCTTGATGTGCTGGCGTCTGTACAATCAACACTATTCTAAGTTTAAAACAAGTATCACGTAAAAAATTAAGTTACATTTAAATTGCTGATTAGTATTTTAGGCTAGATTGTAATTAATTATTAAGAACCTGTTTTTTTAATAAAGGTTTAAAAAAAAAATGGACAGTTCTAAAATATTTATTGTGTTGTTTACGTTGTCGAGGAACATATGAAACAATGGATTTGCAATATATTTCAAAATGACTCAGATTAAGATTGTTAATGTGTTACGCAATTAGGGAGCTGTTGTAAATTGTTGTTGATTAAATAATACATAGACAAAGTTTTGTTTGGAGTTGAATTGACAAACTACCTTGGCATTGATTATTGTAATTTAGGGTTCCACAGTATAAATCGAAGAAGCAGGACGGTTCAGTAGGTGTCGGAGCGAAGCGCGGTTGATTGAAGTTCGCTCGCTCCATTGCTTCCGTAAGTGAAGATAGTGACAAGAATTGTATGAAGTGGATGATACCAACTTCTAAATGTATTTATTTTATTATTTATGTAAGTACACACAGTAAAATGGATATAGGTACGACATAGTAGTATTGAGTAGAAAGGTACTGCTTATTTCTTAAGAAATTTCTTTCAGCAGACTTGCGAAAGGAGAGGTGAAGAAGAAATATATTTATATTTTGTTTTAAACATTTGAAAGTATGGCTTAACTAAGTCAGATTTTATATAAATTTAGCTGAGCCCCGCGGTTTCACCCGCATAAGTCTCGATCCCGTAAAAATATCGGGATAAAAAGTATTTTATGTTTTAATCCTGGTTACAAACTATCTGCGTGCAAAATTTCATCAAAATTGGTAGAGCCATTTGAGCGTGAAGAGGTAACAAACATACACACACACACACAAAAACACACACACACACACTCACAAACTTTCGCCTTTATAAAATTAGTGTGATGGGATTTTTTCTTGTCTTTTATTTCATTATATCTACAATGTTTTAGTATGTTTCTTACAAGTCTATATATAATTGTTGGATCACAGAATCGGTGCAGCATGTTTGTTAGAAACTTTATCGCACTTTAAACCGGCTGCCACCGAAAACCAGCGCTGGGGCAACCAAACGTATTTGCTTACTTTTTCTTTTTACAGTTCCGTACGATAGTAACGAACTTTATAAAGAGATTTTCACAAAGGTAAGACTGAAACAAACGACTGACTCAACCTTCTAAAAAGCCAATCTTTTTCTTAAACCAGACGCATGCTGTATTGAATGCTGTGCACCATCTCTATACAAATCCAACGGCCCGAAGACAAGCATCTTGGCAGATAATTTGATTTGTATTTAATTACACAATGACATCGATTCGTTGACGGAGGCACCACGAAGCCTGCCCACCCCCTATCGGAATTCTCGTTAAGACTGATGGAGGTCCGTGTAGTTCGTCTGTTTGTTTACATTGAATATTGAAATTAGATGTCGATTGAATTTGTGGAATATTTTGTTTATTGGGGTGCATTTGTACCTCCAGTAATAGATTTGTGTTTTGTAGGTGTGTTGAAATGGATCCTTATGTACCTACAGTCGGATTAGCTACTCGTATTTTGACTCTTCACGTGACCAGAGGGCTGGCCTATTTTTGGCCAAAGAATCAGCATTGCTATACAACGTGGCAATGCTGCCAGACTTTTGGGCACGTTTCTTATTGACAGAGATACGGACGAATTTTTTGATGCCCTATGATTATTTTCCCCCCCTTTTTTATATGCTTGTACAGTAAACGCTCAGAAGTCCATAAGCACGCTAAAGTTCACATTGCCATGAACAGTACGAGCGCGATACAGTCAGTGCGTGTGCGAGTGATGTCTCAACATTCCGCAGATAACACACACTAATAAACTGTCGTCGTAATAGACGAAATAGCATGATATTTCTGTTGCATTTACAATACGCGTCTGTTCTTACCATAGCATTGCTAAAATTCGCAAGTTTCTAATATGTGCTGCTAGCTATTTGCGCTAAGCAACAGGTTCACGATCAATGAGGTCTGAGTTCGAATCTGAATTATTATTGTTAGCCGTTTTTTTGTTTCTTTGAAACCATAATAATGTTAAGTAAAAACTTATTAGGTTTATGTTTACCTATTTATAATGTATTCATGCTTATTATCATTTTTATAAGAAGCAAATATTAGTTATTGTATTATTATTTAAGTATTTATGTGATATTTAATTTATTTTTTCGGTTTTGGAAGGTGGAACTAAAATAGTCGTGCTAAATCATAACAAAAATGTTTATTCGTTTTATTTATTTATAAAATTAACAATTTTGATGACAATAATTGTGACGTCACATTCCTACTTAGATAAAAATAAGTTCTCTTGTAACCGTTCATAAGATTTTTTGTTGTATACCCACTTAGTCAATTCATAATAACATAACAAGGAAAGGATGTTCTAATAACACAAATATAATTGTTGATACCCACTTATTAGAGGTATCGGTATTCAGTAAAGTTTATTGAAAAGTAATATATGATTTAGACTTTATAAACATGTTTTTTTTAATGTAACGTCACAATAAATGTATTGAGGTAATAGCTTAATTTTTCATTTTCTTGACGAAAAGAAGATTGAAACTAAACGTCAATTGTTTAAGGTCATTAAATAATACGGATATGCTAATATTACTAAATATTTAGTTACACCGTCTAATTATAAAAAACAAAACATTTAGATATTAATATTTTGTATAACTACATAAAAGCTACCTAGTTCTCCTGGCCCTGCTGCACTCATCCATCCCCACATATTGCCATAAATGCGCCATAAATGAAGCCTACCCTTATGGCTGGATTTAAATGTCTTTTGATCTAAAAATATGGTAGTATTCCAGTCAAAATCTAAATAATCCCGTGCGAAACGTAATCGTTCTTGTTTATGTCGTTCTGTCAACAAGGGCTTCTTAGATGGTCTTCTGTGCAAGCCTTCAGCGTGGAGGGCACGGCGAAGAGTTTACGATGAGGTGTCGAATAGTTCAGCAAAGTGTCTCGTTGGTGTGAATCCATTAAATTCATGCTCGCCCACCATGTCGTCGCTGTGCCTCGCTAATAAGCGCCGGCCTTCCACTTCGGCCTTTCTCTGCCTCGTATCTTTTGATCCAGAGACTTACAATATTCCTCTAAAACAAAAAAAAAAGTGAAATTAGGCAGCTGTAACAAAATACTAAAGTGACTTCATTTTAATATAATATAATAATATTTATTTAATATAATACCTTTTCAAATATTACAACTTTGTATTTATAAATCCAATAATAAACACTAATTATTTATCTTTTAGGCCTCATGATGGACTTAATAATCAATAAAAAGAATCATCCATTGTCAACAAATAATAGGTATTTTCAAATAAAAGTTTAAGTTACAATTCATTAATATTAAATACTCACATTCAGTCCGGTTTCATTAGATATTTGTGTTCTATTAAGACCACTTTTATGCAGCCCAATAATCGTCGCCCCCGCCTCAATATTACCTAATATTTGCCTGCATTTTGAGAATAATCAATACCGCTATCTATACCACACGTCACTAACCAACAACTACAACTAAAACGACAACGGTTAAGTATTCATAAAACTCATGTCTACCTCACAGAAATCTAAATTCTTTATTAAGTTTTTTTACGATCTACCTTCTTAACTTTACAAAATGTGTGAACAAAGCGAACAAGATAAAGAATATTATATTTCTGTCCCATTTCTTCCAATCGAGTAAAAACTTGCAAAAAGTCTACATATTCGGCGTGAGATTCGAACTCACGGCTTACTGATTCGCGCATCTATCTGCAGTAGTGTTGGGTAATGATAATAATCCGGTTAATATCATAATGGCTAATAATCGATTAAAAGCAGTTAGTAGCCATTAATAGCAAATATGGATGATAACCCTGCTGTTAATGTTATTTTAGTGATTGAAAATTTCCCTTCATGGTTTTCAGGCTTAGGACTGTCAGATTAGACTTCATTTTCATAATCTTTCTTTGTAGTAAATAAATGTGCAATTTAAAACTAATCTGACCCATTTAAAATTTTTCAATCAGCTATTTACATTGTTTTTTGATAGTTAGATTTTTATGTACTTAGTTTTTTTTTTTAATTCTTAATCAGTCATTTATTTGGGATATTTTTTTGGGAATTTTTATTTTTTTATTTTCGTTTTTAGTTGTTTTTGTTTTGTTTGTTGCTCAAAAATATTTTTTTGTTTTTTATTCCGGATTCGGTTGGCGTCGCTGTAGTGCAATTCATGCATCTCTTTCTGGCACGAATAAATATTGGCGCCAGAAAGAGATAGCACGAGAAACGGGGGTGCGGGGATGCATATTACCTACTAGAGATGTAAGTGCTGTATAATACCGTTTGTATTGAAACGTATAAAACGAAAAATACCGTATAATACGGTATTATACCATTTGCTACGGTATTTTATGTATAAATCGATTGTTTCTGTATTTTTTAAGTACATTATCTGAGTAATAATTAAAATACTGAAAATACGGTGGAAATGCACAGATATAAAACATGAAACGGTATTTTGAAGTGAAAACTTCTTTAGCATCGTTGTGATTTGAAAATCAATGAAACGAAAAAGCGACGGTAAAAAGAGATAAACACACATCTATAGGATTTAACGTGCGAGAGAATGAGATAGAAGTAGTGATGAGCAAAATCCAAGACCAAGACCATGATCAAGACTCGAAGTATTTGAGCAAGACCAAGACTATCTATACACTAGCAAGACCAACACCAAGACCGAACAAGCAAGACAAAGACCAAGACTGAGTAAGCAACACGAAGACCAATACAAAGACTGTCCTAGTCTTGGTCTTGGTCTTGCTTTGCTCATCACTAGATGACGATGACGATGACGATGATGACGATGAGAATGACGATCACGATCACGATGACTATGACGATCACGATGACGATGACGATCACGATGACGATGTCGATCACGATCACGATGAAGATGACGATCACGATGACGATCACGATCACGATGACGATCACGCTCACGATCACGATCACGATCACGATGACGATGACAATCACGATGACGATCACGATCACGATCACGATGACGATCACGATGACGATGACGATCACGATGACGATGTCGATCACGATCACGATGAAGATGACGATCACGATGACGATCACGATGACGATCACGATCACGATGACGATCACGCTCACGATTACGATCACGATCACGATGACCAATACAAAGACTGTCCTAGTCTTGGTCTTGGTCTTGCTTTGCTCATCACTAGATGACGATGACGATGATGACGATGACGATCACGATCACGATGACGATGACGATGACGATGACGATGTCGATCACGATCACGATGAAGATGACGATCACGATGACGATCACGATCACGATGACGATCACGCTCACGATCACGATGACGATGACGATCACGATGACGATGACAATCACGATGACGATCACGATCACGATGACGATCACGATGACGATGACAATCACGATGACGATGACGATCACGATCACGATGACGATCACGATGACGATGACGATCACGATCACGATTACGATGACGATCGCGCGGTAAATCGTACTGTGCGGTTTAAATATTTAACAAACAATAATTAAAAATAGACGGAAATATAATAGTGTAATAATATCTGTGAAGTTTAATTACTAAGTAATCATTAAATTAGATTAGAATTAGTCATTCTAAAATATAGAATACAATCGAAACTTCAAATATATTTTATTTATTAAACTACAACTCTTCGTAATAACGCAGGATCTTAAAAAGTGAATCAAAATATAAAATACCTATATAAAATACCAATAATACCGTTATGCCTTTTGGTATTATACGGTATTTTTACAACCATATTACCTACTAACCGCTCGGGTATTTTCCATTGTTTATAATTTACCTACGTCGTATTCACAGAAAAGAGTTAATAACTAACTTACTTATTATACCCTACATTTTTACGTATCGGTTAAAATTTATTTGTAGGTATACATACACCTACATATTTAGCTCGCTTTGTTAAATCAAGTAATTAATTAGGTAGATGGTTAAATCACAAAGCGATGTGTCAATAGTAATTATGGTTTTTATAGTACTGGATCTCTAAATTAACAAAACTGAATTTCCCGAAAAATGTGTATTTATTTTATTATTAACACTTTTTCGCATACAAAAAGTGAAAATAAATAAATAAAATAACAATACATTGAATACCACGCACCCCATTTATGTTCACACCCACAGATTTTACAATAAAACACAAAAAAAGCATTTATATTTTTAAATATACATTAATAGCAGGGTTATCATCCATTGCACGGCTATTAATGGACACTTATGGATTATAATCGATAATAACTCAAAGCATCCGGCTATTTACCCAACACTAATCTGCAGGCACTTAGCCGCTAGGCCACCTTGACTTGTGTGTTAACGTTGAAATTATGAAGTACAATCACTTGTTGACGACAATAATGATACATGTGTCTATTCTTGAAAATAGAAGGTCGTAAGTCAAACTAAACGTCAAGCTAATGCTTTGTGAGAATGCCTATGGACTTTTGGAGGCCACTGTACATATTATTGTTTTTATTTTAAGACTGCTAGCTTTTTAAACTATATAAATACTTAATTTTTTATAGTAGTTATGGAGGCAAAAATGTTCATTTTTTCATTAGTTAATTTTTATGCTTATGGCGCGGTTACGAGAGTGATGTTAAAGAATTATCTCCCTACTCAGCCCGCTCACAACATTGTTTGAAAGAAGTTGCGTCTGTTCCAAAAGTAACTGATAAAAAATTAATCCTGTTCTACTGTGAACAGACTAGGTATACAGTGTACATTGTACAGACACCAGCACATCAAGCTGCTACAATCTGTCAAATTTATTTAATAGATTTTCAACTTTATTGCTAAAACATAAGGTTCAAAGTTGATTGGGAAAATTTTAAAGTTTCGGGTAGCTTGATGTGCTGGCGTCTGTACATGGGCTGCACCCTTGGCACTCAGTCCAGTCAACACCTTGTTGACTATTTAACAATTGTACTACAATTCAAGCAAAGAGAAAGATAAGGAGGTAAGAGGAACATGGTGGACACTTCCTCATCCCCCATAGAAAAGGGAGGATCACTCGAGTGTTGTGTCTGGTGGGGCTACTGTCCGATGGTTGTTGTCAAGTTTATGTATATTTGCCAATCGCGCGGATAACAGATTTAGCGCTGCAGGATAGATGTGAAGCGTAGCGTCTTATTTGGCGTTGTAGATACCACCACAAGAAAGAGTACATAACAGATAACTTACAGGTATTCTTTATATTTCCAATGAATGTTATTTTAAGATAAACAGATATCAACATTATTTTAATAGAAATGAAGTTGATTTCAGAGTGACTACACTACTGAAAAAGTTATAAAACTGTTTAAAGTTGTAGCGTAAACTGAACTTTATTATGTGGGAATTAAAGTTATTTTTCCACTAGCTCATATTTTTTTACATTTTTTGCAATTAAATAGTGAACGCAAATTACATAACAACACGCGTGTAATTCCTAAAGAGTTAGGGAGAGGCGTACCTAAATAGTACACCTAGATTTCGCCAGCTCCGCGGACTGCTTCTGAGAATGTGCCGAAGGAAAATCCAATAATACTTTGCCCGACCTGAGAATCGAACCCAGGACCTCATGCTCACCACAAGCGCTTGCCACTAGACCAACTAGGCAGTCAAGAAACACTTTTTAAGAAAACAAAAGAATAATATCTAAAAACAAATAAACATCGTGTATTTTATCTAATCATCGAATTATTTCCACCTGTTTCCCTTCACATGCAAGTAAGCCGTCTTACGACAAAAACAACACTACCGTAATAAACTATACCCCACTAAGCCAGAGCTCTGCTTACCCCTAAATCATATATTAGCGGCAAAATGAGACTAATGCGAGACTTATAATCAAAGAAAGAAATTTCTGGCTAGCCACACGTGATAAGGGAGCGGTTATGGTGGAGAAGAGTAGCGGAGAGATTTACAAATAAAATGGCTACTTGAAATAATAATACTTATCGAAGGAGGTAAAAGAGTCCCTAGTAGAGTCCTTTCACAGCTATCTAAACTCTGCTGGCTGCAACCCAACAGCAACCTTATTACAACAACATTAAAGATCACTGTGATTTTGACGTACTTCACAGCTGCCGCAACCCAAGAGCAGACTTATTGTCACGTGATTAGAGATCACTGCGATATTGACAGTGATGCAAAATCAAAGGTATAATAAATTATATGTGACTCCGTTCATCTGTCTGTGACGGGCTATATACAGGATAATTTTTAACCAGTGCGTAAACTTTAACTATGAATTCAGCACATAATTATAGACCCCTAGCGTATAAATTTTTCATCGGTTATCCAAAAACAAATGTTTTTTTTTATAACCGAAAAAAAATCAATGTATAATCATGTACGGAATTCATGGTCACAGATGGCGACACTGGTTGAAAAAAAATCTGTATCTTTAATAGTTGTAATAATATATTTTCATAAATACTTACTTGGTGTTGATATTATATCGTCTATCATAGCAAATAATAAATCTTGACCCTCGTTTTGGGTATCGCCCCAGTGGTATAAAGAGAATGTATTTTGTACGAAAGCATCTAATGCGATTTGCTTAGTTGTTTTTACCCATTGAAGAACATAATTATGTATCACAATCACTATACAAGAATTCTCAAAAAAAAAAAAAAAAAACGCTAATAGACCCGCTACCGCCTCCACCATACACTCTACCTTCCAAATAAAGGGGAGGCACTACCAGGGTGGACATCAAAGCGTTAAGTGCTTCTTTTGCTCATCGAATCCCATTTATGCCGGACCTACCCTCGCGATAAATAAGATTATGTTTGGTTACACGTTGTTCCTCGGTTTTCTTATAGCTTTCAAGTAATGGAATTACTTAGTTTTTGACTTATTTCATAGTGGAAGGCTATGGGATATACACCGTGTAATTGACAGGTTGGCAAAAACGAAAAGTATGAATTCAGACTGGTATTGTTAACATTTTGATAGTGAAATATTTTCCCGGAAATGATAGGTGAACGTTTTTCAATTTTCAATTTTATTTCGGCTACGCAATGTATAACGAACATTGCGATACGCGCGCGACCCTATATTGCGCGCGTATTGCAATGTCCGCGCGTTGTTCATTCATACTAATAGGTACTTCGGGACGTTTGGAATAAATACATAATACAATACACACACAAACACACCTATCAAAAAATTTAAACACAAATTCAATACCTATCAAAAATTAAAATATTAGTCACTTACCTAAATTAAAGTCTCTCGGGTCGTATAAGGCATGGCTCGAAGTGGTTGCCTCCGAGCTGCACGCACAGTTGTGCTCGACGCATACCGTTTCGTGTAAACGTCGATTCATCGGTCCAAATCACCCGTGAAACGAATTGGCGATTTAGCTGCTGCCGACGTATCAGCCATCTGCAGTACGCTAGTCTGCGGGTTGAGTCGCCAGGTACCAGAGCCTGCACTTTATGGATCCGATATGGACGTTGCTTGTCCTTTCGAAGGACTTTGTGCACAGCCCAATGTGAAACCCGGGGTCCGTTATTACGCCTTACAAGTTTTGCAGCAGTACGGGTTCCCAAACGCGGATTTCGACGGACAACATCTAAAATCGCCTGCTCAGAACGAGCACTGATTGTCCTTCCAGCACCTTCCTGCCGCGGCACAATAGGTAAATTTTCTAAAACACGTTGATATGCCCGTGTGATAGTACGACTATTAGCTGGATGTCGTTCATTTGGGTGACTTTGAACATAGAGCCTTAATGCCAACGACGCGTTTCCTCTAGCTTCACCCAAGCACATTAACATCTGGCCATATTCGCGAGCACTAAACGTTTCATTACGCCGATTCATGATGATACCACACAACACAAAAACACAAAAACACACAAAAACTCAACTCAACGCACAACACAGTCCCGAACTCCCGACAGTTAAAAGAAAACGAAATAGACGTCCAGAACGCACCAGCAATCGCGGCAAACTGAACTAACGGCTGAGTGAGTGCTGACGGTTTCGTTTGTCGGCAAACCTTTGAGTGTTTGTGACACGTGTAGCATAGGGCTGCCCACATGATATGAAATGAAACATTTTATTTCGGTAATATTACTAGATACGTTAGTCGAGGAGCCCATGGCACAGTAGTTACCGTGTTCGGCCTGCCATTGAGATAAAGATGTAGAACTAGGTATTGAAAAAGAATCGTATCGTAATCGTATGATAAAGATTGTTATTAACCGCTATCTCTTGTTACTTCTACTCATGGTTCTGCTTCTAAGTTTAAACCTAGTACCTGTCAATCCCCAAGCGGCACGCGCGCGATTTTGCGCCATTTTCTAAACACTAAGCAAACGCCGGCATTCGCATAGATTATAAAATAAGCGTTTTTTTTTTATAGGGTCTTTGTTCAAGAACGTAAACAAGAAGTTTTTCTTATAAATAGTCTGTAAATAACAAAAATAAGCAAACCTTTTTGAACGCCAGCTTTCGCTCCGGGATTGACAGGGTTAGGAATGTGAATCTGGCAATATTGACGCGATGTTTTTATGTTTTATGTCCCACTTATCTAAACCAATTTACATTACTGTAATGCAACGCGTGTGTACAGTTCGGGTGGCTTCGTAATTGATACTGTAGATCAAACTGTTAAGCACCGCGAGGACGCCGGCGTCCTCACACCTGTTGTCTTTCTATTGTGTCTCTTATTACGATACTCGAAAGGTTAACGATTTAAAATAAGGTTTTCGGAATTAAGAAAGAATAAATAAGTAATCATACTCCTGAGTATTTAATTATTAATAAAGCATTTTACATAAATAAAAATAAAATGACAAGTATTAAATTCCATACGTGGTACAACCCTAGCAGTGTCGGCGCGTAAGCAAAGGCGCCGGCGCGCATCACACAAAGGGAGCGAGCGAGCGAGCGGTATGCTTTCTCTGTCTGTCGTAGGTACTGTCGGAGGCCAGTAAACTTTTAGAGCTAACAGCTGATTCCGCGCGGTATGTATGAATTTTCTTTTTAAATCATTATTATTTACATTGCCGAGTTTAAGTTTTTTGCTTTTTTTCACTAAAATTATGTTTTTAGGGCTGGATTTTGTTGTAACAAATGAATAGAACACAAATCTAGTTGAAAAACGGTCGGAAAATTCGACAATTTTCCTGAAGAAAATTCCAACGTTTTTCAGTCATAAATCATGGTCTGAAGCTACTGTTTCAGTTTTTGCCAACCTGTCAATTACACCGTGTATAATGGAAGTTATGGGGTTTTGATCTTCTTTGAATTCTCTATGGATTTGGTGGATGTGTGACAGCTTTTGAACCTGTAGAAAAGTGTCTATGGGTTGCCAGAAAAAATAATTCAAAGACAGAATTATGAAGCAGTGTACATAATTTTTCTGAACATAAGTAGCAGTGGCAGTTGGCTGGCCATGTTTGTCGAAAGACCGATAGCCGGTGGAGCAGACAAGTCTTGGAGTGCAGACCGCGTATCGGCAAGCGTACTGTGGGACGCCCCCCAGGTAGATGGACCGACGACCTCAAAATTGTGGCTGGGACAGACTGGATGCGGAAGGCGGAGGACAGGGTGTTGTGGCGCAGTCTGGGAGAGGCTATGTCCAGCAGTGAACTGCGATGTGAACTCAGCTCGAGTGTGTAGTGATTTTGAGATAATATTGAATCAAGAGAAACTAGAATGCGTCGATAAACTGTTTTCCTGGGGATCACGCTCGACTCAAGTCTACAATGGGGTCCTCATTTAACATCTCTTGCAGGACGGCTAAGTTCAGCAGCTTATGCTGTCAGAAAAATCTGACAATTTACTGGTGTAGATACTGCAAGACTAGTCTATTTCATTTACTTTCATAGTATCATGGCTTGCGTTATTTTACTTGGGGGACGGGCTGCAGACATCGATTCCATTTTTATTCCGCAGAAAAGAGCCATCAGGGCCATAATAATCTCCGCAGGTTTAAGGATATTAATATCATGACGGTGCCTTGTCAATATATCTACGAAAACATCATGTATGTAAGGAAAAAATTACATCTCTTAATAAAAATGTTGAAAGACATCATTAAAGTAATAGAAATAGGGATTTAATAGTTCAATCTGGCTAAAGTAGACGCACCTTTTATGGGGTACTGCTTAAAATGTTATAATAAAATACCTCCCCACATTCTTCAACTGAATGAGACAAAATCATGCGCAAGGTCGTGGGTTCCATTCCCACTTAGGACAAATGTATGTGTGATGAGCACGATCATTTGTTCTTTGTCTGGGTGTAATTTATCTATAATATGTATGTAGTTATTTACAAATATATATGTATGTTTATCAGTAATTGTCTAGTACAACCTCTGCTTGGTTTGAAAGTTGTTTGAAGTTCTGCTTAGTTATTATTAAAATTCAGGTCTTGTAGGGTAAACTACTAGTGATTGGACACTTAAGTGTTTTTAAACAGTAATCATTATTTTATGGGTTTTTTTTAAGCTAAATATGTTAGGTACTAAAATTTTAGTAGTAGATATTTTACTCTATCATTGTTACCTTTGTTTAAAGTATATTGTAATCATAAATGATTACAATATACATAAAATAAATAGGAAATGAAAAATGTAATAAAAAAATACTAGTATACAGTTATTGGACAGAAATTCTAATATTGGACATACAATACCAGTCAATGGACAGATATTCTAACACTGCTTTAAGTATAAAAAATATATGAAATTTAAATAGCTGCCAACGTCGAGGTTATGTTAATAAAATTTCCAATCATATTTATTGAAATATTATTATAAATATCTCAGATAGACAATAATTATTATCTGTGACTAACAAAATTACTTACTTTATCTTTGCACAACACAGATTTATCTTTAACTAGCGACCCGCCCCGGCTTCGCACGGGTGCAATGCTGATCACTACATACTAAAATTATCAGTGTTTCTCTATTATAATTATTATGCATGTATTATACATATAAACCTTCCTCTTGAATCACTCTATCTATTAAAAAAAAAAACCGCATCAAAATCCGTTGCGGAGTTTTAAAGATCTAAGCATATATAGGGACAGACAGACAGGGAAGGACTTTGTTTTATACTATGTAGTGATAGGAAATACTTCAATGTAAAACATTAAAAAAAACTTATTTACTTTTATATTAGTATATAGATAAGTCCAGGATTGCTCACGATATTTTCCTTGATCGATCTTTGTGATGTCCAAGAAATACTTAAGTACTTAAATAAAACTAAAATAAACATAAAAATATTTTCATTCAAACAAAATACAGATCAAACCACTCCAAAGAATGTTTAATCTAGGCAGAGTACAGACACAAAAATAATTCCTACAAATACAGCTTTAATAACGTAGTAGCACAAATGATTTATATTTAGGAAACATTGCGAGCGAATAATCTAAAAGCCATAAGCTTCCGACGAAAAATGTTCGCGTATTCATGAGTGGACGTGGAACGGAACGGTGTAAGCCTTGGTCTACAATTGCGAAGAATGCCTAGTGAGGGAAATTAGGATATTGTTGTAGGTTTTCCTAAGTAGTTATGGTTTTGACTGCACGATTTCTTAGGGGGTAGATTGTGTGCCAATTATGTGCTTACGAAAAGCATAATATTAATAATTAAATAATACCTATTTGATTATTAATATTATGGTAATACTTTAATCTTCTATCACACTAATATTATAAAGGCGAAAGTTTGTGAGCGTGTGTGTTTGTGTGTTTGTTACTTCTTCACGCTCAAACGGCTGGAGCAATTTTGATGAAATTTGGCACACAGATAGCCCATGACCTGGTTAAGGACATAGGCTACTCTTCATCCTCGATCGCAGACGAAGTCGCGGGCAGCAGCTAGTACTGATAATAAAGCTGAACAGTTTGATTGTTTGAACGCACTAATCTCAGAAAAAAAATCTTTTTGAATTTATTAGCTCAGTTCTTGAGACAGATTTTTGTTTATTTAACTCCACGCTGGGACCTTTAGGAGCTGAACGAAGAGAGAGAAAACAGAAGTCAGAAAGAAACCAAAAACGATGTTAATAGCTCGGCCAGGCGATTCGATGGGACGTGTTGGGTCGGGGGAGTAAGGAATTTCACGTGGATGAAGTAGCGGTCAAAGCTAATACTTATTTGATAAAATAATAACATTTTTTTACTCTCGTTTCAATAGTTACGTCGTATCGTATAGTGAACAAGACACCAGAGATAAAGTGAACTTCACGATTTTTTCTCTCTTCAGTTTATTTTTGTGTGATTACCTACGAATAGAAACCCAACCAAAGAGAAAACTACTACTGTAAAACAAAGACACATCGTACTGGTAATAATTTAAACTCTAGGAAATCCCTAGTATTTATCCGCAGTTGTACACCCCGCCGTATCTAAAACCAAACACTAATCCTTCTATATACACATTAACGGATCTGTGAGGCGCAATCCGTACAGTCGTACAGGGATTTTCTCTATTCGAAGCGAGCCATTCCTCTCTGGAAATACTACATTTAATTGAATATGTCCGTGCGTGTGTACTGCGCTTAATTATTTTTGAGCTTAATATTTATTTATTATTTTAATGATACGATTTGTTAAGTAGTGTTTGTGCGTATCTGTAGCTAGACTTTGAGGGCAATTTTGAATTCTTAAGTTGGCTGAGCAATGGAAAAATGCAGAAATACTCAGACAGTAATATTTTGCCTGTATTTTTTTTACGTTTTCTTAAGAAAGTGATTGATTTGAGCACTGGTGGCCCAGTGGTTAAAGCCGCGACTTAGAAGTTAACTATATGTCGTTCGTAGGTTCGAACCCAGTCAGGCGTTTTACTTTGTGTAAATTAATATTTCATCACCACTGCTCTTAAAACGGTGAAGGAAAACATCGTGAGGAAACCGGCATGTCCTGGAACTAAAAATTCGAAGACATGTGACATCTACCAACCCGCACTGGGTCTGCGTGGCGGATTATAGCCCGCTTCCTTAGGTCCACTTCACTAGCTCCGTTTCCCGAAGGGGTAGGCAGAGATGCAACTAAACTTCACCCACATTTTGCCAGCTATGGAATGTAGTTAATATTAATTTATTATTCGTAGGAGCAAGTCACATATAATTATAAATTCAACAGTAATAATAATAATAAGGAGGAGTATTAATAATAATAATAATAATAATAATATAAGGTTCCTGTCTCTGGAGCCCTAACCACCGCTAGCTTGGACCCTGCTCCAGGCACCAGCGAATCACTATTTAAATTTTTTTTTGATATACTTAGCTTTTAAGTTTTAAGAAATATTTAAAAATGTAATAAAATAAGAAAACTAAATTAATGAACGAAATAATAACAATAATAAACGTTTGTTTCAGAAAATATCTATATATAGTAGGTCATCCCACTTCCCGTGTCATATTTTTTATTTCCAATATTTATGTATTGCGCAATGGTATGCAATAGTTAATACATGTGTTGTCTTGTACAGACGCCAGCACATCAAGCTACCCGAAACTGTCAGATTTTCCCAATCAACTTTGAACCTTATATTTTAGCGCTAAAGTTGAAAATCTATTAAATAAATCTGACAGATTGTAGTAGCTTGATGTGCTGGCGTCTGTACAATCATGTTAGTTTAATTTGGTGTGTTGTATTGTCAAGACGTGCATTGATTTAAAATGGAAGATTTAAAAAAATCTATTAATGTAGTGGAGCAACGTATATTTCTAAAGTTTTGTGCTTTACTCAACTACTCTGGAGGAGTTGCGCACGACTTACTGGTAAAGTGTGTTGGTCGTAACGCCTTAAATAAAAGAACCGTACAGCGATGGCTTGAAATGTACAAACAAGGAAGAACCACAGCTGAAGATGAGCCGCGAGCACCTCGATCATTATCATCGACTAGATTAGAAGCAAGGGACAAAATCAAGGAAGCACTTCGTCAGTCACGTAGGGTCAGTGTCAGTGATCTCTCCACTCAACTTAACATTCCTCATTCCACTATACATAGAGTACTCACGGAGGATTTATGTCTGGTCAATAAAAGTGCAGTGTGGGTGCCCCACACTCTGAACACGGATCAGAAGGAGTTTCGTTATGAAACTGCGCGTAGCCATTTATCGTGGTATCGCCGTAAGAAAAATATACTTAATAGATTCATATGCCTTGATGAAACTTGGGTCGAATTTTATACTCCTCGTCAAAGACATCAGTCACGATGTTGGGTGGAACCGGGCACTTCAGCTGAACATTTACCACGTGCAGAGCTACATGAACGAAAACTACTACTAATAGTAGCTATGGATGCCAGAGGCATTGCTTTTTGGAGAACTTATGATGAAAATACAACTATGACTGGAGTGCGTTATAAGTCATTTTTAGAAGAAAATATTCCTATTTGGGCGGAAGAACATCATATAACGAGTCCTATAATTTTACATAATAACGCCAGACCGCACAAATCAAAAATAGTTCAGAATTTAATTGAAGATAAAGGATGGATTGAAATTATTCAGCCGCCATATTCCCCGGATATGAATCCCTGTGATTTCAATTGTTTTGGCCATAAGAAGAGGAAATTGTCGGGTACTCAATACAATAGCAAAAAGGAGTTAGATATTAAACTAAAGAGCATTATTGATGAATTAAATGGAAGTGGTACTTTGAATGGTGTTCAAGATTTGCCAGCAGTCTGGGACCGAGTGATTAATAGTGGTGGAGATTATTGATTAGTGTCACAAGGTTATATAGTATAGTAGTCAGTTTTTGTAAAATAATAATAATAAAAAAATATGACACTGGAAGTGGGATGACCTAATAATAGCAAAAAAACAACAACAACAATAGAAACAGAAACTTCGTCTGAATCTCAATGATATTTTTTTTTCTTTTTTCCCTAGACTATAGACCCGATTCACGACGTTTCGTGAATCGGGAGAAGTGATCACGTCACACAAACCACGTGGGATTAAATTCTATGGTCCGTCAGTCAGGCACTCACAAAATTAAGGTTTTGAAAGCTAAAATACTAGCTTTGAAATTATATAACTAATAGAATTAGGATAAAAAATATTGGGTATTCAAATCTCTATTATGATTGTAAATGTATGCTTGGTCAATCACTAGTATCAGGTGGGTTGACATTGACAGCTCACTCCACGCTCACTTCACCTAAGTTTTCACGGTGAGATGGTTACAGAATCGCACTGCTGTTCCATATATTTTGACCACGTATGTATTGCACTTTTCTATGAAACAGCAGTTTATTTTTTTTTATAGCCGCAGATTTTTTTTCTTTGCGGTCTTGAATCATGGTTCCAGTTTGCGCGTCGATGTCCGTGACACCCCGTATAAGATAAGTACTCAAATAACTACGTAATAAACAAACGTCTATACTCACGATCCAACCAACCAACCAACCACAACCAACCAACACCAACTTCCACAATCCCATTTTCCCTGAAAGTGGCAAAAAATACCCTTCAGCACAATATCCCATCAATTCTCATATTCCAGATCATTACACCCATATCGAAAAGAGGGCCTATTATCTTATTAGAAATTACTGCTGTATGTTACAGGCAATTATCGGCCTTATTGCATAGGGGTGCGAAGGGAATGGGGGTGATATTCCGGTGGATGGGAACAGTCGTTTATGTAGCATGCTGTTGTTATTACTCGTGTCAGGCTACTGTTTGCTGGATGTGGCTTGAGAAAAGTTTTGTGATGTTTTCTTTGTAAGTTTGTTTAGTACTTTGCTGTTAACGTTAATCTCTTTTGTACGGTTGGATTATAGTACTTTGCTTAGTCTTAAATTCAACCAGAGATGCATATTTTCGCATCTGTATTTATACTGTACTAATAATAAAGCCGAAGACTTTGTTTGTTTGTTTGTTTGAACGCGCTTATCTCTGGAACTACTAGGCGAATTGGAATACATTTATTTAGCACAGACTATAAGACACACAGTACACCTGAGATAAAAACAAATAAAAGAGGAGCAAGAAATTTCACCCGGACGAAGTCGGGGGCAGAAGTTTGTACAGACGCCAGCTCATCAAGCTACTACAATCTGTCAAATCTCTTTAATAGATATTCAACTTTATCGCTAAAGCATCAGGTTCAAAGTTGATTGGGAAAATTTGACAGTTCCGAAACTAGTAGCAGTGGGGTAGCTTGATGTGCTAGCGTCTCTAGGTACTTACATAAAATAGACATCATGTTTAAGAGAGAGTTTAGAGAGACACTAGAAATATCTTCTCCATACGAAACTACATTTTCGAAGGGGCGCCAAAAATCAATTCTATTTTATAAAAAAACTAGCGACCCGCCCCGGCTTCGCACGGCTGCAATGGAGAAACTGATAATTTTAGAGCCACTATTTCTCGTAAAAAGTATAGGATAAAAAATGGTTATTGTGGGTTATCCCTAAGAGATAGACATATACCATCGCGGACTTTTTTGTAAACCTTTTTAAGGTGTACAATACTGTAGTACATTATTTTGATCTGTCTCGACGGGTTCAGCCAGCGTTTACAATGTAAGCGCAAAAAAATGTGTTTATTTACGACATCACATTAGAAACCTCTAAAATTATCAGTGTTTCTCTACTATATTATGCATGTATTATAGATATAAACCTTCCTCTTGAATTACACTATCTATTAAAAATAACCGCATCAAAATCCGTTGCGTAGTTTTAAAGATTTAAGCATACATAGGGACAGACAGCGGGAAGCGATTTTGTTTTATACTATGTAGTGATATTGCCTCCACTATGTCGGTACCTACTGTTCCTTGTCCTTCGTGTTTGGGAAAGCACTTTACGCCGTTGGTCCTGCCCCTGATCGCTCTCCGGTCGTGTCGGATTGCCGTCCCATCGGCCTATGAGAGCAAGAGGAGAAAGAGTGCACTTGACTTTGCGCACACACTTGTGCACTACGTGGCTTATGTGAAATATCTCCCGCGTTGAATCTCTGTTGAGATTTCTGCGCCGAATCTCTGATAAGACTGGCCAACATAGCCGAGATAAGGTCTGGAGGACTATACTGTTCCATGGCAGACAAACTTTTTGACCGGCCATTACAAAAATCTACGACACGAATCATTCTATAACTCATGCCAACACGAGGCAAGAACAATATTCCTCTCAACACGCGACTTCCAGCGTCTCTAAGTCTCCAGTAAACATCGTGTGAGTACGTCTGTTATTACTTACTATCTGCGCACAACACTCCTTGCTAATGGTATTTCTTTACCATCGTGCATCGATGTTCGTTTTATGGGACATGTGGCGTTATTATTTTGATAATAATTAATCTTAGGCAATAATCTTCTGTTGGCTGTTTGGAATGAGGAAATTGGTTACAGTTTCGAGAGGAAATGTTGAGATTGGTTACAGGCAAAGCATGATATATTTTAGTTCAGTATGTATATGCAATGGCCCTGGTTAAGCAGTATACGGCAGTGACAACTCACAAGGCAACAAAAACAGCATTCTATTTTTAACAATTAAAAAAAAATCAGCTGTGCCCTACATTTTGACGACTCCTACGAACATAAATGTAGGGAACAGCTGATTTTTTTTTCGCGATTTCTTTGGTCCCATAGTAAAAGTTGTTCATAATGATGAGTACAATGACCTCTTAAGAGGTTGTTGGTGTTTTACAAATAACCCTGTATACAGTCATTGTTTCTTATCTGTTGTCTTTATAGAATAATTATGCGTTTATTTTATAAACATAAACGTTGCTTGAAATAAAAAAAAATACATGGAATGGCAATAACCGATTTTAAAAAGAATTAGCTGTTCCATACATTTTGACCTTGATAGGTATCGCACTTTTCTATGAAACAGCAGATTTTTTTTGAACTTCTGGTTGAAGACATTTTAATTCTCATAAAGAAATTTACATTTCAGAGATGTCCAGAATCGTCATGTGCAACACAAGTATCGGACATACACGATAATTAATTGTCTATTTTATTATATTAGTTTCAAATACCTGCTTCTATAACACGGTCTAGCTGCATGCCAAAAAGAACATTATAAAGTATTTTACGTTAATCACCGCCATCTTTGCCAAACGTCATGTCGTGCCGAAAAAGATTAGGGTAGGCTTTAGAAAAAAATTGCATAGGTACCTAATTATCTAGGTAGGTACTAAAATAGCTAAATGTATTATGGATATTGTTTTTCAGTTTCTTAAAAATCACTCGGAGCTATGAAAAACAATACCTTATGGTTCGATTATAACCTCAAAATCTGATACTTTTTTTTTTAAATATATCTATTCTGCAGCTAGTCCGCTATAAAAATAAGATCTTATAGGAGTTTACTAATGATCGACAATACAACAGATAATTTTCCGACGCTCTTGGTTCCAGGGCGAACAATGTATGGGCGCAGAGCAATGTCCTTTAAACATAATGTATAAACACTAATCATTGTCCTTCGACACTCGGACTTACAATTTTATTAAACTGACGTGTTTGATTATATTGTTATATAATTACATTAGTATTACACATTATTTAGGTCCCTGGGTACTCCCAAAAATCTAACACCGTGCCACTATGCGTAACTACTTTGCAGTGAGATAAAGAGTGCGATCCCCGCTGTCACAATGCAGATACATCAGTCAGTAGTACAACTTTTGTTTACAGATGCTATTTTTTTAGTTTTTTATTTACTATATTATTTTTCGTATTGGTTTTACGATAGATTGAGGTTTAGAATCGTTGCTGAATCCATGGTTACAGGTTGCGTGTCGATTTCCCTGTCACCCTGTTTATCTATGGTCAAAAAATATTCTAATTCTTTCTTGTTTTCTATTCTTTTCTTTTAATTATTTAATAAGAGATAGTTATTACTTCACCCAAAAACGTTACCTTCACATGGAATCGTGGCCCAACTAATTCAAAACAAAGCAAACCTATGCGTCATCGGTTATATCCCTTGGGGCGTAATGCCAATATTTTCCAATATACCGCCATAATCGACTGTGGTGTCATTACTGTCTGTGCAGACATAAATTAATAGACGTTTCCTTCCCTTGCGAGGGTGGTAATAAGGGAAGCTGGCCGGCTTCGATTATTTGTGCTTTGCCGATGTTTGTAATGAGAAGAAATGTTACGTGTGGGCAGAGATTCTGTGTGATCTAAAACACAATTTCAATTCTTTTGGTTTTCGTGTGTTATTATATTTAGCCGTGCGATTCTGTAACCATCTCAGCGTGAAATCTTGGATGAAGTGAGCGTGGAATGAGCTGTCATTCGCTAGAGATTAACACTATTAAGTGCTCACTTCACTTATGATTTCACGGTGAGATTTTTACAGAATCGACCGACAGGATAAGAATGCTTGGAAACATGCGGGTCCTCCTCCATAGGAATGTGTCTTTCAATAATGCTCTTTGTACATGGCACGGTTTCCTTACGGTACGGGCGTACTCGTATAAGTCGCGCCATAGAAAAAACGTGTTCGTCAACAAGCTTCCTTAGTTATCCATACAACACTGACGAACCACGCCTACTCAAGGCAAATAAACTCTCGTTTTTCACGGAAAGAAAAACGTTTGTACAAAGGGCTATTAGTATCATGCGCATTATTGTCATATATTTTCTAAGAAGTTAATTGCATGTTTATGTAATTCTTTATAAACTACGAGATTAATGATGTATACAAATGTAAAAACGATATTTGAATACATTTGAGGACATTATTTCTCGCCTATTAAAAAAAAACACATTTTAACAACAAAGAGTCACTTACCCATAAAATAATCAATCTAATAAATGGCAAAACGAATGAAATCTAATGAGCAGCAGTAAAACGCACAATTAGCTTCTGCCAAGTCGGGAAAAATCCATTAATTCCGTCGTTAAATCTTATATCAGTCACCCCTAATTAAAAGTCACCCCCTAAAACTGAGGTATCACTTTTAAGTGTCTTAAAGTGATGGCAAGTCGGTTGTCGATCGGGGAGGCCGTGGTTCGATTGGAAACCATCAGACTGCTTAATGTAATATTTTTGATTATTCCAAAAACAGTGTTAAAGATTATTTTTCCTCCAGTTATTGATAAGCAAAAACTATGCAATAAAGTACCCTAACTTTAGTGGCATGGTGGTTACATGTACCTATGCTGCACCTCCTGGGTTCATCATCAGATCATCTCCAAGAGCACGACGAATACGAACTAGATATACTCGTACGTACAAAGTTTCCTTTTGAGACGACTATAGGTAGTATTCTCAATGTACGAAAAGCCTATACAATGCGAGGTCACCTAAAACTGGAAATGTATAGCTTGATGTGTCGTCGTGAACACCTACCTACCTAAATTCGCATCAAACTAGATCTATATTTTTAACAAGTTTTTCGTTTCTTCTAACGCGTAGATACTGTGTATTTCTGGGCATAGTCCATGCCTGAATCATCTTGCCCCGTAACCACCCTGGACAAAAGTATCACCTCAGTAACATTAGAGTGACACAGAAGGGAGGATACGCCATTTTGCTTAATGCCCATTGCTCACGAGATAAACTTTGTCCCGAGGGAGTGAGATCTGAGGAATCAATGCGGTGAGGACAAGAGGGGTACCGTTGGATCTCGAAAGTAGTTGATGGCCTTTTATTTTTACGATGTATTTTGATACGACTAGTTTTGGCTTTATAAGTTCTATGTAGCTTCTGCCTGCGACTTTATCTGCCTTGAAGAAACATATTATTATAATCCTGTTACTTGGCAATGGTGTAGCTTTCTATCGGTGAAATATTTTTTGTAATCAGAACACAGTTCCTGGGATCGCTTCTTACAAACAAACATACAATTTTACTTTTTTTATAATATTAGTTTAAATTATCAGTTTGGGTTATGGTGAGTCATAATAATAGAAAAATAAATTCAGAGCCTAATTTGCACCTTGTGAAATTAAACTGGGGAAAGTTGCAAAAATGGGCATCTGTAGTGGATCAGTTAAAGTAATTATGTAATAGAGTAAATGTTCTTAAGGTTGTTAACTTCCAAAGACATGCACTGAGACTATAATAGTATCTTATGTCTAATAATAGTACTAATATTTCAGTTTTCTGGTTTAGTTCAAGGATAGGTACAGACGCCAGCACATCAAGCTACCCGAAACTGTCATTTTTTTTCCAATCAACTTTGAACCTAATGTTTTAGCGATAAAGTTGAAAATCTATTTATGAAATTTGACAGATTGTAGTAGCTTGATGTGCTGGCGTCTGTACATATTATTATATAACCCTTAATTGCATGATTTTTACTTTTTAAGCAAATTACATTTATTTGGACATAACATTAGCTCTATAGTAAGGAAAAAATATTTAAAAAAATATATTCATGAAAACATTTTTTTTTTTTTCTAAATGGCGTGGTGGAAATTTACATCTTTATGTAATCAGAAAGAATCTACTGGGAACAAAATGAATTGAATATCTCTAATAATTGGGGAATAATTGGCTCTGTGGAAACGAAAATATGGCATTGGATTGGTTGATGGAAATTTCCATCACGATGCAGTTAAGGGTTAAGGTTATAGAACATAATAGCTTAGTCATAAGCATAGTCACCCACTGCTGGGACAAAGGTCTCCTCTCTATGAGAGGGAGGGGGCTATAATGCATCACGCGGGCCCAGTGCGTGTTGGCAGATGTCTTCGATTTTTTTTTTATACAGGTTGAAATTGAAAACATGCGACAAATCAAAATGAGAGATTGTACTCATCATTGTGAACAACTTTTACTACGAGATAAAACCTGAAATCGCGAAACAAAAATCAGCTGTTCCCTACATTTATGTTCGCATAACTCGTTAAAATGTAGGGTAAAATGTAGGTTAAAATGTAGGGTCTCATGGTAAAAGTTGTTCATGATGATGAGTACAATCTCCCGTTTCGATTTATCGCATGTTTTCAATTTCAGCCTGTATAGACTTTATTTTGTTATGAATAACTAGATTCATACAATTAATCTAATTCCATGAAACAAGTTTCAGCTTTTGTTTATATTGTTGCCTTGGCAACGGAATCTAAAAACATTTTTCTTTGTAAAATATCCAAAAACTTATTATTTCCCTATCAAGTTTTTCTCACTTCCTTCTCACGGTTACCGATGGTATCTACCACGGTAGTAATTTCGTCACAGATGTTTTCTATGCTAATTCTATTGTTTTTTTGTTAATTTTTATGTTCTTTTTCATGCTCGATTTATTCCGTTCGTCGGTTCGTTTTAGGATTAATGATAATGCTTCTCTGGATGGAAACCTTCGGCTTAATTTCTTTGGAGATTGAAAGCTGTCTTGCAAGAATCGCTGATAAAAAATAATGGTTGATAGTTAGAATTAATTTAATTGTCAAAGGTTTTTTTTTTATTTGATGTTTTAAGTTTTTGTATAGAAAATAGTTACAGACGCCAGTACATCAAGCTACCCGAAACTGTCTATTTTTCCCAATGAACTTTGAACCTTATGCTTTAGCGATAAATTTGAAAACCTATTAAAGAAATTTTACAGATTGCAGTAGCTTGATGTGCTGGCTGGCGTCTGTTCCTTTACACTTTAATTATGAGTGCTAGCGTATGGCTTGGCCTGCGTGTATGTCGGAAAATATCACACGGGAACTTACAACCGGGATTAAAAGTACGCTATGTGTTAATCCTGGTTATAAATTATCTGTGTCCCAAATTTCATCCAAGTCATTTCAGCCGTTTTTGCGCTAATCTGGAAACACATACAACACGTCGTGTAGCGCAGTTTGTTCCGCCAGTTACTCAACTGAACCGAGCGCTCGGCGTATCCTGGGCAGTCACACCCAACACCTTATTTGACTGGCCAATTCTTCCCTTGCGGTGGTAGGGCAGGCAAACGCCCGCCTGGTTTGCGACCACCCTCCCACCGGAGTCTGGCTGGCGTCAAGCAGCCTGCTGTATTTCGTCGATGCGTGGGAGTTCTAGTGTCTTATGTATCTTCTGGGCACGCTTGTTACATCATAGACCTCATCCATCGCTTTCCATCAGGCGTGATCGAAGTCGAGAGCTGGCACAATACAAAAAAAAAAAAAAAAAACGGAGACAAAAAGTAGGTAGTCTTCGTTACTATTTTACAACTCGTATAGCTTTTACATATACTTATAAAACTTTTTAGTTCTCTCCATAAAACCGGCATCTCTTTTTTGTAGGAGAAAATACGCACGTATCATAAAAATCATCTTCACAAAAAACATTTTAACATGCAACACTAAAACATATTTTCGAAATCGCAATCACAGCGCTCTCTTTTATAAAAATATTCGAAATTCAACCTTTCAAATATTGAATACTTGTCCCACCCTTTAAAAATCCATCTCTCGAATTAACGTTTTAAAAATACTGGCACAAATAAAAATTCGTAAAATGCAAGACGCTGGGGACCGGGGTGGTTCGAAATTCGAAAGTTTTTGTCTCGATACGAATTCATTTCGGCTAATATTCGATTTTGATTTCAACCAACGTAAGATGACATTTCGTAATGGGAATTTAATGACATTCTATCATTTGCAAAATAATTTAATTCTTTTTCGAATATTCTTGACAATTTTCTGAATTTACAAGTTATTTTCAGCAACCGTTGACCGAAACTGATATTTAGTGATTTTACACTACCGAATACGAATGTTCTAACTTGAATCGTACACAATGTACATTATTTCAGATCTTTTAGAGCTTTCAATAGAACAGCCGGTCGATTCTGGAAAAATCTCACCGTGATAACTAAGGTGAAGTGAGCTTAGAGTGAGCTGTGAGTCATACTGATGCTAGGGATTGACACTATTGGCGACTCACTCCACGCTCACTTCACCCAAGTTTTCACAGTGAGATGGTTACAGAATCGCACGGCTGTATTTGCAATGAAGGAAGAGTAAAGAATCCAAGGATTGTTAAGGTTGATAGATACTCAGTCTATAATATTCCCACTGCTGGGACACAGGCCTCCTCTCTGTGAGAGGGAGTGGGCCGTAATGCACCAAGCGGGCCCATTGCGGGTTGGTGGATGTCACATGTCTTCGACTTTTAGGTTCTAGGACACGCCGGTCTCCTCACGATGTTTTCCTTCACTGTTTTGAGAGCAATAGTGATGAAATAATTTACACAAAGAGAAGTGCCTGCTTGGGTTTGAACCCACGACCGTGACTATTATTACTACTACAATTTTTTGAAATAAATAAACAAATTCATAAAAAAAATGCGATGCAACAAAACAGTCACAGATCTTCCTAAAATGGTGCATTACACGTCGCTGCCCTGAAGCTAACTAAAAAAATTTAAGCTGTCATTAATTCGGAGTATAATATTCACCCCCTGCCTCCCCCCTTGGGATTGGGGGGCGATTAATCTGTGTTTAATGTCGCCCCCAAAAATATAAAAAGTAGCTAATCAACAGATTGGCAACGTTCTTAGCCTGAGGGTGTGTGAACGATGCTTTGTAGTTATTTTTTTAGGGCCTTTAAGACTGATTTGACACCGAAAGCATGTGTTTATTATGTTTCAGATTCTTTTTAATATGTTAAAATATGACGGCTAGAAATGTGGTGACTACCGAGATGAGGACTCTGCCGACCTCAGATAAATTGGGATATGGACAGGAAAATTACGGTGATGATAAATAACAGACACTTCAATTTTGAATTCCCACTAAGTTTTTGATGGTTGTGATGATGGCAGGTGCAATAGAGCCTTTACATCCAGATGGGTGGATGACATTCAGAAGATCGCGGGTAAGACCAGCGGGGTAATTGCGTAACACACTATCAGTAGCAATGGGTTTCATTTTGACAGTTCAACAACATTCATTGCGTTATTTACGTTGTTGAGCTGACACTTTTGTCGAACATAATATGGAGCAATGGATTAGCAATATGCTTCAAAATGATTAAAATTGAGAGTAATAGTGTGTGAATCGGCCATTAGTTTTAAAGGTTAGCAACATTATTGGCAATTTTTGGAGGTAGAAACCAGAAACCTAACTAGTTTTCGGTACTACACGAATGAATACTTATTCAAGCCGTCGCCGTCCGCTGATTTTGGTAATCGGTAAATAACCTATTTTACTTCAGACTTTACTAATTGTGTAATTTGGAGGCCTGTTGTCTTATGGTCTGTGGCCCTGACTGCTATGCGCAAGGTCGTGGGTTCGATTCCCACCCAGGACAAATGTTTGTGTGATGAGCACGATCATTTGTTCTTTGTCTGGGTGTAATATATTATCTATAATATGTGTGTATTTCGAAATATATGTATGTTTTTCAGTTGTCTAGTACTCATAGCACAAGCTCTGCTTAGTTTGGGACTAGGTAGATGGCGTTGTGTGAAAGTTGTGGAATATTATTATTATTATTATTATTCATTTCTTCTATTCAATTTCTAGTGTAGGGACAAGTTTGTTTCATTCTTTGAGCAACCAAAACGAATTATTTTATTGTTATGGCAATGTTCAAACCAAAAGTGCATTGTTATGATATCATAATTATTCGGTTAACTTTTTAAGATAAATATTATAGTGACATATAAACTCCAAATCTTTCAACATATCACACAGACATTTCAAATTCCAAAAAAAAATCAACTCGCAACGAACCAAATAACATCGCAAATCATTTTCTAGTTGGCTTAGCATAGCTAATAAAATTATCTGACATCAAACAAGCAATCAATATTAAAGAGCATTGAAATCGCATCGTTACGGAGCACTGAGTTGATCACCAGTCAGATTGCCTTCAAACGTCCAGGGCTGGGAAAAAATTAAATTTGCCAAGTCGATTTCATTTTTCATTAATTCATCTCGGAGGGTCGATTGTAGGAATAGAGCTACTGGATATGATAGATTTTAGACAGGTGATTTGCAAGTGATATGTTCAGGAGGCAAATTCATGAGGGGCCCGTGGCTAAATAATAACAGCCGCACATGTCGATCGATCAGGTTAAGCTACGCTTGCCGCGGTTGGTCTGTGGATGGGTGACCATCTTTACATACTGAGACCCCTCCGTGCCTCGGAAAGCACGTTAAGCCGTTGTTCCCGGCAGTCATTTGTAGATCTTTGACAGTCGTTACGGCTAGTCAGAAGCCCGAAATTCTGACAACCATCCGCGGACCGACCGCAGCAAACGTTGCTTAACCTGATCGATCGACCTGTGTGGCTGTTATTACTTAGCCAAGAGCCCTTCTCAGCCAATCTTAGGCTACAAGTTATAGGACTTTAAGTAGGCTAAAAATTGCATCATAATGATATTTAAACATATGTATGTACCTGACTAAGTAAGAACAGATGTAATTGGCAGAATGCCTGATTTAATGAAACTAAATTGAACCTGTAAAATGAGAATAAAACAACGAACTTTCTTAGAATACTGGACTGGACTGTAACGATGTTTATTTTATCTACACTCATGCCACATCTAGTCTACCTACATCACAGTGTCCCTAGTCGATACCGAGTTCCTATATAAAATTTCCCTTAGGGTTCTCTTACACAAAAAATACGTTTTTTCTTCTTTGCACAAGACTCTGTTAAACTCTCAAATGGTGGCTAATTTCGGGACGAGATGGCTGATTAATTATTGATAGACGCTTGAGAGATCGCAAGTCGAACTGCTGTTTGTCTTAAATGTTAATTTTTCTTTTTTTTTATCCCTGGGCGGCCATGTTTTTTTTATTAGGGATGATATTGTTTTGCGTCTATCTTTTAAAAAAGAGAATGTCTTGAATTTTTGTGGTGTATCGTTGTATTTGTTCATTAAAACTGTTCTAAAATATTGCCATTTAGGTTTAAAATATTGTCGTGTAAAAGTGTCTTAAAAAGATACTTACAGAAATAAACATGTAATTTTATTTTATTTCATTTCATGTTGGAAGTTACATACTCAATCGATGTATGTTTCAATAAGATGCATAAAAAGGGAAAAGAAAAAAAAAAAAAAAAAGAGAAAAAAGAGGATAAAAGAAGAAAGGGAGAGAAGGGAAAGAAAAGGGAGAAAAAAAGGGAGGGGGGGAGGAGGGAAATAAGGAGTATTTTATTCTATTCTATTCTATTCTATGCATAGTAATTGCCGCCCTGTGCTCTTTGTCATTGGAGTTAGTATTCCATATATATTCAGTCAAGTATATTTTCTAACTGAACAGACAGCTGTGCTGCTGGGGAGTTTGTTGCGCCACTTCTTCTTCCCAGCGAAAGCACTAGGAAGTGGTGAAGGGCGGGCGTTTTGGGGGACTGTCTTTTGTAATTTTGACGTTCGAAAAGTGCTGATTCTCAGCCTAGTTTGAATAAATGACTTTTGATTTTGATTTTGATTTTGATTTTGATATCCTAATTTATAGATACTGTGGTAACTCTTGAAAAAAAGATAGCTGCGTTATGATGACGATTGATGGTTTTCCTGAAAATGGAAAACAAAAACGGGATGGATAACGTAAAGGTCCTAGAGGGTGCCCTTTGGCCAAGATTGGGATGGCACAGTCTAGCATAACTAATAATATTAAGGACTATACACATGGATTTTTCGAGCCAATATTCATTCGTAAGTTTTGTATGACAGGTGGACAGACATGCGACATCTTAACCAGCGAGGTAACTGCAGGTGGAGTAGAGCCTTTACATCCAGATGAGTGGATGACATTCAGAAGATCGCGGGTAAGACCAGCGGGGTAGTTGCGTAACACACTATCAGTAGCAATGGGTTTCATTTTGACAGTTCAGCAACATTCATTGCGTTATTGACGTTGTTGAGGAGACAAATATTTCGAACATAATTATGAAGCAATGGATTGTGATTGATGTGTGTTACGCAAATAGGATGCACGAACCGAATAATTTATGGTTACAGGTTTGATTTCAAGAAAATAACCATAGTGGCTTCAATAATATGTCTTATTAAACTCCGAGTAAAACTTTCTACAAACAAAAGTTTCTTTACCTTTTTTTTTTCTATTCTCATCTCAATTAGAACTAAGAAAATTTTCCGGTAAATTCTAATTAAAAAAGTCGGGGGAGAAGTACTTTCGATACTGGCAATTTATTTTAATTGTTATGTTTAATTCCAGATACCTTTTTTCCATAAGAACTCAATGATAGATCCTTTTTATATAAAAAAAGTAAGTAGGTATTTGAAATGGCTCTTTGTGGCAAAACTGAGATTAATGAAACTTTCGAGTTTGAAACATTACTTTTTGACTTTAAGCTTTAAAAAGTGCTGTGTCTGATAAATCGCATGATCCATAAGAACTCGATTATAAATAGATAGAATCAGAATTTATTTAATTGTAAGAATGTAGTTTTACGTACCTAGTCATCATCATCTGCCTCGCCTTTTCCCAACTATGTTGGGGTCGGCTTCCAGTCTAACCGGATGTAGCTGAATACCAGTACTTTACACGGAGCGACTGCCTATCTGACCTCCACAACCCAATTACTGGGTAATACGATACCCCTTGGTAAGACTGGTTGTCAGATTTTCGGCCTTCTGACGACCCGTAACGACTGCCACGAATGACAGCTAAGACCAACGGCTTTACGTGCTTTCCGAGGCACGGAGGGGTCTCGGTATGTAAAGATGGTCACCCATCCACAGACCAACCTCGGCAAGCGTAGCTTAACCTGGTATTATTATTATTATTCTATTATTATATTTTACGTACCTAGTATGGTCTTAATAATTTCAAAATTTCTGTGGGCAATTCTCGTAGTTATAAGAACGTTCACAGTCTGCAGGGTAATTGCGTAACACACTATCAGTAGCAATGGGTTTCATTTTGACAGTTCAACGACATTCATTGCGTTATTTACGTTGGTGAGCAGACACATTTTTTGAACACATGGAGCAATGGATTAGCAGTATGCATCGAAATGATTCAAATTGAGAGTAATAGTGTGTTACGCAATTAGGGTGTTGGTTTCAAAAATACCACAATTCTCCTACATTTTTGACAAGTTTTTGACAATGATTGTGTTTTGAACGTTACTAATTACGAGAATTAGCTTTATGTATATTCTACCAATAAAACATGCATTGTTATGATATGAATATGCTTTATTTATTGTACCTATACAAAAATTTTAGCTAGTTCATTTCATTTGGACACAATCTGTTTGCACTGCCGCCAGAGCTGTGTCCCCAGTGGAATGCTTAACGCCCTCCTGACCACCAATCCTGAATGTGATCTGTTTGCCGATGAATGGAGTAGCTTTCGTGTATGTCTGATGTTGTGTGAGTAGAAGTATGCTAGAGCTACGGTGTCCTCTATTATATGTTAGTATTTGAAATATTTTTGTAGACTATACCTGTTTTAATCTCTTAAGGAGGAGGGGCTTGTGGCTAAGTAATAACAGCCACACGGGTCGATCGATTAGTTTAAGCTACGCTTGCTGCGGTTGGTCCATGGATGGGTAACCATCTTCACATACCTAGACCCCTCCGTGCCTCGGCATGCACGTTAAGCCGTCGGTCCCGGCTGTCATTCGTGGATCTTTAACAGTCGTTACGGGTCGTCTGTAGCCCGAAAGTCTGACAACCAGTCTTACCAAGGGGTATCATATTACCCAGTAACTGACTTGTGAAGGTCAGATAGGCAGTCGCTCCATGTAAAATACTGGTATTCAGCTGCATCCGGTTAAACTGGAAGCCGACCCCAACATAGTTGGGAATAGGCTAGGCAAATGATAATGACCTGTTTTAATCTCTCTATAATTCATTTAATTGGTGTTACCGTTTTAATTAACAATAAACAATAAACTAAATCTACTTCGACATCTACTTGAAAAACCAAAAAAAAAAGATTGTCAAATGGTGTTCCCCTTCCTTTATCCACCCACCATCTGTTGAGCTGATATTCAGCTTTTATGATTCTACTTTACAGAAAAATAAAATAGCTAAAAAAATTCGCTACTACAAGTACACGTGCCATCAACTAACAACAATTAATAAAGAAACCACACAATCGAACCCAATACCTAACCACCTAACCGCATTAGACGGAAGCCCAACATCCAACCACCTCCGATGCGGCCACGGGCGGCCGAGCGCGGCCGTCACAATGACGGGCCGTCAACAGGCCGTCACGATGGCGGCCGCGCACAATGCTCGCGTGTCGCGTGACACATAGACAATCGGAGACGTGACCCGTTTATGTACAGCGTGTTGTTAAGTGTTGCGACTGTTTAGTTGGCTTTCGTAGTGCATTCTTGCAGTGACGCACTAAGCTATTAGCAATTGGTTGACAATTGGTTTTATAATTTAATATTATTTTTTATATATAATATAAATAATATTTTCTCATTTTAATTTAATGTTTTCTATTGTGTTTGTTTATGTTTCATGCTGGAATGTATTTGAACGCAATGTGAATTGTGCATACATATTATGATATTTACATATATATTCATATTATATACTCGTATAATAAAATAGTGGCGAAGTCAAAACTGCACATTTAATTATTGAATAGTAAGTACTACAAACTACGACACAATATACAAATACAAACTACAAACACTACTTGTTTCAAAAACGAGTCTGCTACCAAAAATATAGTTTTTAGAATTTTTGTCCGTTTGTCTATTTATGTGTATGGATTTGGATGAAATTCGGCCCACACAGTCGGAATAATCCTGATAGTACGTTCCCGTGGTATATTCTTCGACATCCACGTGGGCGTAGTGAAAGCTAATATTGATGCCAAAAATAACAACATAACCAAGATGCCATCTCCAGACGGATAGCATCAGTAGAGTTGGCTTCATTTCGGAGTTGAGGAACCAAAATCGTTAGTGAGCCAGTGCAGAGATCCGGCATGAAGAAACACGCAGGCGAAGCCACATGCAAAAACTAGTTACTGAATAAATAAATTGAATTAGTTATGAGGTCGCCCTTTGTGAAAGAATATGAAACTTTCAGAAGTTAAATTTCTCTTTCAGGCTATTCTTTTACTTTCTTATTAGAGGACCAACCATCAGATGCTAAGTATTCCTGTCACCTATGGATCTCTTAAGACCAGAGGGATTACAGATGTTATCCCTCATCATCCTAAGGGAAGGATTGCGACGAGATGCGAAGTCATGCACTGGGCTATGCGCTGGAGTCCGCTAGCATACGATCGCGCGGAAGAGGCACTGCAAGCGAAGGTGCACGCCGCATGCCGCCCGCGCCCCTGATCGCTGCACACGGTGTCCAGTAGTGTGCCGGCGGACGCTGACGGCATCGCAAATCGTCAGTGTGCGCTGGCCGGCGGCATATACCGATTCCTCAACGCAGTCCCCCACCGTCCGCCGGTGTGCGCTGGCCTTAATTGTGGAACACACTTTCAGTCAGGGTTTCGAAGGAAATTCGTTTGTAGTAGTTGTTGAAAGTAGTTTGAAAAATTAATCTGCTCAACAACGTAAATAACGTAATGAGCGTAGCTAAATTGCCAAAATGCATTGCAATCGATTGCCATTTTATGTGTGGTACGCAATGACCCTACTGAATTTTCGCAATCATCAATAAAAAATATACAACTGGTTGTTAATTTCCATCATTTATAATAAAAAAAAACAACCTTCAATAGCAAGGCGACTAGGCGTTTCTGAGCTGAAAGAATAATTAACTCGAAATAATTAGAAGAATAACGTAGACGTGGACAATAAGAAGCCATCTTAATGTTAGCGAGGACTTCACAATAGACTTGCGTAGGAAAACAAATCAACCCCTTTTCCTTGGAAAAAAATTGTTTTGTTTTTTTTTTTTAATTTTTATTGCCCCTTGGCAAGGGTAATAACACCCACAGATGATGACGCGTTTTTCTGGACGTAATGGAAAGTTTGTTGCCGTCTATTGAGTTTTTTTTTTTCCAAACACACTTGTGTACTTACTGCCACACTCAGAGACTTCACTTAAAATGAATCAATCATTAACTTTTATTAACCAGCATATGTTGGCACAAATGTCAAAAAAAATGTTTTTAATCTGACATATTTTTGTTGACTGACTGCGTTCCAATTTATACTTGTCAATCAAAGTTAATGATTGATTAATTTTAAGTAATGACTCTGAGTACCGGGGTTAGAGTTGGTTTGACGTAAATATAACGGTATACTTACTCAACCTGTTTATTTAAATGCGCAGAGCTATTGTTTTTGTTTTATGTATAATCAGCCGATGATGTTCCCACTGCTGTACTCAGGCCGCATCCACAGAGAGGACATTGTGAGAGGGTAGGCCATAATCCACCACGCGGGCCCAGTGTAGGTTGGTAGATGTCACATGTCTTCGATTTTTTGGTTCTAGGACATGCCGCTTTCCTCATGATGTTTTCCTTCACCATTTTGAGAACAGTGGTGATGAAATAATTTACACAAGGTAAAGCGCCTGTTTGGGTTCGATCCGACTTACGTCTCGTCCTTCGAGGCCGATATGCCACCACTGCTCTTTATACTTGGACCAAATTAGTAACAACTTGGATGAAAATAAGCAGTATCTTTTTGATCCGATGTGCCTTAGATATACAGCAAAAAAGTATTCCTAAGTTATATTTTGGTGGATATGACAAGATTGTACAATTGTATATCAGAACTGTATCTATACTAGTTATAGGTATCTAAATAGTACTTGTCAAGACAAAGCCAACGAGTTCAGGCACAAAGACGCTATCTCATTAAAGTTAAAGAGTTCCTATGGTCACCTTTGGGCTCCATCATCAGACCAGCTCGATGGTTACATATTTTTGTGTTGTCACTGAAGTTATATAAGTATGCTAAGTTTCAGCTCAATTGGATGCCAGGAAGTGCTTCAAAAATGGAAACATACGAACGATGCAAGTTAATATAGAGCTGGTAAAAAGAAAAGTTCATGGTAATAATATTTATTACCTATTTAATTATTTGTATATAAAAAAGAAAAGGGGGAAAGAATCATAGGGCATCAAAAAATTTGTCCTCATCGCTGTCAACAAAAAAGGGCCGAAAAGGTTGGCAGTATTGTCACGTTGTATGGCAACGCTGATTTTTTGGAAAAAAAAATATGTCTGCTCTCTGGTTACGTGAAGAGTCTACCAACTGCTTGGCGATGTCTCGAACATATATCATTATGTTGTTTGAAGATACAAAACAAATAAAGACACACAAAAAAAAAAGTATGATAATATATATTTTGCACGCTTTAATTGGAATGAACAGTAAAATGCTCAGCAAGAAAAAAAAAATATTTTTCATACATTAAAAAAACATCATCCTGTACTCGAAACAGGTAGGTACGGTAGGTACAGCAATCTAAGCGTCCATTCAATAAAACAAGAACAAGTCACAGTCCGCATCGGTCATACATCGCTTACCGTATTCAAGTTATTTGAATAGTTAAATAGTGGACAAAAGATCTAGACGCTATTGGGTTACACAACTATTATCTGGGTCAGTAACCAGGAAATGGAATAATGGGTGACGAGACAAGAGTAACGTTATCAGGTGTTGTTGAAAGGAATTGTTTGCATAAGTGATATCGAGAGGCCTTTTTTATTTATTTATTTATTAGGCACAAAAAACAGTTCATGCTACAAACTACAGAGAAATACTTAAACTAAGATTTAACAAACCTGTAACCCACACCATTGTCCACGTTTTAACTAAAGGTTAAAAAAAGTGCCAAAGACAAGTGATCAAATCGTAAAAGAAAAATAAAACAATAGTCGCTGCCACAATATTGCTGTGTCACTTAGCTTAGCTTAATTTAACTTAAAATTCTCGCTAAATAAAATGCCCAGAGCCATTTTCTTAAATGATTGCTTAGATAGACAAAATATTATCCAGTTCAATAAAATGCATGTTGTAAGAATTAACAAAGCGACGAAGAGGTGTACATTCCTCAGCGTTAGTCCTGCATATGTCTGTATGGAATAGTTGAGGGACGCACACCCCCCTTCGAATAACAGTTCTGGGTACTTTGTAACACAAGTTTGTTAGGTCAATACAATCAACTTCGTGGATTACAAGCGTGATGTATGTAATTTAGTATAGTAGTATATTTGTGTTTTTTGTGTGTTTGTTTGTTTTATTCCCGGGTTGGACAAAGTATTATTAAGGTTTCCATTAGGAATTTCTCAGTAATAGCCCGGAGTTTGGAAGTCGGCGGTGGGATACCCCGTGCCTCGGAAAGCATGTGTCGCCGTTGGTCCTGCGCCTGATCTCTCCCCGGTCGTGTCGGATTGCCGTCCCTGAGTACTATGAGAGTGAGGGAAGAGGGAGTGCACCTGTGTCTGCGCGCACACTTGTGCACTATAATATCTCTCGCGCCGAAGGCTCGTCTCCGTTGAGATTAGCCGCCGTGGCCGAATTATGATCTGGAGGACTTTATATTTGTTAAGTTTATTGTTACGTTATTTCCATTTATTTTTAATATACTTACTACTGTTTGTTTCCCTTAAAAATAAAATAAAATAAACAGCTGTGCTGCTGGGGAATTTGTTGCCCCACTTCTTGTTCCCAGCTGAAGCACTAGGAAGTGGTAAAGGGCGGGCGTTTTGGGGAACTATCTTATGCCACTTAGACGTTAAAAAGGTGCTGACTTTCAGTCTAATTTGAATTATAAATCACTTTTGATTTTTTAATTTTAACCGACGAAAAAAGGAGGAAGTTCTCAAGTTGACGCGTATATATAATATTAATATTATAAAGGCGAAAGATTGTGAGTGTGTGTGTTTTTGTATGTTTGTTACTTCTTCACGCTCAAACGGCTGAACGGATTTAGATGAAATTTGGTACACAGATAGTTTATAACCGGTACTAACACATAGAATACTTTTTATCCCGATATTCTCAAGGGTTTGACACTTATGCGGGTGAAACCGCGGGGCGCAGCTAGTAGATATATGTTTGACCACAAATATCTTTTTAATCTTACACTTGTGAAGAGACAAAAGCAAAAAAATATAGCAAATCCCAATAAAGATAATCTCAATTTGAAACACAACTCGCTATCAGCCCATAGACGACAGTTACAAATAAAAATAAACTTCTTTACTCTAGGTATGACCTAACCTACGTTACGTTAGCTGCAGATGCAAGGGCTATATTCAAATAGAGTGCATACCGCACTGGCACAGGAAACATCACTGTACGGTCCAGTTGTCAAGCGTTCACTGATAACGCTGCTTTCCTTCCTCCATTACCATAGAGCCTAAGGTCACACGTCCGCATACCATCAGAAATGACGTATTTTCTAACTGAAAATATGACATTATGACCTTTACAATCTAGTTGTGTAAGGGTGAAAATGTAGTTCTTTTTGCATTGGTTGGCAAGCCGACGGCTAACTTTATGTCAATTTTTTTTTTTAATGGCGTCTCGCAGTTCAACCTATGAGGTTGTCGACTGCTTAACCGGGCTTACCTATGGATGCCTCAATAAATTAAGGCTTCCAGCCAGGGCTTGAAAACTTAAAAACTAAGCGACTACACGCTAAGAGCACTTGTGAGGTATGAACCTCGGCTTAGGGCGTCGCTGGGTGAGCGCAGCAAGGGACAAGCTGGATCGGAATTATTTAAGGACAAAAAAACTAACTTGATGTCAAATGGTTACCGTTTCATATCGTACCGTTTCTTTTATTATAGCATAATAATGTTCCTACTGCTGGGACATAGGCCCTCTCTCTGTGAGAGAGAGACAGCTGTAATTCACCACGCGGGCCCAGTGTAGGATGGTAGATATCACATGTCTTCAAATTGCATGTGTTCCTTATTTTTTCCTTCACCGTTTGTCAGAGCAGTGGTGATGAAATAATTTACACAAAGTAGAGCGCCTGTCTGGGTTCGAACCCACGACCTACTACTCGTAAGTCAGGGCTCTCACCGTTACTGGTTACCGTAGGTATTGGACAAACTTTTGAAACAGTAAGGTGATTGCTCATGCATTGCCGACAAAGTTAAAAATTGTGTCCTATGCCTGAAAATTTGTTAATTCGTGTTTTAGTAGTACCTGCTATTTCTACCGACAAGTATTATACCTGTTATGAGGGGCCCGTGGCTAAATAATAACAGCCGCACAGGTCGATTGATCAGGTTAAGCTATGCTTGCCGCAGTTGGTCTGGGGATGGGTGACCATCTTTACACACTGAGACGCCTCCGTGCCTTGGCAAGCACGTTAAACCTTTGGTCCCAGCTGACATTCGTGGATCTTTGACAGTCGTTAAGGGTAGTCAGAAGCCCGAAAGTATGACAACCAAGCCTTACCAAGGGGTATTATCGTATTACCCAGGGTAGTCCAGGTCAGATAGGCAGTCGCTCCATGTAAAATACTGGTATTCAGCTGCATCCGGTTAGACTGGAAGCCGACCCCAATATAGTTTGGGAGAGGCTAGGCAGATGGTGATATTATACCTCTTATTAGACTTCAGATAAACTTACAGTAATAGAAAAGAAAACATTTATTCAGGAACATGAAAGAAAGAAAGAAATAAAGAAAATACATTTATTTAGCACATACTAAAAGACCCTCAAAACATCAGATAAGCAAAAAATAGATATGCAGGAAATTAAATTTGGTATTGAAATGTAAAAATAATAATATATATTTCGTCTATTTTACTTGGCCGTCAATAACATAATAACTCAAACGTAAAAAAAATCCAAAAGGAAATAAAAATCATAAAACTTCTTCAGTTTATAAATAGATTGCAACATGTATTTTTCCAAAATACTCTTTGATGTTGAAGACGTCTGCAGTTTTAACCAATATCGACATGAAAAAAATCACCAACTATTTCACCTACATCTAAAATGCAAATATTAATTCAGGAAAAACTATAAAAAAAAACCCTAAACAAAATAAACAACACAAAAGGATCGATCCCAACAGCTCAACCCACTAAATTATGAAGCTACCAACATAAAAAATATACACCGAGGCATTGAAAGATTGAAAAGGGGAAATCACTTAACTTAGGTAATTTATAGCTAAATCTTGCCCGTGGGAGAGCCGTGGTCAGACTAACAACATTAGCCGGTAGAAAACTTATAAGCCGGTGGAGATGTGCCCGGGCAAATTGATGCGGTTCGGTTAGGGCGATTTTTTTCTGAGAAGGGATCTCTCTATTGATTTAAATGGATTTAGGAGTTTGGGTTTGTAAAAGGGCTAACTTAGCCTGTTTTTAACAATCAATCAATGTAATGTTTTAGACACAATGTTTCAACAGGAATCCGCTGGATGCGGGAAGCACAGAACCAGTCGAAATGGCAATGCTTGGGGAGGTCTTTGTCCAGCAGTGGACAAATTTCGACTGAAAGTTGATGATGAATGTAAATGTTGGCAATCATAAATGAAATCAATATCAATGATGTCTATATTCGTTGGATTCTTGTTAGGTCGGATGCGTAATTACACTATAAAGACTAATTTTGACAGTGCAACCACATTAATTGCGTTATTTACATTGTTTAGCAGACAGATTTTTGGAACATATGAAGCAATGGATTAGTAATATCCTTCAAAATGATTCAGATTGTAATTGATAGTGTGTCATACAATTTGGGTGCGCAAATCAAATCTGGACATTTGACATAGCAACTATTTACAACCACTGGGACACGTAACGTGACAGTAAATTGTAATTATTAAAGACCATTTGAAAGTCAGTTTGTATAAAAAATAACAATCCAATGCCAAACATTTTTCTCTACCGAACCAAGTAATTGATTACCCAACATTTTTCCAAAATTACCACCCGTACTCCAACAAGGTCATCTCAAAAACAATCTCCGACTGATTCGAAGATATTTTTTATCCTCGGACGGGTCCGCATGCGAGCACGTCTTCCGACCAATTTGGGGGTAGTGGCAAATCGTTGGCTATTGACGGCCTAAGTGTTATCAACCCCTTCGGGAATGGGGGTGGATTTATTTTCCCGCATTAGTGTCGATGTATTTGTGAGATAAAGTGGTTGTTCGTGCTTGTTGTGTTGAGTTTTAAATATTTTATGTTGGTGTAGTATGGTGTGCTGTAATAATATTATGTTTTTTTGAAAAGGTTTATAAATAACTCCATAGAGCGTCTAGTTCAAAAAAATGGGCTGGGACTTGTTAGCCGTAGAACCGATTACCGTTGAGGTAGACAAGGTCTTCCAGTTCTGAGTTGAACTACACGATTACTGACAAATCTGACTGGACCACTCAAATCTGTGTGGTAATTTCCTCAAAAGATTGTTTCAGACATCAATCTACATGCTCGTCACATGATCTGACCAAGATTATGTCTGGACTTTACAAGAGAATCTGACCTCTGAGTTTGTTTCGGCGTTCTCAGAGTGGTCAGACAGGAAACGCCGACCTCGTCTACATTATTTATTTTTTATAATAATGACCAGTAAAAGTGATTCCGATACCCTACTGACAGAACAAAATAATTTCATTTCATTTAATTTCTCAAGCCCGCGAATCGGCAAATGTAAGGTAAGACGCCTTCACGCTAGATGGAGCGACGTTCTTCGCAGGATGGCTGGTAGCAGCCGGATGAGAGTTGCTGAGAATCGAATTGAATGGCGTGCAGTTGGAGAAGCCTATTTCCAGCAGTGGCTATAGCCTGATGATGATGATGATGGTGATGATGATGTGACAGTATCTTGTTGTGCATGGCAGAGTGTAAGGAAATGAGTCACACGGGAGGTCATTAATTATGAGATGGAGCAATCAAATCACATAATGCAGTGGCAGACTATAAATAAACGCAAATACCAGTCGCGTTTATTTATAGTCTCTGCCACACATCGACGTCTAAGAGAACTTGTAGAGACATCGTGAGGTGCAGCAACGATTACCTTAACAATGGGACACAATTTGTATTATTATCAACACTAGTTAATTCCCGGCATTCGTTGCAATGCTGTTTTTTTCGTTAGGAACCTTCATCGACACAACAACATACAAAGCTTCATCACAATCGGTCGAGCCATTTTCGAGTTTTTGAGAGACTAACGAACAGCAATTATTTTTTGTATATATAACAAAATTATCTAGCTAACCTAGCATTATATAACCAACGTGTGCTAAAAGAAATACATTGCAAGAAAATACAAATCCAGAGTCACCACTGTTCCCCGAGTATCGTAACACAAATCACAAAAAAACCATAAAAACGGTATGACCTGCCAAAAGCGATGGTGTTGTAGCGAAACAATATGCCGTATCTATGAACATCACCTTATCGGCCTGAGGGTAGCAGAAGGCCCTGGCGAATAAATATACAGATAAAATGAAACTAAACTTATTTTTCCAAACGTCGAACAATATGGCCGAGTGTCACACCGATTGGCAACGAAAGGTCTTCGTAAAATATTAAAAAAAAAAATGTTTTGTTCAAGTATTGACAAAAAATCCAAATAAATAAAATTTAAAATTCTGTTTGGAATGTCAAAAAACAGTTTTTTTTTTACTAAATGCATATGAAAGTATGTATATACGGTGTGTCTGTCTGTCTGTTTGCTCAGTCTAATCTCCGAAACGACTGGACTGTTTTTGACGGGACTTTCACTGGCAGATAGCTAATGTATAAGTACTAACTTAGTTAACTAACTTACTTTTATTTAAGAAAATAATTTGGGTTCCGAGCAAAACAATTCAAACCCATGAAATCCAATTTGTTTCTAAGTCGCGGGCACAGCTAGTAGGAAATAAATTGAAGCAGTAATACTAAAAATAATAATTTAAAATATTTTGAACCATTTAAATTTATTTAAAATTGTAATCAATGAACTAGTTTCGAAAATTCAAAACGTTTTACGGCAAATTTTTCAGACGATCGATAATTTTTATTCGTGGAATAAAATTGAAGTCTGACAGTTTTTGTACAAAACAACTGTCAAAAATTCTAAATTATTCCTCCGTTAAAGTTATCTGGCCTTGGAAAAATCAGCCCTTATATTAATTACTTTCAACGTTTTATACTTAGATAAAATTGTTATTTGCTCAAATAATAGAATAGCATTTAATAATCAACTATTTAAGTCCACAAACATCGCCACTTACTATATAAAACCAAATCCGCCACTCTACGGTCTGAATGCACTATAAAGTGTGGACGGCCGGGGGCAAGTGGGTTAAAATGGAACACAGCGCAATAAAACACCCCTTCTGTCCATAAATATCCAAGTTCGGAAGTTGCTCTGTTAGCGGTCGGATATTTTTTCTCTCCGTCCACTCTATTTTGCGGATACTCAATGGGGTGTCCTTATTTATTTGTTTCGAAAGTATCGGGAATTTGAGGAGAAACACGGGATATGTTTATGAGTGCACATTTGAGTATTTTCTTTTGAAGAAAACAGACAAGATTTTAGATTAAATATATTTAGCTTCGGTAAACGATATCGAAGAATCATAGGAATCTTAGAAACTAATATACCTCGCATGTTAGAATAGAAAAAAAAATATCAATGCTGGATTCTCTGGAATGTTTGATTAATTATTGAAAACTGAACATTGACACTATTCTTAGTTATAACATAATTTATCACGTACACGGAGAGAAAATTCTTAGAAAAATTACTGTGCTCGTCACTGCAAAGTGAGTGCAAGTGACATCTACAGAAAATGTTCTGAGTGAGAATGGGAAGAATTCACTATTTGTCCAATAAATTTTACTGTACATCATAAGAATTTTTACTGTGCTGGCATGGTAATGTTTCCATTACCACTCAAATGCACTCAGATTATGAGACAGCACAGTAATTTTTCTAAGATTTTTCTCTGCGTGTACAATAATAATATTGCTTACTAGGTAATAGACTGGTGTCCGCAACTTCACGTCAATGTGCGTATTTTGCGTAAAATTGCTTATTAGTCTATTAGACTAGATAAATAGATAATACATTTATTCAATGCACAAAAAAATATAGCACAACACACAAAACCAAACTTAAATGATAAATTACACGAATATATAAAAGCAAGGTGCCAACATGAAAAATAGAAAACATACTTAAAGAAATTACGTGACACTTTGACATACTATAAATCAATAATAACGAATATAAAAAGTGCGGTGTGCATCTCAAGGTTGCACCAAATAGAAGTCCAGCTCATCATGTGTGAGGCAAATGTACGTTTTTTTTGGGGTGGGACATTATCAAACAACTTGTGTGTCAGACTTTTACTGACTAAAACCCACCCGTGTTCCTTCAGTTGCCTGTGCCAAGGGCCACGGTAACTCTTTCGAATAATCCGGGAACCTGGCAGAGGCAAATGTACCTGACGCTGATATTCTGCTGGATCCCTGAAGTGTAATCAATGATTAAGTACTTTAGTTCTTATTAATAGAGGATAATAAAAATGATGGATTCTCGGCAAATATTAGTACTCTATATCGAAACAATAATCAAATCACGCTACTTTTTATTATGCTGCCAGAAACTACCATACGTTGTTTCAGTAATACTCAAATAAAAAAAAAAATCTTATACATATTTCGATAGACATTCCTATCTTATCCCATCATATTTCGTAGTCATTACTTCCTTTTCCGCCGACCCTTCGAGTTGACATTCAAATTGCCACTATTTTTCACAAACATATTTTATTATATTGCAAGATCCCAATAAAGATATAAAAATATCGTCTCGGAAAGCCCATTGGCCCTGGGCACTGTGTAAATCTGTCTCAATAGAAAGAAGGGAAATAGCCATTTAACCCTCTCCCACCCTTACGAACAAATGTATTTTTTTATCCGCCCGATATTCGGGAAAAAGAACAGTGGCTTTAAATTAAAAACTTTGTTAAAAGTTTTCCCCTGATTTGTGAATGTGGTTAATTTAAAGTATTGAGCAAATTTGAATATTCTTTTGTTTGTAAGATGTAAAGTTAAGGTGTGTTTTTGTAAGGTTTTAATTGTGATTGCATTGTGTTCAGGTTTTTCCAATAAACTCTTTTCTGTTATTTCGCTAACTTATTTCTTTATTTACTTGAATACCTTTGGGTGGTTTTGGTGCGTAAGTGGTTGATGCAGCGTCTAAAAGAGACCGGATATATTCGATGTAGGGAATTACAATACTGGCTATACTAATGCGTAGGAATATTTTGCAACTCTAACATCGAAATAAAAAGTGATTTTTCTTTCAAACAAACTAAATAGTAAGTCGTGATGGGCTGACTATGGGTTTTGCTGTTATTGGACGAGCTATACCCAGTGATTTAACTATTCGATATAATCATGTAATTGGCTGATTTTTTGCAAACAGACTAGGAACGTCATAAGATACATATACGAAGTTAATTTATTGTTGTTCCCACCTTGTATACAACAGTGACGTTGCCACAAACATCTATATATTTCAAATCATGTTTCAATAAAGTTTTAAAACCACGTCCTCAAACAAGAAGACTTTAATCAGTCTAAGAAAAGTCACGTATAAAATTAAGAACCACAATTCCAATGAGCGCATCGGAACACCAATAAAGACAGAACGAGTGAAGAATGTTCGCAATTTAAATTTTTGATTTCAACTCCAATGGAATGCTCGTGACTTTCAAGCGCTGCAATATCTGAGCCCTTTTTAATAAAGTTAGACGTTATATAAGAATAAATTCGCTGAAAGCGCTGTTGGTGACAGGGGCACGGAAGCTATAAAACACCGAAGATGTTGATTGAGTGAGAAACGTTAGAGTAATTAAGGATTTATTGGAAAAAATTGCTAATGTCACTGGTAGGAGGAAGTGAGCCGTTCTGTCACTTCTCAAAGAGTTAATTAGTCATTGGGGCTGCGGAATTGAGGAAGTGATCGAAAGGGTGGCTTTAGAATTTGATTGGAGGATTATTTCGCAATTATGTTAAATAAAACTTATTTTTTTAAGTTTTGCTATGACGTGAACCACATTTCGTTAATACTAATGTTAATACCTACTACTACAATAAGAATGTTATATTATAAAAAATAACTCGATGTGTGTAGTCAGCCTGATTATGAAGCAAAAAAGCGTAGTGAATTGACAAACAAGAAGTTACACTGAAGCCTCAAGAAATCAGTTGTACCTACCTAACCGAGTATTTACTCCCGAAACCGTACTTTTTCGGTATTATTGAAAAATAGGAAAGTACCTACATTCCAAGATTAAGCTTTTAAAATGGACGATAAGGAATGTTAAAAGATTCTCTTTCGAAGATATTTTTTTATAATGTTGAATACTTATATTGCAGTAACAATAAAACAATCTGTGAAAATATTTATATCCAATAAATTTGTTAATAAAAACATATTCTAGTAATATTGCCATGACCTGGATTAGGACATACGGTGCTTTTAATCCTGATATTCCCACGGGATCGAGACTAATACGAGTGAAACCGCGGGGCGCAGCTAGTATCCAATAAATTCAAAATAATATATATATTTTTTAATAATATTGAACCGACATTGAACATAAAGCAACTCAGGCTACGTAAACAGGTGGTACCAAACACAAATACAAGTAACTCTAACAAAAGAAAAGCCGGGCTTTTATAAAATTAAAAACGCAGCACAAGTAATGATATTAAAATTCAACGCTTGACTGTGGCCACAGACATAGCGGGAGTGAGAGCGGAGCGATAATTATACATTATTAGAAATGGCAGTATTTATTTTCTTTATTGTTTTAGCAGTCAAAAGTGCGACTGCTGCGTGCAAGTGCGGGCTGCCGCCGTCCAAAAGTACGTTAGGTTGACGATATTGCCAAGTCGCGGGAATCACCTGATTGAGGGACGCACGGAACCAGGAAGTATGGCAGAAGAAATGGATGGCCTAAACCCAGTAGTGGGTGATTCCGGGAAGTAATTGAGCATAGGCCCAGGGTTTGATTTCTAGATTGGGAAAGGTGTTATTAGGTTTTTTCGATCTGAAACTTGCCAGTAGCAGCCCGGAGTCTCGATTTGTACCTGGTTGTTGACAAAAGGCTAACCATTATAAAGTCTGACAATCAGGTCATCAGTGAAAAACCATGTTGTGCCATTATGGCGCATTGGGTAGGTACACACCGGCACCGGGTACATGAGCATGCACCCGGTGCGTCAGGTGAGTGCACCTGACACATGAATTAAAAAAAATATTTTTTATTACCTACATTTATTACTCACTAACATAGTTTATAAGTATGTATTACTAACAATATATGGATCAAGATCTGAAGTAAAAAAATGGATCGATTTTTTTTAACGTACAAAATAATAAGAGAGACCACGAACTTCACTCTCAGTTCGAAATCGCTGTTTTTAGAGCCACACCTAACGTACAGTGCAAACGGACATAATATTTGTTTTAAACAGAGCCGGCGTGCCCACGTAAACTTATTAAAATATTTCCAGTTATATTTAATTAGTGTTTCTGTGCCATTCGTCCCCTTTCTCCTCTAGCTCAGGTGTATCGCAGATTCGGCTTTGGTTGTTATTTTTTTTATTAGAATGAATTAATTTTTGTTATTATGTTTCTTTTAACCTTATTAGGAAAGGTAATAAACTTTTGTAATGGGTTCTTTTGAAATTTTTATTTTCTATTTTTAGATGTTTTTTGACGATAAACTCCTTTTTTTAATTGTTCTGAAGGAACTCAACGTATGTACAGACTGAAAGGCAAGCACCGTAATTGCGTAACATACTTTAAATCACATTCGAATTTGTCTGCTCAACAACGTAAATAACGCAATGAAGGGTGTTGAAAAAATGAAAGCCATTGCTAGTAATATCGATCCATTTCAAAATACCAATTTATACAAATAAGTAATAGGTATCGATCCACTTCAATATGCCAATTTATATTAGGCGGGGAGCCGGTAACACTGAAAGTGCCGTCATAGCGGAATCAAAAAAAAAAATATTTAAATAAATAGAACATAAGTATAGGAATAAATTAAGCTCGGTATGCGTGGATTCCTATTGCCGAAACAATGTAAAAAAAAGTATATAAAAAAAATGAAAAAAATATTTTACCGTCATCGCGGATATTGATTATTTTCAATGTATTCGACAATAAATGTAACCACTTTTTTGCCGGAAGGGTCTGGCATACCTATTTGAAGTGGGTGATGAGGGCTAAAATTTCTACATCATGCCGGAAACTTTTTTATTTTTTTTCTAAAAGCGGATAAAATTTACTGTCATATACATTGATGAATAATCAATATCCGCTATGACGGTAAAATATTTTTTCATTTTTTAAATATATTTTTTTTTACATTTTTTCGGCAATAGGAACCCACGCATACCGAGCTTAATTTATTCCTATACTTATGTTCTAATTATTTAAATAATTTTTTTTTGATTCCGCTATGACGGGACTTTCAGTGTTACCGGCTCCTGGACTAATACTCCAATGCTGGACAAATAAGTAATATCGATCCATTTCAATATGCCAATTTATATACTCCAATGCTGGAAAAATAAGTTACTTTTATTGAATGCTATTACATGATTTATTGTACACCTTAATATAGAATCACGATCGAACTACTTTCAAGACATTAACTAGTTTAAAATAAAAGCAATCTGCCTAGCCTTTTCCCAACTATGTTTGGGTCAGCTTCCAGTCTAACCGGATGCTGTTAGATACCAATATTTTACATGTAGCGACTGCATATCTGACTGCTTAAGACTAGTTGTTCGTCATTTTTGGGCTTCAGACTACCCGTAACGACAATCAAAGATCTACAAATGAGAGCCAGAACCAATGGCTAAAAGTACTTTCCGAAACACAGAGGGGTTCCGTTATGTAACAGAGGGTCACCCACCCACGAACCAACCCTGGAAAGTGTAGCTCGACTTTCGATCGACTAGCGATGTGATTGCGTAATACGCTCTAAGTATCAGTAGCAATGGCTTTCAATTGGACAGTTCAACAACATTCATTGCGTTATTTACGTTGTTTAGCAGACAAATTATTCTAACAAATGAAGCAATTGATTCGCAATGTCCTTCAAAATCATTCAGATTGAGACTGACAATATGTTACGAAATTAGGGTGACGTGCGGCATATTTAGCCACGAGTCCCTCAGTTTAAAATAAAACTAAATGAAAATCATATCCCTCTTCTTTCCCAGATATAAATTAAACATGACTAAATGAAGATATGCAAGCAACGAGTCACCAGTTATTATTTGTGGAGTAACAGAAACTCCCGACGGCACAACGGAATCGCACGTGTAACTTTAGAAAAATGTAAAATAATGTGAAAATTTACAAATAAACAGTGCACTGTGGACATGTATATGCATTCATAAGAAGGAAATGGGTTCCGTATATTGTTTTAGAGAGGTACGTGTTTTATTGTGAAGACTGGAGAACCAAACGGATAGGTACCAATATTTTCTGCAAAAGAAATTATTTGCCATATTTTGCAGGTAGGAGAAATACCACTAGGCATCTTCTGGGCACGCTCGTTCCATCATAGACCACACCCATCGCTTTCCATCAGGAGAGATCGAGGTCGAGAGTAGATCCATTTCGAAATAATAAAAAAAATCTACATCATTTATTCAAAGTGATAACTAACAAGTACTTAATTTTTTAATTTTTATACAAGTTGTTTCTAGTTTCAAGCCAGAAGTTTTCTTAGAAATTAACCTGTGATTTAATTTTTCTTATTATTAACCTGTGTTAACAATAAGAAAAAATAATTAAATGATACTATATTTAGTTTCCTATTTGAGATTAACGTAAATTGATGTATTTTACCAAGCTGTGTGTCCGATCCATAACCATCGGCAAAAAAGACGAACTTCCAAAGGAACTTTCATGCCCTTCAGAGAACGAATTTTCAAGAATTCTTCCTTAGTGCTCATCTCCTTTGTATAAGGGACGCTTTTGTGCGTTGTTTGTCAGTGAATTTAAGACTTTTATTAAGTAGATATTTTTCAAATAGTAAATTTTCTCTACGCAACCCTAAAAATACGAGAAAAAAGCAAAAGTACAATAGGAGCGCAGGTCACACCTGCGCGCGTATTATTTCATAATTTAGAGAGCGGACCGCAAAGCTAATGATGTTTTTATTTTATGTTACATTACGTTGTGATTGAGGACCTGCATAGGTCGCCCCGTTTCCGCATAAAAGTGTAAAAATTGTGTAATTAAATTAATGTTATTTGCACGTGTACGATGTTTGTTGTGCACGTTTATAATGCTACGGGTATTACTTTTTCTAATGACCTATGGGCTTGCGAGATAATTACGTAACGCAGTATCAGTAGTGATGGCTTTCATTTTGACAGTTCAACGATATTCATTGCGTTTTTTACGGTGTTGAGCAGACAAATTTTTCGGACATATGAAGCAATGGATTAGCAAAATCGTTCAAAATGATTCGGATTGAGACTGATAATGTGTTACGCAATCAGTATGCTGGCTAAATGGTTGTATTTACAAGATCTCCTACCCACTAAGGTCCCACGATCTCGATGCTTCTAGTATTGCAGATTTCCATAGCCGGCAGCGAGCACTTACCATCAGGTTTCAGGTGGGCCATCGGCTTGATTGGTCGCCAATTTCTCTCTAATAGCATGAAAATGTTCATCATCATCATCTGCCGAGCCTTTTCCCAACTATGTTGGGTTCGGCTTCCAGTCTAACCGGATGCAGCTGAATACCAGTATTTTACGTGGAGCGACTGTCTATCTGACCTCCACAACCTAGTTACTGGGTAATACGATATCAATTGGTAAGACTGGTTGTCAGACTTTCGGGCTACTGACGATCCGTAACAACTGTCAAATATCCACGAATGACAGCCGGGACCAACGGTTAACGTGCTTTCCAAAGCACGGAGGAGTCTTGGTATGTGACGATGGTCACCCATCCACGGACCAACCGCGGCAAGCATAGCTTAACCTGATCGATCGACTCGTGCGGCGGTTATTACTTAGCCACAAGCGCCTCAAAAAAAAGCATGAAAATGTTCATGTTTCTAATTTCTGTACCGTGGACGAGGCGTTTGATATCTTGTATATTACTTCCACTGTCTTACACTCTTTAAGACGATACATATCGTCGCTTATCTTTCTAACAGACGTATCTGTATTTAAATGCTTATATTTTTTTATCTAACAGTAATATTTGCAATTCACATAATTTTGACAGGCCTGTTAGTCTAGTAGTCAGTGGCCCTGACTGCTATACGCAAGGTCGTGGGTTCGATTCCCACCCAGGACAAATGTTTGTGTGATGAGCACGATCATTTGTTCTGTGTCTGGGTGTAATTTATCTATAATATGTATGTATTTAGAAATATATATGTATGTTTATCAGTTGTCTAGTTCCCATAGCACAAGCTCTGCTTAGTTTGGGACTAGATGGCGTTGTGTGAAAGTTGTGGAATATTATTATTATTATATATAGGAAGAATAACCAAATAATAATATAATTCATGCAATTTTGTTTTGATCAGTCGCTTATTATGAGAGTTACAGTTCAACAAATATAGTGCGAAACCGCAAAAAGCTTGTCCTGAAGAGTTACCTCAAAGTTAGTTACGTCAGTTAGTAAGATAAGCGACGATATGGATAGTACTGATACCTTAATTCCTACTGTTGCATAAACAAACACCTACGCAACAAAACTTAGAACAACCTCAACGACTCTTTCAAAATAACTTGCTCAAAAAAGAAGAACACTTAAAAAGTGGTGGAGTATCAAAAACGCATCAAAGATTGCGCGAGTACCATCGGGCGCAAACGCAAATAAATGAGCTTAAAATTTAAAATTATAATGGGATTGTGTATCCGGTGACACAAATGTGTGGAGTTTGTTACTAACGACTTGGGCTGAGACGACGAGCTGACGAACAGAGTAGTGGAGTCGATGTGAGTTGTATTTTTGTTTTTGAAAAGAGAGCTTCGGCTGTACTATGACGTCTTCATCATCTGCCTGCCTTTTCCCAACTATGTTGGGGTCGGCTTCCAGTCTAACCGGATGCAGCTGAATACCAGTATTTTACATGGAGTGACTGCCTATCTGACCTCCACAACCCAGTTACTGGGTAATACGATACCCCTTGGTAAGACTGGTTGCCAGACTTTCGGGCTTCTGACTACCCGTAACGACTGTCAAAGATCCACGAATGACAGCCGGGACCAACGGCTTAACGTGCTTTCCGAGGCACGGAGGGGTCTTGGTATGTGAAGATGGTCACCCATCCACGGACAAACCGCGGCAAGCGTAGCTTAACCGGATCGATCGACCCGTGCGGCTGTTATTATTTAGCCACAGGCCCCTCTACTATGACGTCTTAAGAGCCGTAATTGTTCAAGTGCAAGAGAGAGAAATGGAGATATGTAGGACCTTCTCAGCTCCTTTTTCACAATGGAACAATGATTGCTTTAACACTCCATAATATAGGTAGTATGTAGGTAATTAATTTTAGCGTGTCGATGACAATCTGAATTAATTCTCATTACAACAGAGCTACGAGTTTAGCATTACCAGTAGAGTTAATTAATTACTGTCACGTGCTAATGTCAGGGCATGCAGGACATTAAAACATGTGTCTCAAAGTTTACGGAACTACACCACTTTTGCGGGCTAGAAACATCGTATAATCTAAATCTGAGCAGATTTTCCTTGCTTGGAACGGAGCAATTATTTTTCTCTATTGCTTATTAAAACGAAACTAGTAAGTTCGAATGTATTTCCTTTCATGCTAAATATAACCACAGTCACGTCATAAGAGCTATATCCAGAGACTAGTAACTGTTGTTAAAAAAAAATAACTACTTTTGCGACTCCACACCTTCCCCTGCCGTATAGTTTTACCTGCCATCTCGTGGCAACTAATTGTGAGTGCGGATAAAGTATGGTGTGTAAGATGGCCTTAGTGGGGCGATTGCATCACCGCAGTGTGTAACTACCCTATGCGTTTACTGCTCGTATTATGGCACTAGTTTGAAAATAAACTCATTTTACATATAATTTTCAGCTGGGGACAGATTTGCCGAAGATAAAAAGGCTAAAAATAGCTTTTACTATAAACTGTGCTGACTCTGAACACTATTAATTTTGATTGTAAAAATCAGTCAGTCAACTAACAAGGTGGGTCGTTGGGCTGACTGTTCAGGTTGCTGGTCGTGCTTGTTACCAGGCTAGGGTATAGGTGAGTTTGGTCGCACTCTTGGATAAGCTTTTAAATCATCTCCAAAACGATGAAACATAAGTAAATAATCTTTTCTTAGTGTGTAATCCATACTAATGTAGGAACGGAACGTTATGACAGACAGTGAATTGAGACGTGAAGATGAGTGACAGATGTGAAGCATAAACGAGTGACAGAGATGAATGTACGAAATAGTCAAGGAGTGAAAGAGATAGCGAATGAATGTTTAAATAGGTAAAAGAACCAGAAAACGGAACTAGGGTGGAAGAGAAGTGAGTGTAAAGATGTTAGATGTAAAGACGGAAAAATAAATACTTAAGAAGAAATCAGCAGTTTTATTCAAGTAAAATTGAGCTTATCCCACACTAGTATTATAAATTCGAAAGTAACTCTGTCTGTATGTTACCTTTTCACGCCTAAACCATTGAAAGATATAGATGACATCTTGAGGAAGGACATTGCATATACTTTTGTCCCGATAGTAGGTACGTACGCGTGGAATAATTGTTGATATCCATCCAGGCGAATTCGCGGACTGAAGCTAGTGTTATGATATTTGTGACATGGTAAACATGTTAATATTTTTGTTTAATGCTTCCGTTACTTGTAATGCTATGCATGTACAGACGCCAGCACATCAAGCTACCCGAAACTGTAAAATTTTCCCAATCAACTTTGAAATTTATGCTTTAGCGTTATAGTTGAAATCTATTAAAGAAATTTGACAGATTGTAGTCGCTTGATGTGCTGGCGTCTGTACTTTTGAACAAGCATTATTAGCCTTTAATGTTCTCACTGCTGGGTCACAAATGCCTCCTCTCTGTAACATGGGAGTGTTCCGTACAACGCAGGCGCAGTGCGGGTTGGTGGTGATCATGTCGGTTTCCTCACGGTGTTTTCCTTCACTGTTTTGAGAGCAGTGTTGATGACGTAATTTACAAAAAGTAAAGGGCCTGTTTGGGTTCGAACCTACAACTCGTATGTCACGGCCGTTTCCACTCGCCCTCCACTACTACTTTCTTGAGAAAGAAAGAAAGAAAAGGTTTATTTGTCACAGAAACACGTGTATACAAAAAGATAATTAATTCAAATAATAAAAACAAAATATATCATTAATCACGTACACAAAACAGAAATAGTTACGAGAAGGCATCCACTCACCATGATGCTGTTCTACACGGAGAGAAAATTCTTAGAAAAAATACTGTGCTCCTCACTGTAAATTGAGTGCAAGTGACATCTACAGAAAATTTTCTGAGTGAGATTGGGAAAAATTCACAACTTGTCCAATAAATTTTACTGTACAGCATAAGAATTTTTACTGTGCTAGCATGGTAATTTTTCCATTACCACTCAAATGCACTCAGATTATGAGACAGCACAGTAATTTTTCTAAGATTTTTCTCTCCGGGTATAGGGAGGACACACAGCACAGCGCTGATTTTTAGTGGATACCCGAATATTAAAATTTAATAAAAATACTCATACTTAAATATTTACAAATAAATATTTTAATTAGATAGTCGCTCTCTCTGAACACGGCAGCATCAATGGCTTGTATAAACACATTACAGCGGCGTGACTTAAAAACATGCAGCTAAGGAAGACGTATGTAAGTGCAGTTTCAGCTACTGCAGTCTTACGTGGGTAAGATGGCGCAGTAAGGAGTTTTGTTAGGCACAGGTAGGCTTAGGGCATGATTCAGACGACAGATTATATATTTAGGACCTAGAAAATGGAATAATAATTAACAAGATTAAAGCTCAGAATAAGTCAAGTAAGTATAAGCTACAAAGAATAAGTCTTATACTGAGAACAAATTTTGAATTTTTTACAGTTTTTCCATACTAGAGCTGTCAGATGTCAATTTTATTCCGCGGATAAAAGATATCTGACTTTGGTAAAATCCGCCCTAATTAAGTTAGCTTATTTCTCTGATTCATTGTTTTATGGATGTTGAATTTACTTATAAGTAATTGATGCACTGTTATTTTATTTTACGTTTAAAAATGTATCATGTGATTGTATTAGTGTAATCAATTGACTACCCTTAAGGTAAATATAGGCGTTATTTTATGTTAGCTCTCAAAACAAGCTGCTAAAATATAACCCCAGCACGCGTAGCCTAACAACCATAGAAACGACTTTCGTCGACGGAAGAATAGACAAAATGACAGATTGTAGAATCATGTCTACAACGTGTAACGTTAAATGCGTATAACCTGAAAATAGTTTGTTCAGAATAACGAGCACAATTAATTGAACCACTTTTTAATATAGGTCACATTTTTCAAAAAAATCTTCATTAAAAACTTTACCGTGTCTATTTGTCAAGCAAGCCAATGTCAGCGCGGCGCAGCGGCCCAATGACGACTCCTCCCTCGATAAAGCGTCGTCGCAGACGCAAAAACGATCGGAATGGCCAGTAAAACTAAAACAGCACATAAAACCTTTACAAATTTTTAATTGCCTTAATTTCTCTCTGAAATAGGTCAATTGAATTAAAAATCAGTTGGGGTGTCTGAGGTTTTGCGCATTTAACGTTACACGTTGTATTTTATGAGTCATTTTGTCTATTCTTTCATCGACAAAACCCGTTTCTACTCGTATGGTGGTCATGATTCTCGTGCAGATGCAGGTACTTTGTTACAAAGAAAAACGGACATTTCCACTTATCAAAAATATCATCAAATCAGTCAACAAATAAAGTCATTACAATAACAGTTATCATAACAGCAGTTATTAAACATATATTATCGACAAAAGTCCGGGGTTCGTTCCCGGCCGAGGCAATAAATGTGGAAGTGGACGCGGCGCGTGAGTTGTGACCACTGCATCGCTCCATTAGTGATTATTGTACAAGTTTTCGGCTAACAAACTGGACGATCGTAGATATAGAGTTGATGGAAGTGACAAAATGATTTCGATGATATTTTTCGTAAAAGAAAGAGGGCAATGTAAAACAATAACAGCCTGTATACTCCAGAGAGAGATAGGGCAGAGATGTACAGACGCCAGCTAATCAAGCTACCCAAAACTGTCAAATTTTCCCAATCAGCTTTGAACCTTATGCTTTAGTGATAAAATTGAAAATCTATTAAACAAATTTGACAGATTGTAGTAGCTTCATTAGCTGGCGTCTGCATATCGCTGCCTAACCTAATACAATCACATCCATATTGCGCCTGCTAGGATAAAGTAACATATGAGCGAGTCTATTGCCATTAGGCGAGCACAAACCAAGTCGAAACCATCTTTATTGAATGTTTAGTAGTTGATATAATATTTTAAACAATAAGAATTATGTTTGTAATAAAATAAAAATGGAATTACAAACCAACATTACCAGTGTCAATTTATACGCACCCTCAATTGCCATTTCACATCCAGCACCACTACATCTCGACCACCGGACACAACTCTGCCAAATTCTTTGTACGTATTTACTTCTATTATTTATTGCTTTCGTATCGACTGCGCTCGGAGCGTGCCAAGCGAGCTATTATTTCGCCAGTGAAGCCACTTCCAGCGCTCGTGTTTCTTTGTTCTTGTTACAAAATTAACTTTGAGTTTTTGAATTAGAGTGCCAATTTTGTTTTCATATTGAAATTTGGCTGGCATATCCTCGCCTGGATTATGTAACCATTCAGTGGTTTGGAGACAGAGATCTAGTGAATCGCATAAGTATGAGATAGGTACTATAGGCAATAAGTATGGAAAAAACAATGGTGAATTTTTATATGCAGGTACTTCAGTAACTTTTATACTTAATAATAATCCAGGTTGACAGGGACGGACCATGCATTCAGTACTTGATTCTGAACCCCCCTCATCATCTGCTTAGCCTTTTCCCAACTATGTTGGGTTCGGCTTCCAGTCTAACCAGATGCAGCTGAATACCAGTATTTTACATGAAGCGACTGCCTATCTCACCTCCACAACCCAGTTACTGGGTAATACGATACCCCTTGGTAAGACTGGTTGTCAGACTTTCGGGCTACTGACGACCCGTAACGACTGACAAAGATCCACGAATGACAGCCGGGACCAACGGCTTAACGTGCTTTCCGAGGCACGGAGGGGTCTTGGTATGTGAAAATGGTCATCCATCCACGGACCAACCGCGGCAAACGTAGCTTAACCTGATCGATCGACCCGTGCGGCTGTTATTACTTAGCCACAAGCCCCCCAACGTTGAAATTTCTTTACCCCCCTACGTCGAAAGTTTTGGTCAGTTATTAAAAAAATAATGACTGTAAAAAAACTGTGACCTCTGAGTTTGTTTCGGCCTTTCTTCTCAGAGTAGTCAGATAGGAAACGCCGACCTCATCTAGTTTAAAAAAATATGATTGACATGTAAAAGTGTTTGTACAAACCTACTTACAGAAAATAAATCATTTATCATTTATTTAAAATAAGTAGGTACTGCACTTTTCTATGAAACAGTTGTTTTTCGTTTTTATAATATAAAAACGAAAAACAACTGTTTTTCGTTTTTATATTATATCCGACGAAAACTTTTTACGTTAAGGGGTCTAGAATTATGTGCTGACTTCATGGCGATGTTCCTGCTACACTGTATAATATCAGTCTTTTACTGTCCCACTGCTGGGCAAAGTCCTCTTCTCACACAGAGAAGGCACGAGCATTGACCACCATGCTTGCTCAAGACGGGTTGGCGGTTTTAGACACAAAATTGTGTGTTTAATGTTTTACTTCACTGATGTCAGTGATGTCCAAGATAAACTAAGAAAGTTCAAATAAAATTTTGTTTATTCTGTAGTTATATAGGATATCGGAATCACTTTTAAAAATAGAAAATTTTAGGAGTCGTCAATTCCTATCTGACTACCCCTGAAAAGAAATGGCGAAACAAACTCAGCGGTCAAATTCTCTTTTAAAGTCCAGACATAATCTTGGTCTATATAATTATATGAACAGTATGGGATACATATTTATTCAAAAAGTGTAGAAATAATAGTGGTATAGTATTGTATGTCCAGTCTTTAGATTTTGCTCAAGTATTTAGAGTTTAAATCTAATCCAGGAAATTAGAAACGTTGCGGTCCAAAATTTTAAAATCGTCCAGTGAAAGCAGGATATCTTCTTTTTATGTGTCATCATCCCACCAGAATCTACTCGACTAAAACTAATCGGTGTTCTTCCAACTATTTTTGGCAACCCTAACCCAGTATATTAACTAAATTAATGGTAAAATGGCTCCCAATATGCCAAATACCCCTACGTCACTCAATCGTAGTGTAATTCGAACAACATGTGACGTCACGGCCCAATACCTCACAATATCAATCCTGTATTTAAAACCAACTCTATTTGCTATCGCTATTATCCTTATTGCTAATGCAATAAGGTAGGGTTTAATGTATTGTGTGGCGAATGTTAGTTGTGAATGAGATGCATTGCTCGTTCATTGGTTTGAATTCGAATTTCGAATAATGTTAAGGATATTGCATACTTGGTGTTTTGATTTCAGATTTTGATGATGCTTGCCCTTGGGCATGAAAATGTTTAATTTTCCAAAGTTTTTTTTACATTTTCTGTGATTGTTTTTGTAACCTATGCTTTGTTAGGGTAACTCCTCTCCTTATTATTGTTTATTATACTTCATCCTTATTAGCTTAAGGGCTGATTTTTCCTACGCCAGATAACTTTATCCGAGGAATAAATTTAAATGTTTGACAGGTCTTTCATACAAAAACTGTCAGACGACAATGTTATTCCACGAATAAAAATTATCGGTCGGTTAAGAAATCAGCCCTGTCAGCAAGTTAGGTAGAAGAGCTACTTAATTACCCAGATTACAAACTAGTATTAAAAATTAAGAGAAATAAATTGATGTTTTGTAGAAACGTTTCTTTGTTACGCCTTCACGTTAAAACGGCTGAACGGATTTGGATCTTTAGCACATGGGTAGGCCATGACCTTTTTATCCCGATATTTCGAGACTTATACGGGTGAAACTGCAGGGTACAGCCAGTTACGTATACAAGTAAATAGTTTCATGAAACGAAAGCTACTTACTATTCATGATCAGATCTAACTGTTCAGGTTCTGACTTACCGACTCCTTGACAATTCAAAAGTGCCTGTTTTGAACGGTTTAATTGAAATAAATGCCTTGAGTTTAGTACATTCAGAATTCGTACCGTGTGTGGATGTTTCGATCTCAAAATCAATCGCCTCCAACAGCCGATATGATTACAGTTAGAAGAAAATCATTGAAACTTAGGTATAGCTATTGGCTTTTCCTTGTTTTGATTAACATTATCTACCACCACTAAACCCAAACCCCACTCATCTCACTTTTATTACCTTCACTAAACTGAAAGACTGTCTGGTTGCAAGCGCCACTGCTGAGTATGAGGTTCGATTCCCAGGTCGGGCAAAGTTTTATTGGGTTTTTCCATCTGTAATTTCTCAGTAGCAGCACGAAGTTTGGATCTGTGCTCGGTTTATGGCAATAATAACTGCCGGTCGATTCTGTAAAAATCTCACCGTGAAAACTAGTGTGGAGTGAGCTGTCAGTGTCATCCCACTGATGCTAGGGATTGTATATAGGTACACTTCTGCCAAACCCTTCGGGAATTACAGGCGTGATTTTATATTATCTCCACTAAAAAAATTCGGCTGAAAATCAAGTAGTAACTAGTGTACAATACACTTTATCGGCCACGCAATTGCCCGGTCGACCGGCGGCCGTTCGATGTCCGGCCGGCGGCGATCCGGAATGATCCCGGACACGTGGCGTATTCGCTGTTATTCTGATATCGATACGTATTGAGATGGACGGGTGGTAATGATGGCAATGATACAAAAAGGTGGGCTGGGTTTTTAAAAGAGTAACCGTGGAGTATCTTGCCGGCTCTTCTCCATAGGAAACGTCCAATTGGAACCGTGCACCTAGCTTCTGACGTTTCATAAGGGCCCATGTAGGTTTATGTGAAATAAAATATTTTTACTTGTGATGTTGGTGGCAATTTAATTACCTGCATCCATCATGGCAGCTATTCTACCCGTCATACTAAACAACTTTCGCTCTGAAAAAAAAAAAAAAAACAGAACAGACGAAAAAAAATACTGCTCATATATGAATCGAAATAGTCAGTCTACTGATGAATAGGAATTGATTATTTTTAGCGAAAGTTGTTTGGTATGACGGGTAGAATCATCGCCTTGAAGGATGCCGGGACTAAATCACAAAAAACAGACTGAATAAGAAATGTTCTTATATGTTTCTGAGACGTGGACGCTGTGTGACAACGAGAAGAAGAAGATGGTCGTTCTGGAAATGTGGTGCTGGCGAAAGAATGCTTCAGGTATCGTGGACTGAGTTTCGCACCTACACCTTTATACGCCAAGAACTCAACATCATGTCATCACAGATGTTTTAGTCAAAATAACCTCAATGTTTTACGTATTGCTGTTGTATGCTCAATTATTTTCCAGTCTATTTCTATACGTGAAGACTTGTAATTGGCTTACTGCTACTATAGTTTCCTTGTAATTAAGTTTTGTTTAGCTGTAAGTCTTCCATGAATAAAGAAATAAATATATAAAATATATATCATAAAGCGTCTATCTGTTCTGGTCCAAACGCGCATCCTCAAATACTTCGGACATGTCGAGACATGGCGTGAGGGTGACTCTTTAGAGCGCCTTGTCGTGCAGGGTAGAGTGGAGGGCACTAGACCACGCGGACGCTCACCCGTGAGATGGACTGACCAAATTAAATCCGCAGTGAGCGATCCCTTGCATGAGTGCACAGGAAATACCAGAAATCGGAGTAGGTGGTGAGAAATCGTGAAGCGAATCACATCAGCCCCTAGACAAGAAACTTCATGAGTACCACGACCGCTCTGACAAGAGTGCTACGAAGAAGAAGAGAAATTAAGAAATATTATTAAATAATGCTAAATAAATAAGGAATGAAAACCAATGATTGAAAAACGTTTACTTCGTAACTCATTAGCCAAATATACCAATTTCTCAATTACTCATTATACCAATTTCTTTCAAAAAATCAAAATCAAAATCAAAAGTCATTTATTCAAACTAGGCTGAGAATCAGCACTTTTCGAACGTCAAAGGTGGCTTTGGTGTCAGCACAACATGTATTTTTCTTCCATACTTCTCTATTCGTTGTCATCTCGATAGTCACTCCTTTTCTAACCATATCATAATTCACATGTTTGTAATTGTAGTGTCATAAAGAAAACTACGAGTCTTGGAACCGAAGTTCCTATCAACGCTTTAAGAGATCTTAAGAATACTATAGACAGAAGGAGGTGGAAAGAGAGTAGAGAGGCCTTATTGACCATTACGTTATTAAAAAAAGAGTACTTTATGTCAAAGTATTCTTCAAATGCACGAACTATTTACACAGACCACCCATCCAAAACTTGACCTCGACCACATCACCTTACTTCCACTTCCACCCTTACTCCTCTAATCACATAACATACGACCATAATATGAAGGAGGGTTGTCCATCACTCAAAACGTACAGATACGAGTGAGGAAAGGACACAGTAATTCCATTCTCCGATATATTTGACGCAAATAAATTATAGTTAGTGTGACAACCCTCGGAGACATGCAAATCGAGGGTGACCCGACTTTTGGAGCAGGTTATTTATTTATTTTGGGAAATGTTATGATATTGTGGAATATTTTGGTGACCTGGCGACTACTGAAAAAAATGTGGACTTTTTGAGATATCTAGCTGGCTTCAATAATACGATTTTATCCGCTTAGTTAATAACTTCGAGACACTGATATTTACATAGCAAGTAGTGTTAATTGATTTTGTGTGGGGTAGGTACAACTAAAAAATGAATAATAAAAACCTTATTTGCAAAAAAAAAACCGACTTCCAAAATTATTTAAAATAAAAAAATATTAATTTCGGAAGTCGGTGTCAAAAAACTAAAATGCGGAACCAACGACACCGACTTCCGAAATTGAAGTAATTTTTCAGTTTGTAGTGTTTTTTTTTTATTGTAAAAAGTTTTTACTAAATGCATATGAAAGTAGGTATATGTAACAGTACTTATAAAAAAAATCGTCTGTCTGTTTGTTCCGGCTAATCTCCAAAATGGCTCGACCGATCTTGACGGGATTTTCACTGATGTTATAAGGAGCAGAGGCTTAGAGGCTTACATGCTACTATTATTTTAGCAAAAAAAATTAGGGTTCCGCGCAAAAAAAATTAAACACATGAATCTTCCAACATCCTCGCTGATGAAGCTCTGGGCTGAAGCTAGTTGTTAATAATTCTGAAATCAAGCAGATCACCACAGCAGCAGTTACGTGTAAGATAATCAAATTTTATTAAATGGTCAAAAAATTATCAAAAATCAAAATCAAAATATTTTGTTTTACATAAACCTACATGGCCTCATACGAAACGTCAGAAGCTACGTTTTCGTTTCCAATTAGTCGTTTCCTATGGAGAAGAGCCGGCAAGAAACTCCACGGTTACACTTTTAAAAATAATTGACTTTTAGGTATGGGAGGACAATGTAGGCCTGAAAACCATCATCATCTGCCTGCCTTTTCCCAACTATGTTGGGGTCGGCTTCCAGTCTAACCGGATGCAGCTGAGTACCAGTATTTTACATGGAGCGACTGACTATCTGACCTCCACAACTCAGTTACTGGGTAATACGAAAACCTTTGCTAAGAATGGTTGTCAGACTTTTCTGATGACCCTTAACGACTGTCAAACATCCACGAATGATAGCCGGGACCAACGGCTTAACGTACTTTCCGAGGCATGGAGGGATCTTGGTATGTAAATGTGGTCATCCATCCACGGACCAACCGCGGCAAGCGTGGCTTAACCTGATCGATCGACCCGTGCGGCTGTTATTACTAAGCTGCAAGCCCCTCGTAGGTCTAAAAACCAATAGCAATAAATTAAAGACACAGTTTATACATATGTTATTCATATAAAAGAGAAAATTGAAAACATATTTCGATACTGATGATAACGCTATCACTGCCCAAGGTAGCGGTCATTTGAAAGCGCATGAAAAAAATATGTTCTAAAAGCTGATAATTCAGTCACTTTAGATTAGAAATAATAAAAGTACTGTGATAAAATGAAAACTACACTAAAAACTAAACTATACTTAATAATAAAATGATATATTGATGTGGCAACCCTATTGATGTGGGTACATGCAAATCAGGGGGTGACCCTACGTCTTTCGTAAAAAAAACATTATTCATGAGTCGGTATGATATTGTCAAATGTTAAGTATTACTGACGACTCTATTGGATCCTTCTGACTATTTCTTTTACCCAACTTCAAAGAAGGGGACAAAATGTTTTCATAAATTAGTCCTATTTCCCAGAAGATATAACTTGAACAAAAAATGTTGATGATTTCTATGATTGTTAATCAGTAAATACTAGCAATTCAGATTTGCTTATGAGATTTTGTGGGGGTAATTACGTCACACAAATAAATAAATAAAATAAATAAATAACACACTATCAGTAGCAATGGCTTTCATTTTGACAGTTCAACATCATTCATTGCGTCATTTGCGTTGTTGAGCAGATAAATTGTTCGAACATACGAAGCAATGGATTAGCAATGCCCTTCAAAATGATTCTGATTGTGAAATGTTTAAAGTGTGTTACGCAATTAGGGTGCTGTTCAAAATACAACCAATACAGAGCCATAATTTGCACAAAACGGGTTAGCTTATCGTAGTTATATGTATATGCCAAGCAAGGTATTTAGAAGCAACCCTTATCTTATAACTCCAGACTGCCTCGTTGACCAACGAGGCAGTCTCGAGGCAGTCGTTTCGGCAGTGGTTTCACTTCCCAGCAACGTGTTAATAGGTTTATCTATCTGGAATTGTAGTCGGTAGTTGTCTGGAGTTGTGCCCAGTTGATGCCAATAGAGACGTCATAACAGGCGAAATCTGGGTGTACTATATGTACACTTCTGCCTAACCCTTTGGGGGGAAGCGTGACGTTATGAAATATGTAATTTGCAAAACACAGGCTATCTTATCGTAATAGTTATAAGTGTTTAGGACCCTAAGTTTGTAACTCAAATAGGAAAGCAATTTTCTCTATACTTTTAATACCATGGCAAATAAGAACCTAAAAATTTCAGGTAAAACTCTGATAATATTAAAAAAATCAACTTCTAAAAAACCGGGTCGCGCAACCATCAATCCAGGGCTATCTCTAGGACCCGGTGCCGGTACTGACCCGGTTATCCTTAAGTCCACCAGTCGCCTTTCATTTATCACACCCGATTACCAACCCTTGCGACGTCACGACGGAGGGTTTGGTAAGAAAAATGAATGTTAATTGGTAGGTAAATACGTAGTGGATCGGGTAAATTGGGGTTAGACTGTGTAGTGGACAACGGTGTTTGATAGATAGATTTATTGATAAATCGCATACTTATTCCAATAAATTTGTTAAGAATAAAATACCTTTCCACGTCAAAAATAAATTAACTTTTAAAACTTCAAGAGGTCGTCGTTCCCTCTCTGACAAACCAAAAAAAAATACCGAAAAAAACTCAGAGGTCACAGTTTCTTTTAAAGTCCAGACATAATCTTGGTCATGCCATGCTAAATCATTTCAGTAAAAGAGGTGACAGACACACCTATAGGACCAGAAATAGGGACCAATTAGTTCAACCAGGCTTCAGACTGGCTAAAGTAGACTCATCCTTCATGGGGTACTGTTTAAAATGCTACAATAAAATACCTCCCCACATACTCCAACTCAACGAAACTAAATTCAAATCTTATATAAAACGCACACTATGCAGCCAAGCATATTATAAGTTGGGGGATTACATCGCTGACAAAAATGCTTGGTTCACCGCTGGTCCTGCTCCACAAGGGCGCATAAACTAATTAATTAGCATTCGAAAATATAGTTGTGAGCTGCTGAAGATTGAAAAAACTATCTTTGTATTGTATAAATTCAATCTCTTAATATTGTATAATTGCATAACACACGTGTGAGCACTATGCAACTAAACTATCAAGCTACCATTTACTGGGTACGTCTTTCATTGACTTGAATGTGCCCTGGCGGCTGAGGGTATGTCATGCTCACTCAAATGTCTCGCTGGTGGTGGCGTGTGTGTTGGATCATTGAGTTCCCTTCAAAATGGTTGAGCTAAATGGTGCTGATCCATACGTCATGTTCGTGAACGGGCGCCGCCAGTAGGGACTGGTCATCTCTTAGCTGGGTCAAACACAAAATATGTAATTCATCATTTCCAAAAAATAAAACCTCAGATATGAGTTTGAAAATCAACCTTTATTCGTGTAACAGTCTCTTATAATTCTTAATAATATCGATATAGGTCAGTATTACATATTCTTTCGAAAAATAACAATTTTCATTTTTATAAGGCCACAGAAAAGACCTAATTGTCTACAGATAAGAACATAAACCTTAGTATGTCATCACGTTTTATGATTTGTTTACAGAACTTAATTTATAATGATCAAAATAAAAACACGTTCGTTACATGACAGAATAAAGTTTGAAAATTCAACTATTTTAGAAAATAAGAAATGATAAAAAATTGCCCACAGAACGGACATCTTTCCTGTAGAAATTCCAATAAATTATACTTTCTTGCGCCTTCTTAAACTTCCTTTGAGAAACTTTATTTTCTTTGTTTTCTCTATTACAAGATCGAATAGCTCTCATACGGTACTTTGCCAATTTAGTTTCAATCACAAGTATTTTTTTTTAGGTACTTATTTTCGATTCTTAATTTTCACGCGTTGCGTTTCACAATAGCATTCCCAACATTAATACGCAAACATGAAGGACTCGACAGTGGAGTATTCTGCTCAGCGAAATGCAAAGCATTTTTACTATTTTTTTCCTTCTGACGTCTTAATTTGGTCTTTTCCTTCCATATTTTTCTGATTTGTCGTTGTTCTCTAGGGGTGCAGTCTTTAATAGTTTTAATTTTGCCTTGTTCTTTTTTTCGTCGATATCTTTCCCTATCCTGTCTTCTTCTTTCTTCTAATGCTGCTTCATCCATTTTGGCATGTACAAGACGTATACCGAGCTTCTTTTGATGACGCCTGCGCCTTTTTTTGTCTTCCTCAGAAAGCTGAATCCTATTTGTACTTGCCCGTGGCATCGTAACTGTAACAATATTTACATCATTTCCATACATTTTAAGGATCCATGCTTCCAGTCACACGAATGTCTTTTACAGAAAAAAAGATGTTTCAGCCAGAGTGAAACTTATTTTACACACATGCATCTACAGGAAAGATGTCTACAGGAAAGACATAATGTAAAATAAAAAAGATATCTTAAAATATTTTGAGGTTAGAATGAAAGCATGTTGGATTTTGCAAACCTATCCCTAATGCACATAAACGCTTACGATTTATATAATTTTTAATTATCTACTTACCAATATATACGTAACACAGAAAAGATCTTCAAAACACGACCAAAATCTTGTGTATCCTTTATTAGCAGTATTTTTTCACCGACGCAGACGCCATTTAAGAAAATTACGAACGAATGAGCGACATTTGAAGCAGTGATGCCAACATAACCCAAAAAATATATTAGGTGTGTTCGAAATATTTAAAATTGTGTGAGTTTTACGTGTCTACAGTAGAAGACTACAAATATTAGAACAATATGTTTATATGTTTTTATTCGTAAATATGGATAGCTGATTTTTTTATCTACGCTAATATGAAAAGTTGTTTATTTTTTACGTACATTCACATTAAAAGAATGTATTTATTGTTCCTGAAATATTTTTAAACATCTATCAAATTGAGGTGCTAAGCATCCGAACAGTCTACAGTAGGAGACATTTTGCTATAAACGAAAGCAGAAAATGAATAAATTTATTCTTATAAATAAAATAAGATCAAATATAGTATGCCGACAACTTACTCTTAAGTAATAAAAACACAAACATGCTCTAATAATGTACACCTGGAATTTATATAACCTGAACACTTTTTCACGCGTTTTTGTGTTTGACCCAGCTGCCAAGGCTTATTTTAATTTTAATCTAAGTATTTTCATTTCTGAATTGTTATTTTTTTGTTTTTATCTTTTTTAGTACGGACGCTTTTAACGTGCACGTCTTTCTACATCGTTCTCACATGTATTATTTCAACTTAAATGATGTAACCAAAATTTTGTAACGATTTTTATGATTTAAAAGAGTGTCCGTGGAGTTTCTTGCCCGTTCTTCTCCACAGGTACCTACTACGCTTTGGAATGGGCAACTAGCTTCATCTTTCTGACTGACTGACCCCTTGACAATTCAAAAGTGCCTGTAATTGGTTTACTTGAAATAAATGCTTTGAGTTGAGTTTGAGTTTGAAGGACCATGCAGAATCGTGTCTGAAATGGTCTTTTGAGAAAATAACCATGTAGATTTGAGTGAACCTGTCCAGCTAGTGTACGCATTTGTCAGTAAAGATTGAAGAAGATCGATTCTTCAATATTTGGCTGGACAGGTCAGGTGTTTTTAGAAATGAAGAAAGAAAATAATGAATGTGAAATTTTGGATGGTACTTTAATTTTCCCTAAAGTAGAGACTGGTCTGTCCACAAGAGCAAATTGAGAGTATCAAATCCATTTTTTTTATTTGACGGACATATTATTATAACAGGTAAACGAAAATTACAGATTTTATTATTAATGAAAATTAACACTGTCATGGCGTCAATGCCGTACAAATATTCTTATTATAATTTCTAATTTATAAGTATTAAAACAATAAATAAAACTAAATCAAATCAATTATGGCTTTTTAAAGGTGGTCTAATCAATTTGTTGACTTATAAAGAAAAGAGTGCCAGACACTCTTGTTTCTCCTTCTGATAAACAGTAGATAGTTTCACAGGTATTCATTTTTAGGGTTCGGTACTTTGGGTACTAACGGTACCCTATTACTAAGGCTCCGCTATTCATCCGTCCGTCTGTCTGTCACAGGGCTGTATCTTTTGAACCGAAATAGGTAGACACTTGAAATTTTCACAGAGTGTGAGCTATCGGTATAACAACAAATAATAAAAATAAAATTAGGTAAAAAATTAAAGGACGGGAGAAAAAATACGCTTCTTGTATGGGCCCCCATACAAGAAATGTGTCAGAAGAAAAAGGGTTAAATATAGTAGGGTGGTACGGAACTCTTGGTGTGCGAACCCGACTCGCACTCAGCCGCTTTTTTGAAAGCCTTAATATCGTCAGTGGCGAATAAACTTATTGGAAAAGATCCAATAAGAAAAAAACCAAAGCATGTATCTAAAAACTGTATTTCGTCCTTTATTCTACATTCCTTAAGTCATCATCTGCGTCGCCTTTTCCCAACTATGTTGGGGTCGGCTTCCAGTCTAACCGGATGCAGCTGAATACCAGTATTTTACATGGAACGACTGCCTATCTGACCTCCACAACCCAGTTACTGGGTAATACGATACCCCTAGGAAAGACTGGTTGTCAGACTTTCGGGCTTCTGACTACCCGTAACGACTGTCAAAGATCTACGAATGACAACCGGGACCAACGGTTTAACGTGCTTTCCTAGATACGGAGGGGTCTCGGTATGTAAAGATGGTCACCCATCCACAGACCAACCGCGACAAGAGTAGCTTAACCTGATCGATCGACCTGTGCGGCTGTTATTATTCATCCACGGGCCCCATTTTCATTCTACATTACTTAAGTGTTCTAATAAAACTCCTTTTCTCCCTCTAACCCTTACAAAATCTATTGATTCCCTAAAATCCTTGAACCATCCGATACAAAACACTGTAGGCTCCCATTAGGAAGCCTCCTAAAGGCTGACATTAGGTAAGGCCGAAGGGTGTGCATGACCGATGGAGCCAATAAGTCAGCGCGTATTAACACCCTATACTTTAATGGGTCACATATGAATAATGGTCAAAGGAAATTTCGTCTATTAGAGAGGATTTCGTGATTTCGATGATGTTTTGAAATGTAAGGGAGTGTCACGAGAGCGTGTTGTTATGTGTGGCGTGTTTTTAGAGTCTGTTTAAGATTTTGTGTAAGTATCTCTTGCTGGTAACAACGATACCTATTTATTTAAACTTTTCGCACACAAAAAAGTACAAAGGCGGACTTAATGCCTTAGGCATTCTCTACCAGTCAACCAAGGGTGGTGAAGAGATTGGATGGCAGGTGCTTTGGTTGAGAGGAAAATGATAAAAAAAAAAACTATTAAAATTGTTGAATTATAAATGAAAAAACGTACACAAATACAAAATATATTTAATATACATACACAGTATTTACTATAATATATACTTATCATATATATATACATGTAAACAAAATCAAGGGAGATGACTACACTATTCGTTTTAAAAATAACTCTGCAATTTCCGCCTAAATGCATACCGACTGGTGGCCGTCCTGATATCAAGAGGAAGCGCATACCAAAGAAGAATGAACTGAATATGAAAGGAAAAATGAACAAAGTTAGAAATATGAGAAGGACAGAGAAGAAGAAGATTGTTAGAAGAACGCAGATTCTTAGCGTGAGAAGAACATAGATATTGAAACCTATCTACTAATACTAGGGAAATTTAAGTAATTTTATCATCTTTCATGACTGTGGCAGGCCTGTTGGTCTAGTGGTCAGTGGCCCTGACTACTATACGCAAGGTCGTGGGTTCGATTCCCACCCAGGACAAACGTTTGTGTGATCAGCACGATCATTTGTTCTTTGTCCGGGTGTAATTTATCTATAATATGTATGTATTTAGAATTATATCTCATAGCACAAGCTCTGCTTAGTTTGAGACTAGATGGCGTTGTGTGAAAGTTGTGGAATATTATTATTATTATGTGTGCACGAATAATGCAAGCATATTTTTTTTTGTTTTTTTTTTTTTTTTTTGTTTTCCTTTTATACAGTATCACAATTGGTGATACTTTATTCGCATTGCAGTGTAGCCTATAAGCTAGCTATAATTTCTATTGCGAATTAACTGTAAAATGAATACATCGTCCAATAACGTCTTTCATTGTTTACTTAATTCACGTGTTCTTTATAACACGTGTCATTGAAACATAGTCATCAACGATAGTAGCACACAGATTCCTCTGGGCTGTTACTAAGGAACTCTTTATAAAAAAAAAAAAAAACAATGTCACTGCCTGAACTGGAAATCAATCCCAGGACAGGTAATCGCACACGCTTGCATCAAAATCAGCAAGGCCCGAAGTAAGAATGATCTAATTTGCGACTACAACTCCTGCCACCAGAACTAAAGACAAACACAACCCTCTGAATGTTCAACAGCACGAAAAATACAAACAACTATCAATCACCAACCACATACATATAATACAGCTAACCCTTTACTGTCCATCGTATCGTACGTCATTTATTACTCGCAAATCCTCCGAGCTCCTTCCTTGATATCTCTTATTTATTGTCAAAATGCCAACTGGGATGAAGCGAGCACTATTTGTCATTGACAAAGCTTTTCGGATATGTGCGACCCTTGGATATCGGGAGTCTTGGGGTTGAGTTGGATGCTGTGACATGATGTTTTGGTATTCGGATATTGTATTTTTTTTAAGGGTCATTTCTGGGGAGGGTTTTGTGTAAGTGGTTCCATAGGTGTCGACGTGTAAGATGGGGCTAGACTTAGCAAAGATAATAAAATAAATTTAATATATCGTAACGTAAGTGTATACCTGACAAACTGCCAACCTATATTATTTATTAGATATTATAAGCACAAAAATAGTGTCGGACTTAATGCCATAGCCTGTATCCCATCTTTTTCTTCTTTTACTTTAAATTCAAAATCATTTATTTGCGAATATAGATAAATAATATGCAGATGTTTCACATTAATGTAATAATTGTATATCACAGTTCTGGTATTACCTTTCGGAATTGTAATTACATAAAAAGAAAACATAACAAATAAAAATTAAGAACGAGATCAATTATTGGAAAACTTTTAAAATAAAATATAAAAATAAATCCTATAGTTTATCATGCAAATATTCAGATACACTGTAATATGCTTTATTTATCAAAAAACTTTTTAGGTTTTTTTTTTTAACATAATATAAGAGACGTGAAATATTTTGGTAGGTTGTATACACGGAGAGCCATGCAAAATATATGTATTTCGTGTCGATTTCACTCAAATTAACCTAAAGACAGCGAAATGGTCCAAACGAGGTGACTGGCAATTTCTTTCAATTAGATAAATTTGTAGTCACATCTTTATAAAATACTGAAATTCAGCAACATCTAGATATACTGAAAGCCATCACATTTGAAAAAACCTAAGCTGAAATGATGTTTATTTCCGTGTCTTTTAACCCTTGTTTATGACCGTGGATTCGCGCGGTGGTTCGCACAGTGGTTTTTAATTGATTCTGTAATTATGGCGTTCAACCAGTACTTCAATATGTAAAACCAGATGACGCTAGCATTTCCTACCTGACTCCATCCCTATGAAGAAATGCCGAAACAAACTCAGAGGCCATGGACGCTGTTACCTTACCGGGAATCAAACAAGTTTCTTCGTAAATTTCGTATATTATTACGACATAATTGTAAATACCCACCTCCAGCAAGTTAGGGGTGGCCAATGTCCTATTTCTCGATCAGATAAGACGTGTATTTAAGTAATGGAAGGCTGGATATTGAACGTCACGGCTTGGACGGGAGGAGGCGTCCGGTTTTTGAACGATTGTCATCTGTTGATGACTGCTAGGGTTGGCGATGCTAATGATGCTTGTTCAGGTAATATTTGTAAACAAGGACAAGTATCTAATAGTTGAATTATGAAACTATATAATAGCAGTTTTCTTTAACTGGAACATAATTGGTGAAACGTAGGTGTACTAAGTACACGTCTGCCTAAACTTTTGTGTATTCTATGTTATATATTTCTTGCTTATTGTTAGACGAGGTTTGTAATTAAATGAATACTAATCAGAAATATACTATTTTTCCCCAACGTGTTCTGTTTTAGGGTTCCGTACCTCAAAAGGAAATACGGAACCCTTATAAGATCAGTTCGTTGTCCTACTGTCAAGACCCTTTTTCTCAGGAACGCATGGAGTTATCAAGTTCAAATTAATATCAAATACTCATGGCTACAATCCCTTGAAGTAGTAAAAAAACCATACATCTAAATCAACGAAATCAAAAGATAAGGGCGTTTATGTTCCGGATTCAAAACCTACAGGGTACTTTCCGTTGACCTGGAATCATGTTTGGCGAGTAGCAGAGTATTTCTCAAAATAGTTGTACATTTGTGGAAAAAACATGTCCCAAAAGTTCGAGTCAAAATATTAAAATAAAATGATGAAACTTCTTGCAAGATATTTGCGAAGGGATGAAGAAATATACTCCTGATTAGGATTAGATATCGCAAAGACCGAAAATACTTCATAAAATTGTGTAACGCTTCAAGTTGTCACTATCATGATTTACTTTTCCATACAAAATCTTTTTGTCTCAATGGGTACCAACGACTTTGCCGCTTCAAAAAATACTACTTGACGTATGTCTAACGTTCTAATTTTCTGTAATTAGCACCTTCGTATAATCTAGTTTAAGGTTCAAAGTTGATTGTATCCTGCTTTCTTTAAAATATATTGAGTTTCACGCAATAAACAAAATATCTCACCTTTTTTACTTTTTAGTCACGTACTCTTTAGTCACGCCATTTCTCAGTAATTTTTTTAATTTCTCAATGAATCTGTAGTATTTTGTACTGGAAACACTAAAAGCGTTCTTATTGGGCGATGGTAAATATCAGCGCCATATATTTTTTCAGTCAAAAACTAGATTCTCTTAGTGCTAAGGTTACTATTTCGTCACAATATTTCATAACAACTTTTTCGTCACGTGTACATCTTTCGTGAGAAATACTCAGCAATGTCATGTAGCACAAGTAAAGAAATAAATCCGAAAACCGAAAATTTGTAGTCACATTACACAATACTTCTTTTTCCCGTGATACACTATTTATAGATTTTGTACGGAATACTCGAAGCGCGAGTCCGACTCGCAATTGATGTTTTTTTTTTTTTTTTTGTAATTGTTCTTTTCTGCGTCGTGTGTACCGCAAATAAACGGTTTTTTTTTTCTAAATTTTTGGCAGGTTGAAAAACTTATCTGTTCGTGGAAGAAATGGTTCATGAATATTACCTGCCGTGTAAAAACAGACACATGTATGAAGAAGATAAGCATAGAATGTCAAAATTAACGTCAAAGGCTCCCAAAAAAATAGACACCATCCACAGACCAATCTATCCAGAGAATCCATCCACCGATCTATTACTTACCAACCTTCCTAACCAGCTAAACGCCTCTCCATTAAGAAAACCCACACGAACCGATTCCACCCGATTTACTAAACGAAACCCGAGCCCTTTCAGTTTAAAAAACAATTTATTTTCCTCGCCAAAAAAAAGAACCGAAGAATTTTCACCGATAAATATTTGTTGTTGGGAACCCTGAAATTGCTGGCATGTCATGTCCAAGCCCTTTTCAAAATGCCTGTCAACTCCATAGGGTGGCGGTCAGCGTCCCGGGTTGTGTCTGTTCGTAGAATTATATTATTTATTGATATGCTTATACGTGTTTTCGTAAGTAATTTTGGCAGGAGGATGTGATGTCTTCCTCTGTAAAGTTTTGTTTGTGTAGATATGACATTGTCTGTTTTCTTTGGAGGTGTTGCCGTAGAACATTTCATTTTTTTCATTTCATTTATTTATTTGCAAACATGGGTAAGAGATACATAGATTTTTTTTTTCTTATAATATAGTCCTCCATATTTTACCAATACGTGGGTATGCAAAATAATGGTATGCAAAATAAGGTTTATAACATGAAATGTTATAAACTTTATTTTGCAATTTGCATGGACTGTTTGTTCCCATAGATAAACCGTGACAAACAGTTTTGTAGGGCATTGTTTTAAAAGTAGGTATTGTAGAGATTATAGGCTATTTGGTGCTTACGTACACTCTCCGCGAGTACTTTAAAATGTATAGCAGAAATTCGAGACTAACATTAATTTAGTTTGAGATTAGAATAAAAAAACAAGTAGAATCTCTAAATGACAAGTGAAAAGACAGAAGATGAAAAATATTTATAAATATAAAAACGTTAATTTTAGCCATTCTAGCAATCATTATGGAAGTTACATAACAAACGTTTCTTTTATTTACTCATCCCGGTACAGAGAGCTCTCAAGAGCTCTCACAATACTCATAAGAGTGGTGTAAAGTTTTTATAAAAAAAGAAACACAAGATAACATAAGAAAATAATAATAATTGTTTATTGAAATAATAATAAAAAATCTATCTGTGACGTTTTCCACAAGTAATAGGTAACACGGGCTGGTGTCCGCAACTCCACGTCAATGCGCGTATTTTGCGTACGGTTTTCCACAAGTAGTAATATATTTCCAAAACTTCAGTACACGTTACATCAATGAGGTCTCAACCCCTAAAGTGGGACATCGTGTGTGAAATGTGTCATAACTTGGTTCATGTTTGTAACAATCACGGGGGCTATTACCGAAAGATCGGTCAATTAATACAGTATCTTAAAAGAAGTAGTTCCTAATCGTAACGTAATTAAAGTAAGCTAGACTAAAGCTTTGGTTTCCTAACAAAGCAGTGAACGGTCACACAATAACGGTTGTCTAAATACAGAGCGTTTTTGACACTTTAGTGGCAAATACTGGTGAAAATTACACATTTTCGTGACGGCCGCTTTTCTAGCAAAACGTTGCTCTTAAGCCCCTTGTTCAAGTTCAGCTACAATACCCGGTTCTCCGCCTTTAAAAACTAACTATTATTTTGGTTATACTCAATAATCTTAGGTATGATGTCTAAACAATGCACTAACCCGCCAAGTAGGCGTTTATACGTAAATACACAGTTATAAAATCAAACTATTAACTTGACCATACTCAATAATCTCTGTATAATGTCTAAACAATGCATTAAACTGCTAAAGGCGAATTTCCTCAACCTTTTTATATCTAGAATAAATCTTAGTCCTGAGAATTAATTTTTAACAGCGGTTCCATAATAGAACTATCAGATGTCAATTTTATTCCACAGATAAAATACGGGGTATCCGAAAAGTCATGGATTACCTTTTACCTGCTGATGAGCCACATTGAGATCTAAATAAAAAAAAATTACCTACCAATAATTTTTTTTTTCACCAGGGCCGGACAAAAATAAGGTAAAATTTTTTTTTGGGCGAAAATTTTAAGTTTGAACCTAAATTTTAGGTATTTAAAAGATGACATCTGTAACTTTCTTGTATTCGATCGATAGTAGGATGATTCAAGATGAAAATAAAAAACCTGTACTCGAAAAAGTTTTCATTCGTAGAAATGGCATGGAAAAAACTGATCAAAGGTAGAGATTTTCCAAAATTAAACCGTAAGACTTTTATGATGGTCATTTTTTATGCCCATCAGCAGGTAAAAGGTAATCTATGATTTTCCGGACACCCAGTATATCTTTAGACTTTGGTAAAAGTAACCCTAAGTAGCAAAATATATCCTCACCCATCCAGAAACCGACATCCAATATACAAACAACATCCCTGATATTTATGAATCAACTCATTAACTCTGCATTACCGTTAACACATCACTCAACACTACCAATCAAAGCCGATACACAAATAAATTATGGACATCACTAAACGCTAGTGAGGGGCGTTCGACATCGATGTCTGCGGTCAGGATCGTGTTAGGTTTACATTATTAATGATTCATTTAGTTCACACTAACCGGGCGGCTCTGCTGATCCCTTTGGGTTTTGGGTAGGGATGGGGTAGTTGTTGTGGTTTGCATCGATGGATAGCTTCTGATGTTGTTTGTTCGATGCATCCGGTAATTAATATAATTAACTTTTTGTAAGCACGTGTTTCTGTGACAAATAAACCTATTTTTCTTTCTTCTCTGTCTTAGTTATAGAGAACTTTGGTTATTCTCAGGTTATATTCAGTCAAAATATTTGTAACACGTCTAATTATAATGATATAATCATTATTAATAAATAAAATAAATAAATAATGTTTAGATAATGTAGGTAAGTATTTGGAATAACATAGATGTTAACATAATAAATGTGACAAATAGTTTCAGATAACGAACATTTTTGAATGAAATCAATGTATCTTAAGAAATATTTCAATCTAGCCAAAAATAATTAGATACTTTTTTACAAAGTAATGGTTTTGCTATAGGATAGCCTCTACCTACTATTTACCATAACTAATGAAATTAATACCTGTGACACAACAATGATTAAATCGTACATACTGGCTATCCAATAATTGTATTAACAACACGCCCACCACTTACCGATATCGATAAACTACTCCACCCCCAACATCCCTAACTGATGTTTAGTCAGTGCAATCGGCGATCTGATTAATAGTGCTCCCGCGAAATGTTTAATCTTTCGAAGCTACTCGAGTTGGAACCCTTTGCTCGGCGACGAAGCAACACCACATATATTATGCATTAAAACTATCGATTGTATGCTTAGCAACACTATGTGTGAGAGTTTAGTGTAGATCTTGATTATTGTTAACTAGATTTTTAGGATGTTTCTCATTTTTCAATTTTAATTCTTGTATAGTATTGCCTTACTTTGTTTTTGCTTTTAAAACGACGGAGGAAAAGATTGAGCTTCTTATGTTCCGAGTTCAGCTGCATGGTTACTGACAAATGCGTGCACTGACTGGACAAATCCACTCAATCTGTACGGTTCTTTCCTCAAAAGACCCTGTTTCAGATACAATTCTACACGGTCTATATATGATCTGCGGGTCGATTCTGTAAAAATCTCACCGTGAAATCATAAGTGAAATGAGCATTTAATGGTGTTAATAGCTAGCGAATGACAGCTCACTCCACACTCACTTCACCCAAGCTTTCATGGTGAGATGGTTACAGAATCGCACGGCTGATCAAGATTATATCTGGACTTTAAAAGAGACTGTGACCTCTGAGTTTGTTTTGGCCTTTCTTCTCAGAGTAATCAGAGAGGAAATGGCAACCTCATCTAGTTTTTAAAATATGATTGACGTGTAAACATTTTTGTACAAACCTACTTACAGAAATATAATCATTTATTATAAATTATCTTCGCCAGGAAACCCTGCGGGGTAATTGTAACAGTAACACACATAAAATGGCAACTGATTGCAATGCTTTTCATTATGACAGTTCGGCGAAGTTCATTACCATTTTTACGTTGTTGAGCAAACGGTTCCTTCAAACCTATGCAGCAATGGATGTCAAAATGAAATGCAATAATTTTACGTGGTTTACAGAGTTACCTCGATGCCTTCCTTAGAACCAAAAAATTTAAGATATGTGACATCCACCAACCTGCATTGTGCCCGCGTGGTGGATTACGGCACACTCCTTCTCACAGAGTGGAGGCCTGTGTCCCAGCAATGGGAAGATTAAATGCTGATTATAATATAACTTCACGCCTGTAAGTCCCCGAAGAGTTAGGCAGAGGTGTACCTAAGGTAGCACGCCCATTTCACAAGCTGTGTTTAAGTCCCACCGGGCTCATCATTATTATCATTACAGACATCCATTACTGGAAATAGGTCTCCACCATGGGGGGGGATGTTGCCCTAATCGCCACGCTTGGCAGGCGTGTTGGCGATCGCAATATGGCTTTAAAATGCATACAGAACGCTGCTGCCCGTTCTCTAGTGAGTCCCGCAGTCGCCCACAGGAAATAGAATGGGGCTATTCAAGTTTGTCACCACACGGAACTGCTACTAAGAGATTCCTTAGCTTCCTTAATGATGAAGTCAATCGTATTATAGCCAATTTAGTACAAAAAGTCTTGTAGACACGTGTATTAAGTTTCAAATGATTAGACAAACATCTCGGCGTCTTGTTAGCGTCGGGATCAAACGGCGGGGAGCGCCAAACATGGGGCCTCTTCGGCTACGGACCCCTCTTGAGGTTGGGGGCGGCAAAATGGCGCTTTTGTAATGAGAAACTTTTTGATGATGGAAGAATGAATTGAAGTAGTGGTTTTAAAATTTGTGTCAGATAATAATTCTAGGAGGAAGCTCGGGTTCGCGAAATATGGAAGGAGTGGAGGAAGGCCATTGCCCAGAAGTGGGACGGAAAAGGTTAAGAAAAAAAATCCTAGGAGATGGAACAAAATATTTATGATAGGAAATACATACAATGGACGTGCATTTTTATACATGTTTAGTAATATTCCGTTTATTATTTAACAATTTTTTGGTGTTGTTTTTGTATAATAACGCTAGGACCACCATAATAGGTAACCATCTTTACGTTCCAAGACCCCTTCGTGCCTCGGAAAGCACGTTAAGCCGTTGGTCTTAGCTGTCATTCGTGGCAGTCGTTACGGGTCGCCAGAAGGCCGAAAATCTGACAACCAGTCTTACCAAGGGGTATCGTATTACCCAGTAATTGGGTTGTGGAGGTCAGATAGGCAGTCGCTCCGTGTAAAGTACTGGTATTCAGCTACATCCGGTTAGACTGGAAGCCGACCCCAGCATAGTTGGGAAAAGGCTAAGCAGCTGATGATGATGATTCGTAGTTTACAAATTTAAATGCTAAGTCATTCCTTATAATGTTAAATTAAATAAATAATATTTATCAAAAACTATCATGAATTATATCGTAAATTGGTAAAACATTCACCGATATACATTTCTCTTCTCTTCCACCGCAAGTTCGTCATTTCCTAAAACTACAATTCCGTCACATTATAACGGCTGTCATGAAAATCTGTCATTTTCACGAGTTTCTGACATAAAAGTGTCAAAAAACGCTCTGTATTTGGACAGCCGCTATTGTTACGAGTACCAAAAACCAAAGCTGGAAACCAAAGCTAAGCATTTTCCCATAAAATTAGAGCGCCATCTTACCGGCCCGATTTGTTCAGACAATCGGGAGTCTTACCAATGTTTTCTTTGTTCGAACCGCGGCAAATATTTGAGCTAATTATACGCTTGATTTAACACTCGCGTTCAATTTACAAGCATTTGTCTTTCCTAACAATGGCTGTTCCGTGTTGTGCTGAAGGGAAGTTTATCGCGCTTTTTTAGATTCAGTTTTTACGAAAATGTTGGTGTCTTTTTAGGATATGGTCTTATTTCGCAGATGGGACGGGCTGGTGAGTTAAACCTTAAAAAAAAGGTCAGATTGTGGGTAATAATGAAAGACTATGTTCTATCTTGCTAAAACATAATGGAGCCGTATTTTTACAGCACTGTTTTTGATATTCCTAAGCATCTAGCATGGTGTCTAAGCAGCATTACTTATAATTACTTAGTCTGCTTTAAATATGTTTTCCTTGATTAGTATGGGGATTATGTCTGATATGACATTATAACGGTAAATACTCAGTACCATCGATCAGGAAGTAAGCAAAACAGCAATTGCGTATGAATGATTTTAACTAAAAACTCAAACAAAAACAAAGAGCATAATAAAAACGTGTGTAATAAAACCGAAAAGTCTCATATAAAATATTTTTTTTTTTTATTTTAAAATAACGTGTGTTTTATCACCCTACAAAATCCAAAAATAATACCAAAATTCAATATACCAAAACACTAACCCTAAAACGCCGCATCATTTGTCACAGTAACTTTCAATAAGGGTACAATGTACCAACTTCATATCATACCTCAAAAAATATTCCAATATTATGATTTATGACATAATACCGAATGGCATGTGACTATTTGCGTCAACCAATATAAAAAGACCCCTACATTTGTGATGGGTACCGTAAAATGTGGGTTTTAGTACGTTGGATTGTATTAAGATAAATATTTTTTCTCCCCTAAGGTATGCAAAAATGTCGCTCAGTTATGCCCCGTTCGGGATAATACTAAAATAGCGGGAAGCAGTTTTTGTTCATATAAATCTTCAATAGACTTAATACACTGGAGTGCTATTGGATTTTGGTGAAAAAAGGGTAAAAAGAAAAGGGAATGAAATGTTTCATATTTTTGTTAAGAAGCTGATAAAAAGATGGTGTTTTTGGAAGGCTATTTCTATGCACTTCGTAATGAAAACTTAAATATAAAAATTACGCTGTCACCCTACGATTATTTTAGTCATTATTTTACTTACGATCATTATCTTTCAGCCTTTTACCAACTACAATATATTGAGGTCGACTTCTAGTCCAACTGAATATTATTTTACTATGACAGATGATTAATCGCAGTATCTTTGTTAAATACGATAAAAAACCTTTTTTACAAAAAAAAAAACAACCGACTTCCAAAAAAAAACACCACAAAGTGAAAAATAACTTCATTTCGGAAGTCGGTGTCGTTGGTTTCGCATTTTCGTTTTTTGACACCGACATCAGAAATTAAAGTACGAAGAGACTAAGTAAATAGTTTCGTATTAATGAAGCTAACTCAAAAACTACTAAAGCAAAGTTTATAATATTTATATGGGAGCACTCCTGAGACATAACTTATCTATTAAAAAAAATTCGCAAATCGACTTATTAATAAGGGAGTTCTGAAGTAACAAACATAAAAAAAAATATTCAACCGAATTGAGAAGCTCCTGCTTTTTTGAAGTCGGTTAATATTGAAGGCCATATACGAGGTAAATTACTTCTTCGTATATGGCAATTAATATTCCAGCTACAATACTGATTATGTAATTTTAATAATGTAATTGTAACTTATGTAATAATGTATTTTAATTTTAATTGTAATACCTAATGTATTGTAATGTAATTTTTATTCTATTTTAATTTTATTCATTTATTGTAATAATTCAATGTAGTATAATTATGGGTACTTATGCCTGAAATAAAATAAATAATAATAATAAAATAATAATTATGAAATAAACGTCAATTCAATTCAATTCAATTCGTTTATTGCTCAACATAGTACATAATAATACACTACTAGATGTCAAGTGAATGCGCAGTCCACTGTGTTGTACCAATTCAGGCATGCAAAATTATCATTAAAATCAATCAATTATCATTTACATTATTATTATTAAGTCATAGAATGTCATAAATATAAATAAATATACGTATTAACACGTACGTTTATGTACGTACGTACGTTTTACGTACGTGTTTTAATATGGTGTACATAATAAAGAGTATTCTATTCTATTCTATTAAGTATTAATCTATAGGTGCACATAAAACTAAAAACAACGAGAATTGAAAAGTTGAATTTCCAGTAAACGATTTTAAGGAAATAAAATAGCATTCATTACTATATTTGAATCCTGATATGACCTCAGTCTCTGTATCTGGATCATCATTCAGTTCTGTCTTTAACAAAATAAAACAGCTTGGTTCTTTTTATCATATCCATGTGATCTAATTTATAATCATCCTCTATAATGTTCCTACTGTTGGGACACAGGCCTCCTCTCGGTGAGAGGGAGTGGGCCGTAATTTGCCACACAGGTCCAGTGCGGGATGGTGGATGTCACATTTCTTTGATTTTTTTGGTTCTAGGACACAATTTCCTCACGATGTTTTCCTCCTCCGTTTTTGAAAGCAGTGGTGTTGAAATAAAAAAAATACACAACGCAAAGTGCCTGCTTGGGTTTGGACACACGACTCGTAAGTCAACACTGCCATTGTTATATTGAAAAGGCTTGGCTCATTTTATCACTTCCGTATTACAATAATCAAAACTAATATCCCAAATGTACTGACATTATCAAAAATCCAATTCAAAACAAAACACAACACTCTCGATCACTCTCTAAGCCTCCAGTTAAAATATTACATGTACCATACAAATATAAAGCGAATATGTGCGTTATTTATTAGGTGCGAAATACTTTGATAAATCACCACCTTCTCGAGGGGTACAAATGTACCCCCTTCGCATTGTAAGGGTTAAAATTGCTCTGACTATAGAAATGCGAATGTGTATAAGAAATATATTGTAGTATTAGAGACAAATATGATTGAAGAAAATTGGTGTGTTTCGTATTTCTTATCAGTCGTTATACAGGCTTTCTTCTTTTGTTTGTTTGGGGTCGACAGACTTCCTGGTTAAACGGGAAATTCATACTTTAGCTGTAGGTAACTACTTCTTACAATTAACATATCTTCACACCTGTACTCCACAAAGGGTTAGATAGAGATTAGTACGCCCAGTATTTTCTAACTGAACAGACAGCTGTGCTGCTGGGGAGTTTGTTGCGCCACTTCTTCCCAGCAAAAGCACTAGGAAGTGGTGAAGGGCGGGCGTTTCGGGGGACTGTCTTGTAATTTTTACGTTCGAAAAGTGCTGATTCTCAGCGTAGTTTTAATAAATTACTTTTGGTTTTGATTTTCATTTTTGACACCGGTTTTGTCCCATGTAATAGGGGAGTATTGCCATGAGCTGGACTGTAATCCAAACTTCAGGCTGTTACTAAGAAAGCAATTATGGAAATACCCGATAATGCTTTGCTCGATGTGGGAATTGAAACCAGGGTCCCACGATGAGTAGCAGCCCAGTCTGGATTTTTGTCCGGCTGTGGTGTTACATGGGACTTGAATATTTGGGGACTAAAGGTCATAATCTCGTGGTGTGTAACATAAATTATTAATTAAACACGTCTTTCGCGTTTGACGTTAAGCAATCAATCAACGAAATCCAATGATCCCTCTAAATGTGACAAATAACAATCAATATTTCACCAATTTTCACACACACCCACTACTCCCACGCAAAAACGTACGATTACAGACGAAAACAGTGCAAATAAAACATCAATACACGATGATAAAGTACACAAAACACAGGGTACCACCCCTCGGGGACAGGGGGTGCTCTAAGAATAAATGCCCTACATAAACCGGAGTGCTAGAAAATGTACGTGAGCGTTCTTAGCACACCATATGCGGGGATTTATATGGAGCTGTTAATGCGAACTTTCGGACTTTTTTTTAAGAAATCTGTTATGTAAGCTGTACAACGTTACAAGGTTTTTGTGGCGCGTCGCCAAAAATTGGGACTAAAGCCGCCATCTTGTTTTGTTACTACAATAATTATAAAAAAAATCAGTTCCATACACTTTGACCACGTAGAAATTAAACTTTTCTATGAAATAGCAGATTTTTTTTCATAACCGACGAAAAGCTTCTGCGCTAGGGGTCTAGAATCGTTTGCTGAATTCATGGATAAAGTTTGCGCATCGATGTCCCCTGACCCTGTATGTATAAGGAGCTCATTGTTTTAGATCATCGAGACAGCTTGAGCATTATCTGTGAAATGGTAACGTATCAGCGATACATTTGGCATATCAGATCTCCATAGACGACGATGACCATTAGTTTGTAAGTAGTCATTTATGTTGCATCTATAATTAGAAAGAAAAAAGAAAAACGCACATTACAAAAAAAAAAAAACACGTATTCAAAGTAGTAAAAATCTTTCTAAACTCATGATAGTTAGGTACCTGTTCTAATTAGTTGATGTAAACGACAACTGCTAACCGAGGGTATACCAGTTTTACCTACTTCAAAAGTAAAAGTATTAAAACTATTTTCATGGGATTGCAAAACAATGTAAGTCTAATAATAATAGCTTTAGGGTCCAGTTTTACAAAAAATAAAATATCTCGTAAAACAAAATTGCGTTGCAAAAGCTAAGCTTGAACTGGGCTTAACTTGAAGGAAAACATTGTGAGGAAAATGATTGACTCAATAGTCTCAGATGATCTTAATCTCTGTCAGTAACAAAATAAAAGAAATTGTATTACTGCAGGTCTAAGCAAGTCTTATTAGGTTTTTCCATTAGAGACATACTAAATCTCTGTAGACAATATCAATAGGCTAGCCCACATGGAGCGTATAACTTGATTACCTTATAAGTATGCAGGCTGCTAACTTAATGAATGAATGTTTTGATTTACTGTACTATGCGCTGCGAGTATAGAATACTCTTTATCATGTACACCATATAAATTACGGACATAAATATAGAAATTTTACAAGGGTTGACACAATGGGCGGTATTATCGCTAAGAGCGATCTTTTATAGACAACCTTTGGATGGATTGAAAAGAGAAGGAGAGTTAAATACTGTAGGTAGTTTTTGCTGTACCATTTTCACGATACAATGAATTACATAAAGTATATTATACTAATCTAAATAAATATATACATATAGTAATAGACATGAAACAGGAGTAAAGAAAATATAATGATGATGTTTAAGGAGAGAGGAAATGATTTTTTATCATAATTTTAAAATTGGACAAAGAATGAGTATATTCACTTCTCTTGAAGATTTTTTTTTTTGGAAAATTGTGCATTTGTCTGCAGCTCTATATGAATACCGAACGTCTCGTTACAAAGACGGTTTTCTGTGGCGTAACGCGCAAGTATCGCATTATATCATTTATAAACAAAATGTGTTAAAATAAATCGCTACGTCGCGCCAGGAGCCTCAGATACGCGGTTTTAATGGCCACACACGATGTGTGTATATTTTATGTCGCCGTTTATTTGAGGATCATTTTCGAGATGATTTGAGTATGAAATGAAAACTGCTTCTGTGGTTTTTGTTGAGGAATTTTTGTTTGGTTCTTGAAATTGGACTATTATTTTGCATACCTAACAACATATGCTACTATATGGGTATTAATAGGGCACGTTGAGGTAGAATAGAATAGAATAGAATACTCTTTATTATGTACACCATATAGATTACAGACATAAATATAGAAATATAGAAAGGCATTTATAATATAACAAGAGAACATAATGATTTACCAGCGGGGTAATTGCGTAACAGTAGAGACGGCTTTCATTTCGACAGTTCAGCAACATTCATTGCGTTATGTGCGTTGTTGAGCAGACAAGTTTTTCGAACATATGAAGCAATGGATTAGCAATATCTTTCAAAATGATTGAGATTGTTAATGTGATACGCAATCAGGGCGCTGTACTCGATGAGCAACGTACCATACCTGAAGTGAGGATAAAACTTGTTGCTGACCTAAGTTTACCTTACAACATAGCATCACGCCCATAATCCGTGAAGGGATACGCAGAGGTGTAACTCAGAGTACAAGTACAATCACAATTCGCCAGTTATTTATTTATTCACACCAATAAGTACAACATCTTACAGTATTTCCACGGCGATGTGTGTAGTTATGTGATATGACTACACGCCACCGTGACGTAGGTATAATTTCATTTGATGTTTTTTTTTTAGCTATAAGTACACTAGTTTATAAGTATTTGTACCTATAATAACCAATCAATGGGCTATGTCTGAAATATAAGTTTATTTTATTTAATACACACCTATTAAACTATCTATAGATATCTTATAAAATATATTTAAACATAAAAATTCACAATAAAAATAAAACTAAAATAATAAAATGTACATTTTTTTTGTTTTTCAAATTTGTATGCATTCTTCAATGCACCTTTGTGCTCCTGATACAAATTTTGGCAGGCTATCGAACATATCTTCTGACGGCATATTATTTTATAATATGTGCGGCCTTGACAAAGAACGCTTGTCACTTGTCGTTCGTCCTAGCCCATGGCACATCTAACAAAGCATGTCCCATGGGCGAAGCTATTGCTAATATTGCTATTAACTGCGCAAAAGCCCACGCTCCAAGCTGTTACTGAGAAATTCTATATGGAAAAACCCAATACACTTTATCGGAGCTGAGAATCGAACCCAGAACCTCATGCTCAGCAGTAGAACTTGCGAACACTTGAACAATAAGGCAGACACTTTTCAAGGTTGTTTGTAACATTATGTTTCAATAGAGGGTTACTCGTATTGGTAAAACATTAACAACCGCTCAGGGCTATATCACTAACATAACAACAACTTTTGTTCTATGACTTTTATTAATTCATCAGACTTTCATTCAAAACAAAAAATATTTCAATTCAACCAATTGAAATATTCGCATTTCTGTTACGAACTCTACGTGAAGCAAAAGAAAAGTGAACTAACTGCCGTGTCTAGTACAACATTCAGCGGAGGCGAGCGGGTGTTAGATACAACAATGAAATCTTTAATGTATTATGTTTTGTAAAAAGTCATAGAACAAAAGTTGTTGTTTATATGATGTTAGTAATCCAGTCCTGCAAGGTTTTTTTTTTAGGTGTTGTACCAATTACCTGCAGTGCGATTCTGTAACCATCTCACCGTGAAAACTTATGTAAAGTGAGCGTCGATTGAGCTGTCAATGTCATCCCACCTGATACTAGGGATTGACCAAGAATACATTTACAATAATAATCGAGATTTTAATAATATTTTTTATGCTAATTCTTTTGAACATTTTATATTATTTTAAAGCTAGTATTTTAACTGTCAAAACATTAATATTTTGTGGGATTTTAATCTAGAAAACAAAGATATTCTATCGATGTCTGTTTTGCTATTTTATTCAAAAACCCCACAACATAGTAATGTTTTCACAACTAAAATACTAGTTTTGAAATTCTATAAAATGATGATTTTTATTGATGTTTTTAATATAGTTATAATTTAATTATGTATTCAGAGCATGTGTACTCGATAATGTGTAAGCTGTGGTTACCTGTAATTGAGTGTGCATTACAGGAAAATTAATATTACACAAGTTCTATAATCGTAAAAGATAATAGTAATGTATCTCGTTGGTAATCCTTAAATAAATAAATGTAATTGGAATAAAAAATATTATTAAAATCTCGATTATTATAGTAAATACACAGCTTACTCCACGCAAGTCTTCACGGTCAGATTTTTATAGAATCGACATGCTGTATAAGTATTGCCGTTTACAATAAACTTAGCCAACCAAAACAATATGAGAGATAAACTAAAACCAATTAACAATCACTGGTCTATCAGAACAACCCCCAGGCCGTAACGTAATGGCACCCGCCCGACACGTTCCCGGTCGAAACAATGGATGTAGCTACAATTTTCTTCCGCATCCTGACGTACGTACGTCGTACGTGGTACGAGTACCTAGGTGGTACCGAGGTGGTTCGACAGGCCACCCGGAGCTAGAAAGGTGCTCCGTAGTACGATAGGAAATTGTGCGAAAGCTTAGATTCGTTGCCGTGGGCACTGCCCATCTGGGTGCCCGGGATAGAATAGGATGGATCGGACTTAGTTAGGTACAAATTGTTTTTATAAAATCAGGAAACATTGTTAATTATTATGACTGTCTCGTAAGTCTAATTGAATGCTCGCACGACTATAACGCAGGGTCCTAGGTTCTATTCCCGGGTTAGGCAAAGTGTCATTGAGTTTTTGTTTTTAATTTTGTTTTCTTTTTTTTATCGTTTTATGTTTTGAATTTGGTCTAGTTTTGCGCTCGGTAAATTGCATTGTAATGGACTCATGTAAAACATAGCTGACGAAATTATGGTGCACTATTGTCTCCATCCGGAAAAAAAAGCGTGTTGTTTGTGAAACTGTGAAGCATGCCATAAGAAAATAATAAGGTCCCCTGAAAGAAATTTCTTAAGAAATATAGCAACCGGTCGATTCTGTTAGAATCTCACCTTGAGAAGTCAGGTGAAGTGAGCTGTCATTCCATCTGATGCTAGGGATTGACACTAATGACATCATTTTTTTTTATCACTTTAAATAAAGATCGTGTAACATAATCAGCCTGTTATGTCTCCACTGCTGGGACACAGGCCTCTGTGACTCAGGGGTCTGTGAGAGGCAATGGGCAGTAAACAACCACGTGGGCCCACAGCGCGTGTTTGTGGATAAAGATAGTGTGTTGACGGCAAACATTCAAAAACCTGTGAAAAGTATGTAGTATGGGATATTAAAATCAATTTTACACTTTTATTTTAAATCTTGCTCAAATCGATATTTCCTATTTGACTTCTTCTGAGAATATACAGCAAGTTTTTATTTCACAGTAAAAAATATACCTGAAGTCTTATCTACACTTTTCTGCCGCAATATTCAAAACAGTAGAGGCGTTATTACAGGTCGGCACTCGGCGCTCACTATTGAATATCGGACAAAGAGCTCTAATTGTTCGTGTGCTGACGTTGCTGCAATGCGGCTCTGGAGCTCTGGACACTCTAATATCCACGACTGGAAGCTCAATAAATTCTACGACTCCAGGAAGGGGGGTAAATAGCTTTACGGTTCTGGCAATTGGAATGGCGTACTGATTGGTTTAGTATAGGGGAAAACTGTAAATGTGCTAGTGATTCAATCGTGAGCTAGACTTCCTCGATGTTCTAGTGGTCGCAAGCACTACTACTGGACATGAGGTCCTGGGTTCGATTCCCGGGTCGGGTAAAGTTGTTATTGTTAATAGGAATTTCTCAGTAGCATCTTGCGGGGTAATTGCGTAACACACTATCAGTACCAATGGCTTTAATTTTGACAGTTCAGCAACATTAATTGCATTATTTACGTTGTTGAACAGGCTAATTTTTCGAACATTTGAAGCAATGGATTAGCAATATCCTTTAAAATGATTCAAATTGAGATTGATTGAAGACTAAACACTGAACTCCTAGTACCAACTGGCGAAATTTAGGTGTCTGCCTAACCCTTCCGAGAAAACCAGGCGTGATATTATGAATAGCGACTGCTGTTCAATAGAATCTTAACACATTGAACGCCGTGGTGGTCACCAGTGAGCAACAGCAATTATTTTGTTAATTGTTTGGATAGTAATAATAAATAATTATTTAGACTGTTTTGAACCGTATGAGCCTGTTAAATAGAATGTGTGAAATTTGTCGAAATCGCGAATCGGCGTCAGCTCAAATGGAAAGTATAGTGTGGTTACCGGTGACCACCACGGCGTAACTATAAGTCCTAGGCACCCTGGGCAATCAACCCTGCTACCACCTTCCTGACTGGCTTTGTTTTACCACGGAGGGCATTAGCTGAACAGTAACTTCCCAGAAGTAACCGCCACAACTTACGAGTTGTAGGTCGTAGGTTCGAACCCTGAGAGGCGCTTTATTTCGTGTTATATAGTTTCATCTTCACTGCTCTTAAAACGGTGAAGGAAAACATCGTGATGAAACCAGCATGTCTTAGAACCGAAAATTCGGAGGCATGTGACATCTACCAACCCGCACTGGGCCCGCGTGGTGGATTACGGCCCACTCCTTCTCACATGGAGGAGGGCTGCGTCCCAGCAGTGGGATCATTATACTGTCGTGCTAAACGCAAAAGCGGTATCTCAGGAAAAGCTGGTTTTCCTCTTATTCTTTTAGTGCTTTGAGGTAAAATTGTGATAAGGAAAACTTTTTTAAGGTTTTTTTTTTTATATGTTTGAAATAAGATACCGCTATTTGGTTTAGCTCGTTGGATGCCATAAAAATCAAAGTCACGAATTTTTCTGAGATACCGCTTTTGAGCTTAGCACGGCAGTATAGACTTATTATGCTTATTTATTTATTTATTTATTCCTTTATTTTTCATTCCTTTTCTTTTTTTTTTTACGTATTGGCTATTCCCAATTTCCCATACACCACGAGAGAAAAGATAATAATGCTGCTTAGAGACTAAAATTGTTTATCGTAGCACTTCGTCGAAAAAATTCTTTCAAAATTCACTCCATCAAAAGGCACACGTGGGGGTCAACGTCAAGCATTCCTTTGGTAAAGTTATCCGACCTTTGTGCAGCCGTCTAAGCCTACATACGCTGTTAAGTTCTTGATATTTCCAGGTATTCGATAATGGAGGTTATCTCGGGAAATTTTTACTTAAAGGAATTGTATAAAAGGTGTTCTATTTTAAATAATCTAGGCACGAAGAATGAGGCATAGATTAGTAGTTTTGGGAGGGGGTTGTGGCTTAGCAATAACAGACGCACGAGTCGATCGATCAGGTTAAGCTACGTTTGCCGCGGTCGGTCCGTCGATGGGTTACCATCTTTACATACCGAGATCCACCGAGCCCCGGAAAGCACGTTAAGCTGTTGGTCTCAACTGTCGTTCGTGGATCCTTGATCGTCCTTACGGGTCGTCAGAAGCCCGCAAGTCTGGCAACCGGTCTTACCAAGGAGTGTCGTATTACGCAGTAACTGAGCTGTGGAGGTCAGATAGGCAGTCGCTCCATGTAAAATACTGGTATTCAGCTGCATCCGGTTAGACTGGAAGCCGACCCCAACGTAGTTGGGAAGAGGCTGGGCAGACGACGATGACGAGATAAGTACCTAGTTACGGTTATCTGTGCCTTAAACATATAATTTATATAGACACATTTATTAAACATATAATTTATATAGACACATTTATTAAACATATAATTTAAATGGACACATTTATTAAACATATAATTTATATAGACACATTTATGAAACATATAATGTATATAAACACATTTATTACACATATAATTAATACAGAAAACACTGAGATTTGGAGTTTTTGTAATCAATGCTAGTCCTTTTCCCATCAGAGATCTTTACCTTGCAGAGAGAGAAATTAGCGTTGATATTTCATTATCTAACTAATTTTATTTCAAAGGGCATCTTTTACGCGATGATTAACACAATTACGTTAAAGTTATGCGAACTATCGCCCGATGTCCGCTCACAAAGAACTTAACCACACGTCACTTAGCATAATAGTGAGATCAAACGAGCACAGACCGAGAGACGTATAGAAATAGCTACAATATGATCACGTATCACAAAAAAAAAAAGAAAAAAATTGTCATAGCGATAGCCAGCCACAATAAATAACCTTAGAAGTAATAAATAATAACTGTCAAATTTATAATTACAATGAAAACGGTGCGGTTGTGGAATTCACTACCGCCTGACATTAAAGACACCACCATCACCTTTGTACCTATTTTTCTGTTGTATTTTTTCTTGTCTGTTTATATATGTGTCTACATAAATGGTAAAATAAATAAATAAGGACTGCCAAACTATTGCAGTTTTTAAAAGAAGAGTAAAAGAACACTATATTTCCACTTCATCATAGTTGTGAATGTATTTATTATATTGATTACGTGATATTTATTAACATCCTAGTGATATTTATTTTAGAAGTATGCATGTATGTATGTTTAATTGTATGTATGTATGTATGTTTATTCTTATAGTATTTGTTTATTTTTATTAAGTGGATAATTGATTACGATTTTATGTATTTTTTGTCTCCTTTACTCTTTCACACGCTGTCTACATCTCTCTATCTATTGTCCTATCGCAGGTATGCTGGAAGAGGTTTCTTACGAAATAAGCATCACCTTTTTACCTGTTTTACTGTCCTGTTTTTTCTTGTCTGTTTATATAATATGTGTGTACATAAATGGTAAAATAAAATAAATAAATTATATTTTGTTTTTTTTTTAATGTACAGTTAAAAGTGTTTTTTTTTTATATTACTATTAAATATTTGTATGTGAATATATAAATATTTTCGTCCCACATACCGCACTGTCTCAAGACGAAAGTCTTTGACCAGTACGTGTTAAGTACTAGTAGACCTATGGTACTGAAACGTGGTCGCTCACAATGGGGCTTCTTAGAAGTCTAAAAGACACCCAAAGGGCAATGGAGATGGCTACGCTTGGAGTTTCCCTGCGTGATCGAATCAGAAATGAAGAGATCCGCAGGAGAACCGACATAGCCCAAAGAATTGCCAAACTTAAGTGGCAGTGGGCAGGGCACATTGCTCGCAGAACAGATGGCCGATCGGACCGAAAGGTTCTGGAGTATCGACCGCGTGCCGGAAGACGTAGTGTTGGAAGGCCAACCACAAGGTAAACCGACGACCTTGTGAAGGCTGCAGGAACCTGCTGTAAGTGGGAAGCACAGAACTGGTCGAAGTGGAGGTGCTTGGGGGAGGCTTACGTCCAGCAGTGAACGTCTTTTGGCTGAAATTATGTGCATGAAGTTCATAAATTTCGTCTAAATGTCATAAAATATACATGTTTTTCCTTTTTGACATTTAATTTAAGGCTTTTTAGGACGTGAGGAAAGATGTAGTAGATTTCAACGATGTCTCAATTAATAATAATAAACGCCTCCCGAAAGATGTCGGTCACGGTGGCCAAATATCATCGGAGATTAGCCAGGTTCACATATTATAGTGCACAAGTGTGTGCGCAAACACAGGTTCACTCTCTGTTCCTTTACTCTCATAGTCCGATGGGACGGCAATCCGACACGGCCGGGGAGAGATCAGGTGCGCGACTACTACTCTGGATTGTTATTAAGAAATTCTTAATAGAAAACCCAATAACACTTTGTCCAACCCGGGAATCGAACCCCACGCTCAGCAGTCGCGCTTGCAACCACGAGACCAACGGGGCAGACCACTAATACATTGCACTCATAAACTAAATAAGTTTGAACAAAGGACACTTTAACTGGTAACTATTTGGTTAACGGCAATTCACCCGCTATGGGAACGCGGGACTTAAAAGCCCTCTTACATTTCGATACTGAGCGCACATTTATTTTTTGTTTATAAATGGCTTCTCGCACTTCAACCTATGAGGTTGTCGTCTGCTTAACCGGGCTTGCCTGTGGATGCCTCAATAAATTAAGGCCTGCAGCCAGGGCGAGCCTCCATCGCTGGCGCAGTGAAATATATTGTTATTATTATTATTATTTATTTTATTTCAGGCATAAGTACCCATAATTATACTACATTGAATTATTACAATAAATGAATAACTAGTACTTTTATTTTATTTATTAAAAAATCAAAGTATGAATATATTGTTTTTTTATTGATTTTGTTTAAGCAGTTATTGAAGACTAATTTGATATAAATACCACGTGAAAATGATGTAGAAGTTCGGAGATATTCAGATTTGTTTCCAGTAGAAAATTGAATTAGGTCCAGTTCTTTCTTTATTTATAAGACATATGACAAAAATGAATTCTATTATTTTAAAAGTATATGATATTTGTGATATGAGAAAATTTGTTTTGATCGATTATATTCAACAGAATCTGCAAATTAGGGCTCTCAAAACAGCTGTCCATGAATTTTTGCCGGAACATGCATCAGGAGAACGATTAATGCTAAATAAATAGATAAATAATAAAAAGGTCGGTATATTTTGTTTCGCTGTGTTATTTAAAAGGAGTGACTAAAATTTTTCAACTAAAAATCGTGCGCCACCTCTATTTCCATTCGTCAATCTACAATTCCCACCCCGCGGCCATATTTCTCTGCAGAGGTCTGTACAAAGGCGATACGTGGCAGAAGCATCGTAGAAAGTTATCTATCCTATTCGTGGTTAGTTGAACAATAGTCTATTACAACTAATAACATGGAGTTCAGCTTACGTGTGGGTTCAAAGCGTATTTTGATTTCTGACTGACGTTCTTTACGCCTGAGAGTTTTTGGAGTTGGTGTAATTAAGACTGACTTTCTGGGTGTTCAGTTAGAGTAAAAAAAGGCACTAAAAAAGTGAGAAATAACTATAATTTCAGAAGTCGGTGTCGTTGGGTTCGCATTTTCGTTGTTTGCCACCGACTTCCGAAATTAAAGTTTTTTGATAGTCGGTTATTTTTTTTTATAAACGTGTTTTGTTGTACTCACCCCAATCAAATTCGTTTAACACTACTTGCTATATAAATTACATCATCGAGTTAATACAACATCATCAGTATAAACTAAATGGCAAAATAAATTTTATTGAAGCTAACTCTAAAAATAACCCAAGCAAAGTTAATAAAAATGTACATATATGGGACCACTCCTGAGACATAACCTATCCGTTAATTTTTTTTTTTTAAATCGCTTTACAATTACCTACCGGAGATATCGCGTAGCATACATACACAAAAAAAATACAGTCGAATTGAGAATCTGCTCCTTTTTGAAGTTGGTTAATTATGTAAAGATACGGCACTTATAGCCACAGTGCATCCCATAACAACTCCACTAAGCCACCACTGAAAAGTCATAGGAAAGCAAACGACACAATTTCGTTTACTTGAATTTTTACCAGTAATTTTGGTTTAAAAACCAAACTACTAAACCGATTTTGATGAAATTTCTATGGGAACAATCTGAAAAATATTTTTGCAATTCGGCTTTTAAACAACGGAGTTCTTACAACAAACATAAAAAAAAACAGCCAAGTGCGTGACCGACCACGCACAATGAAGGGTTCCGTAGCTGGAATGAATTTATCCCAAGAACAAACTTAACATTGTAGTTGAAAATCATGCTCTCCGATACATTCCAACTGCAAAATTAAGTTGGTACGCACAATATTGAGTGATTTACCATGTTATTTTAATATCATGGACTTCTTATAGGTTTTCCCATAATCTATAAGTAGAAAACTAATTTAAGAATTTTTTTTTTTCTAAATTTTAGGTTCAGTAGTTTCAAAGATAAAGGGGGGGAATGGTCAATTTTCGTCTATTTTCTTGAATAACTTGGAAATCATTTAATTTTAAAATTACAAAAAAATATATTTGAGATCCTCACAACAAGCCCTTTTATTTGATATGTCACAAGATGCAGTTTGCAATTTAATTTTTTTTTGTAATTTTTAATCTTGCTCTAAAGTGATCCCCATAATACAGATTTCGTCTATTCACGTCACACTTCTGCGTTCGGGTCACAGAAATCGATATGTGTACTAAATTTCAACTTAATCAGTTCAGTAGATTCGGAGATAATTGACTGTAACGGACGGACAGATGGACACACGAGTGATCCTATAAGGGTTCCGTTTTTTTATTCGGACGTAGGGAACCCTAAAAAGAAGTCGGGTAAAAAAAAATGTTCAACCGAATTGAAAACTTCCTGCTTTTTTGAAGTCGGTTATAAATGGATAAGAGGCGGCGAATTATTCAGAAAAACTAAGAAAATTAAAGTATTTAATCTTCATTAATATTGATCTCGTCTGAAGTTTCACTAGTTCATTTAATGAGTTTCCCCTTCAATCATAAACGGTGCTTAAACTTAACTAGTGATTAGCGACTGTTTAATCATAATTTTTGACGTTTAAACGTTACTTAACTTTAATCATAGTTTATCAATAAACCATATAGTTTTTAGGGTTCCGCACCAAAATAGTAAAAACGAAACCCTTATGGTGCGACTCAGTCAGTCGATGTGTCCGTCTGTCACAGCTGGATATCTCAAGAACTACTAATGCTACCAACTAGAAATTTGGAACAGTTTTAGATGACGTTTGCCCAACTATTTTGTAAATAACAAAGAAATAATAATATATTTGTTTTTTGCAACAGAGACTGAAAGGGGGGTGTTAAAAAATTTAAGTGGGGCTACTAGGGCATTTGGGGTATCATATGAAAGAGTCTTGTTTGCACATTCGCAAACATTTTTTTTAGACTGCATAGTTTTCGAGTTTTAATGAAAAATGTAGAAAAAAATACCGTTCCCCCCTTATATTCGAAGTTTGCATAGACAAAAATTTAAATTAGTCTATGTGATAGAAGTTAATGTAAAGATTACGATGTCACACTTTTTCGGAAAAATAAAATCAAAATTTGATATAATATAATGGTAGGGAAACCTCGGTGCGTGAGTTTGACTCGGTCTTAACCGGTTTTTATTTTATCTGAATGCCACAAGTGATGCTTCAGAATAAAAGCTGTATACGACAACTGTCATTCTGACAAGAATTTTATTCAATTGTGATAAATTAAATTTTCTTATTCATTGTGACTAGTATATTTGTCTGTATATTTTTAACGAATTTATTTTCAAGAATTCGATTGAATTTCAAATACAATCAATAAAAATCAATCAATCGTCTACATCCCATCATAGCCGACATAGGCGAACCAACCCATTTTGCATCAATTGCCTTTAACGTTTCAACAGCCTGAGGCAAGCAAGCGCTATAATAAAATCCACCTTTTAGATTTTATAGGGTATCACAGCGAGGTAACAATTTTATCAAAACAACTGTAAAATCGATACGGCATGGCCAATCGATGATGGTGTGTATGGATATAATGGTATGAAGGTAATGATAACTTGGGCTGATATTAGTACCATGGGGAATCCATGGCTTTAGGCGGAAGGTACTACGTAAGTGTTGTTCGTGGAATATTGTTGAAGTCTTGGATGTGATGAGGTATTGTTTTTCTTTTATTAATTTGTAAAGCAAAGGTTGTAATAATAATAATAATAAACATTTATTTCAGACCAGCCGTGCGATTCTGTAACCATCTCACCGTGAAAATTTGGGTGAAGTCAGCGTGGAGTGAGTCGTCAATAGTGTCAATCCCTGGCATCAGCATGACTCACAGCTCACTCTACGCTCACTTCGCCTTAGTTATCACAAGACACACAAGACTTTTTTTTTTATTTATAACGTTTCTGAGATCTCTATTTTTTTTATTTGATATTCCCATTAATTATTTAGTCCATGATTCCTAGCACATACATTATTCCCGAGATAAACAAATTCTTCATACATTTAAGGCTTAAAGTATTAAATAAATACATAAATAATAAAGGTTTGACCTGTCAACTACACCTACAGTTTAAAATTTTGCAGACTGTAATAGGTTTTAGTTAAATTTTCTTATTAACGGTGATAAAAGATACGCCTTATTCTAAAAAATATCAATTAATTTTTATTTCAGTTTTTTATCACGTTTTGATTTCAGACTTTTCTATTCAGAAGAAACACATTCGAAACAGACGTCAACATCTTTCTAAAAAGTTTACATACTGACTATAGGTAAAGACCGTCATATTGTAAAAATACTCCGGTCTATTCTGACAAAATCTCACCTTGAAAACTTAAGTGAAGTGAGCTTGAAGTGACCTGTCATTCCAGCTGAAGCTAGGTGTGATGTGAGATGTCAATAGTGTCGATTGACAGCTCACTTCACCTAAGTTTTTGCGCTGAAATTTTTACCAAAACAGATCCCTAGTGAAAGATATTTATATCAAATAAAATAATGGCATATCATTCTTCAAAATAAAAGCAAGTTGATTTTGTTAAGCTTTGAACCTACTTTGTTCCTTGACTTTCTAAACCAATACCAAAAATTCCTACAACCAACTATTATTGTATAAAATCACATAGCCCCAAAAACTTTACCCGTACACTCCTCACTTAACCCACGCCCAACAAAACTTAACCTTCCAAAGTTCACTTGACATAAAGGTCACTTATCGAAGGGATGCGGTTTGATCGACCTGTGCGAAGGTCAAGGTGAGAAGGGACAAGTATTGGGCGTGATCGATGGGTTCCGACCGTCGGAGTAGCAGTAAAATTTATTGGGATAAGGGTTAAAGGTTTGATGGAAGGGATGAAAGGTGCTGATGGAGTGTTGTGGGTAGTTTTATTGGCCTTAGAGTCTGAGAAAATTGGTTGTTCAGCTTGCTGTTACACTATTTCAAATTGACATGTGTGAAAGGGGCTCGTGACTTAGTAATAACAGTCGCACGGGTCGATTGATCAGGTTAAGCTACACTTGCCGCGGTCGGTCTGTGGATGGGTGACCATCTTTACATACCGAGACCTCTCCGTGCCTTGGAAATCAATATAACCCGTAGGTCCCGGCTGTTATTCGTGAGTCTTTGACAGTCGTTATTAGTCGTCAGAAGCCTCAAAGTCGGACAACCAGTCTTATCAAGTAGTATCGTATTACCCAGTAATTATGTTGTGGAAGTCCGATAAACTACTAGTACCTTCAGCTGAATCCGGTTAGACTAGAAGCCAACCCCAACATACTTACTTGGGAAAAGGGTAAGTAAATTTATGTGTGAGAGTTCACACGTAGGTAGGAAGGATTGAATATATTGTGAAATTTAAAACTATCAAATCAGCTAGTTGATTCTACTGCTATTATTGGATCTGAATAAACGTAGGTTCCATTCAAGGCCCAAAACAATAACAATGGGTTGGACCGATTTTAAAATTAGGTACCGAGTAGGATATAATAAATAAACAATAAGTTATTCTTCTCCTCCAAAACCATTAATTTTTCTTCACACAACAATACACAGTCAGAAATTGCCTATCAGATCAATATTTTCATCTGCAGTTATATTTACACCACCACTTCATCATACTTAATGTAATCCTAGCCAAAAACATCCTTAAAACAAGTACCCAAACAGCGATAATCCTACAAACCCTAAACTCTTTCCAACTTCTTTGTAACACATATAAAAAAGTGTCCATACACGATGCAACCCTCAAATGCTGCGTGGTACAAAAATCCCCCACGCTCGGTTCGCACCTGTTAACGTATCAATAACAGATATCCCGGTACGGGCCGTCGAACGTCCCAGCACAGGGCTGAAAAACGATAAGTCGGTGCAGGGTTGACTCTGGAGTTTTCATGAAATTATTTTGGAATTTATTTCAAAAATTACAAAACGAGTAGAAAATTGAAGGGAAATTATTGAAAAATGTATAATAAAAAAGAGCTCTGAAGTAAAATGCTATTTTCATCGTATTATAAGTATTTATTTTTATCTTTAATTGTAGGCAAAACTTTTGAATTATCAACACAAATTTTTCAAAAATTACCTAAAGCATTCAATTGACATCAATCTCAGTTTTATACAATATAGGAATTAAGATAAGTCTACCTAAATCGACCAAAAATAGTCTATGACTATCATTAGTATGGAAGACGCTCAGGATCTTCGAAATCATAGAATCCTACCGAATCTATCTGCCCTGAAATCTTGGATGCAAGAAAGGGAACATTTAATCAGTCCGAAAATGATATAAAAATTTAACTGATACTGTGCTCCTCGTGGTGATAACATCACACAACATGTTGAAAACTTAACCATACTTCTATTGCATTGTAACTTGCAGGAGAAACCTGTTACTCAACCAAAATAAAAAATGTATCGGAAACCAATCAAACTGCCAACCCTATTCCTGAAGCCGATCAACCTGTTGCGCCGAACATTCGATACCCTTCAATGGCATGCTGGACAAAGGCAGCACGATACGGCCGTACCTGCGTGCGAGTGAGATGGGACACAAGTGTGAGAGGCCCACTTGAGCCCACACGTTCCAATGGTTTCAGCGGACCTATAAATATATGTTCGAACTTTGGTGTCGATGAGATGACGGGGAAGATGCTCTACATCGAATATTCTTGAAATAAATTTCATATAATTGCTACCGCCTACCCTCATGGGAAAAAATTGTGAGTTTATGTACAAATGTATATTATTATTGATAAGTAGGAACTGCTAGCATGTGGATCTAGGCTCTATTTACTAAGGACACCGAGCGAGCATCTACCTGCAGGGTCCAAACTACGGTTTCGAAAATAAACTACAACCAAGTGGGGCTACATTGACGGTGCTGCAGCAGGGTGTGGATATTGTGGTGCAAACTATGTCCTACCTCTCATGCAACCCTGTGACCCAAAAATGCATCCAAAGTGATCTCTGCGCTGCCAAAGACCATGCCGTGGAAGTGGTGATGTTTAGGGGAACATTTAATTCACTGACGTGTCATCGACACGCAGACTAAGGACAATTTATAATAATTATCAACTCTGAAGTTGCCAACAGCATGTCACTGTATAAAAAAAAAACATTGAAACAGAGGATACCTAATTGTATTTAGCACGTTTAAGATACAAAAATATTTTGTCCTTAGTACGAGTAGTAGTGCTTAACAATCGTAATGCATTTAAAGATAAGACGAATCATGGTTTTTTGTTCAAATCAGCAATCCTCCCACGTATCCTTCCACTACAAAATCAAAGTCCCTATAAACCTTGAAAAAGCAAAACCAAATTCCTAAAACAGAGCACCTTACCGACCACTATACCATCGACAAAAAAACTGCAAAAGCGTCGTAAAAAAAGAATCCTTCGACCGTCCCGTTCCCGGAAGCTATCGATGTCCGGGGACTAGGGCCGTCCCGAGCGGGACTTTATTGAACACCGGGATCACATTTGCATATCGACAAGTGATTTTAAATTCGCTCCTGTGTCCCGTAATTGATATCTGGGGTTTTAAACGGGAATTGGAGGTGATTTTTTAACCAATGTTGAGTCAATTTGTAATTTTTAAATTCTGCTGCATTTTCTGGTTGATTATTTTTGTCGGTGAGCTGGAAAATGTCTTGTGTTTTCTTTACGGATTTGGTTGGGAAGTCATGGTACTGAAAATGCATGTATGATTTTAAATGTGTTTATGTGATTCGCTCAGCCGTTAAAGCGTGGAGAGACAAACAGAGTTACTTTCGCATTTTTTGTATTACCTACTACAATATATACAACGTGTAACGTTAAATGCGCAAAACCTCAGACACCCCAACTGATTTTTAATTTAATTGACCTATTTCAGAGAGAAAATAACTCATTAAAAAATTGAAAATGATTTATGTGCTGTTTTAGTTTCACTGGCCATTCTGATCGTTTCTTGCGTCTGCGACGACGCTTTACCGAGGGAGGAGTCGTCACCGGACCGCTGCGCCGCGCTGACATTGGCTTGCTTGACCTATTAATAAATAGACACGGCAACGTTTTTAATGAAGATTTTTTGAAAAATGTGACCTATATTAAAAAGTGGTTCAATTAATTCTGCTCAAACTATTTTCAAGTTTTGCGCATTTAACGTTACACATTGTAGAAGTAAGAATCGTAGCAGATATAGTTCTGTAGTTTCTGTCTACCCCCGTGGGAAGAAGGCGTGAGATGATATATATGATATCGTATGTACGTACGTAGGGTCGCTGTAGGCAGTCTTTTTGTATGAAGTACTGGTATTCAGCTCCATCCGGCTAGACTGGAAGCCGACCCCAACGTAGTTGGGAAAAGGCTAGGCAGATGATGAGATAACTGTTATTTGAGGAATAAAATTGACGTTTGACAGTTTTTGTATGAAATAGTTGTAAAAATTTCAAAATTATTCCTCGCATAAAGTTATCAGATGATTGAATGATCAGTCCTTAAACTGACAAAATTTTCGGTTTTTGGACTTGTGAACAGCGTTTCGGACTCCTGCTAACATTGATTGATGTTCGATACGGTACTGAAGTGATTGTGATGTATCAAGTGATTGTGATCTGATACTGGCATCCTTTTCTGGAACCATCTCCAGCCCTTACGGTACGCGTCCAGGTCGTCTCAGCACCTTTTCAAAACATTATTAACAAGAATTACGGTCCATCTGGTCAGAAGGCATTAGCCTTTTGGACACGTTCCAGATCGCTATGAAGACATTACTTACAAAGTTATGCTGTGAATAGAATTTTATAGAAAAATATAGTTACGCCGAGATAACGTAGGATCGTTTAATTTGAAAATGGTAGATTTGAATAATGATTCTTAAACTAAACTTACTAGCCTACCTAGCTAGGAATAGTTTTAGCCAAAAAGGGCCACTAAACAATGAACAGCCTGATAGCTAAGATATCAATTCACATGAGTCGAGCGAAGGTTAAGCCACGCTTGCCGAGGTCGTTCCGTGGATGGGTGACCATTTAGATATCGAGACCCCTCCGTGCCTCGGAAAGTAGTCCTTGCTGTCATTCGTAGATTTTTGACAGTCAGTACGGGTCAAAAGAAGTCCGAAAATCTGACAACAAGTCTTACCAAGGGGTAGGTATCGTGTTATACAGTAACTGGGTTGTGAAGGTCAGATAGGCAGTCGCTTCATGTAAAATATTGGTCAGACTGGTAGCCAAACCCAACACAGTTTTGACAAGGCTAGTCAGATATACTATGCTTTGCTTGCAGATTGGGATGGGTACTGCTGTGATCGGGACTTATAACTAAATCAAACAACTTCTCCCGTGTGTTGGTGTGTCAGACTTTCACTGACTGAAACCCACCCGTGTTCCTTCAGTTGCCTGTGCCAAGGGTCACGGTAACTCTTTCAAACAACCTGCAAATAAAACTCAACCTTAAAGGATCGATTTTGAAGAAGATTTACGTAATGATTATCTAAGTACTAATGCTTTTGAAAAGCAGCCCCTAGTTTCATAAAACCTATTGTATTGCATATTTGTTTGTTAGGACGCTTTTCAACTTAACTAACAAAGCATCACGCTTATATTCCCCGAAGGTTTAGACTGAGGTGTATCTATAGTACACACACATTTTACCAGTAACGTTCGTGTCATGTAATAGGGGGTGAGCTTTTGCCATCACCGGGCACAAATCCAGATTCCGAGCTGCTACTGAGAAATTGCAGATGGAAAACCAAATTACATTTTTTCCCGACCCGGGAATCGAACCCAGGACCCCATGCTCAGCACTAGACCACGGAAGCAGTTAAAGTTTGTCAAAGTATTTGGAATTATTCTGGTCAAACATTCAAAATGACCATAGCTCTCATTAAGGGGATATGCCTGTTTCTCAGCATACAACAGCACAATGTTGGCTGATTGTGTGTGTTATGTATGTGTATTCATAATAGCTAACTGAAACAGAACCGTTACAATATTTTTCGGAAAAAACAGACCGTAGGCTACATTAATTCATCGTTATTAATTCAGATCTCAATAAAACCATTCATATAACAGTAATTACTTTTGTAATACGAGCACAATAAACCAATATAAAGCGATCCCAATGAACGGTGAAATATTAACGGCCGCCTGTCACACCGGAGTGTAATGTGGACGTTTATTTTATGGGCGAGCAGCATGTCGATTCTGTAAAAATCTCACCGTGAAAACTTGCGTGAAGTGAGCTGTCATTGTCATCCCACTGATGCTAGGGATTGTCCAAGCAAACATTTACAATCATAATCGAGATTTTAGTAATATTTCTTTATGCTAATTTTATTGATATGTTATATAATTTCAAAGCTAGTATTTTAGTTGCCAAAACATCGCTATATAAGAACTTGTCTAGAAAAAATAGGAAAAAAAAACAACATTGAGATTCTGACTAAGATTTTGTTTTGCTATTTTATTTTAAAGCCCCACAAAATAGTCATGTTTTGGCAACTAAAATACTAGCTTTAGAATTATAAATAAGGATCAATAGAATTAGCATAAAAAATATTATAAATCTCGATTATGATTGTATGTGATCCCTAGTATCAGGTGGGATGATACTGGCAGCTCACTCCACGCTCACTTCACCTAAGTTTTCACGATGAGATGGTAACAGAATCGTACTGCAGATCATGTAATTATTTATCAATTTTATTTAATATTAAAAACATAACTGATTAACGGGTTGCATGTGGACTTATGTCGGGATCAAGTATGTTGTAAGTGCACGCTTATGATTTCGTGAGCTTTATTAATGTTAAGCTTTTGCTTAGCCTGCTTTTAAGGTGTTTGTTCGATGTCGTTAGTTAAAATGATAAACGTAAGTCATTAAGCCGACTACTAATGATAATACAACTTACAATGTAACTTACTTATAATACTACTTTATGTATATATTTATTTTATCGTGTAAATAGTACACCACAGACTACCTACAATGTTTGTCTCTCCTTCCCTTTTCAATCCATCCAAAGGTTGTCTTTAAAAGATCGCTCTTAGCGATAAGACCGCCCATTGTGTCACCCTCTGTAAAATTTCTATATTTATGTCTGTAATCTATATGGTGTACATAATAAAGAGTATTCTATTCTATTCTATTCTAACACTTCTGACACTGAGTTGGTAGGTCCATTTCTACGAAAGAATAAAAAACTGTGTTCTTAATAGGATAAAGGGCCAACTCTTAACGAAGTAACTTAAACACGTTTCAGATGGCTTTATTGTATTAAAGTAAAAGTAAAATTTGGTACATATTTTTTTTTTATTTGTTGAAGCGTCTCGGAAATACGTCTTTCATTTGACTGATAGGGACGCGAGCGCCATCTGGTGGCGCTTGACAGAGTCTAGTCTGAGTTCCAGGGAGTCGACGAGTGCACGACAGAACGATGTGGAGCTCTCTTGGGCATTGGACATCGTACGGACAACATGTGTTCAGAAACTGTCCCGTGTTCCGTATCTAGCTGTGTCGTATACCTACAGTGTGTGATTAATTTGTTAGTAAATTATAATCCGATTTGAACTGAAAACGGTTTTCTATTGCGCAATAACCAACACTACCCATAGTACACCCACAGCAGTTAAAATATGGCTGATAATAAAGAGACGCACGTACCTTCTCCGTCATATTTAATTATACATGAATTGATATCCAAACTAAGCCAGTGCTTAAATTTTGGGAGGAATTTTCGAACACTGAAAGTTTTTTTTAAGGTGATTCCATTTCTAATGTTTTTTCAAATGAAGAATTTAAACACTCAAATTATTCAAATAGAACATAATTTTATGTTTGTCCATACTTTATTTACAGCAGAAAAGACACAGTCACGGTATTGTGACGGTGTAACAGCCACTCACCAAACATCTGAAACCTCGTTCAAACACCGCTGTCGCTTAAAGGAGCGTTTACAAAAAAACCACGACCAACCGAAAATTAAATAATGAAAAAATATAGCCCCCACTTCCCTTGTACAGATGAAATTTGATTAAAAAATCACGATTATTACGCGACCACCCCATTGTGGAATTTGAAGACACCCTTTACACACCAGAATTGGCAAACCAAGCGAGTTTGGTCCTTATTCTCCGGGTGTAAGAACTAATTTTTCTTTGGTAACAGTAAATTTATCGATGTATTTTTGAAACAGTCGATCTCCCCCCGCCACCCATCCTTCAGTTGAACCCCCTTTCAATAATTTTTCATCGTTTTGATCCGCTCTCTTTGCGGCCGACTCTTTATACTTAGATTAACAAAGTTTTTAAATTAAATTCGGCGTAACAAATATCGGCTTTGTTCGTGAAAGAGGTTTTTTTTATTAATTTTTCGGAGACTTATTGATGTTGGTTTGAATTCATGTCTGGTTTGTTTAATATTTAATGTTACAGGGTATTTTTCTAAGTTAAATGCTTGAGACCCCCCTTTGTTTCTATAGATATCAGCTCATACAGAGTGACAAATCGACGCGCAAAATGTAATCATGAATTTGGCACATGATTCTGAACCAAATCAAAACAAAATTAGACTGGCGTTAAAATTTGCTGTTCCATTGTTAATTATACGCGTATATGCCCTGACAAGGAAAATATCGAGAGGAAACCGGCATGTCCTAGAACCAAAAATTCGAAGAGGTGTGACATCCACCAACAAACCGGGCTCGCGTGACCCACTCTCTCTCACAGAGAGGAAGTCCGTGTCCCAGCAGTGGGAACGTTATAAGGTGATTATGTTGTAATTATGTATGCCCTGACCAAGATTAGGTATGTCTGGAGTTTAAAAGAGATTGTGACCTCTGAGTTTGTTTCGGTCTTCCTTCTCAGAGTAGTCAGTAAGGAACCACCGAACTCATCTATTTTTAAAAAACATAATTTAATTTTGACGTGTGAAAGTTTTTATTTTTAACACGCTTTTATTATTTTCATCTGTATGTTTGTATATGTGTGTAAATTACTCGTTTGGGCTCGATGTTGCCCCACTTCAAGCGATCAGATTTACTTTAAACGTTGTAGACTTATCAACGACCCACGACAATACAATATTTTGATAAAAAAGTCGTAAAAAAAAAATAGGTAAAAAAAAAACAAAAAAAAATAGTTTAAATAACTAAAAAAACACGCTTTAATAGCAAATAGAACTAAAAATTAAAAAATAACTTTTAATTTTTTTTTTCAACTGTTATAAAATGTATAGGTACTAACTCAATATGTTTCAATAATTTTCAAAAATTCTAAAATAAAAATTAAGTTATGAAAAGATAATTAGTTTAATTGTAAAAACGCGTGGGGTGCTCGATATTGATTGTTGCAAATATATAATTAGTAGTTATTTTTAATCGTAGAGTTAGTATAGAAATATGATAAAAAGCACCCCAAGATTTTTTAATAAACTAAATTTTTTTTTAACCAATTTACTATTCACTTTAGTATAAATATGAAATATTCCTCATTTATACTAAAGTGAATAAATTTTATCTAACATGGTTTTGCCAGTGCATTTTCACAGTCAAAGTTTTCACCTCCACTCCAATCCATTCCCATTGTTTTATCAGAAGCAAATTTTTCATTCACCACGAACACCACAAAAAAAAAAACAAAAACATTGACCATCAAGCAGCATTTTAATCAACTATCAAAGGGTCCCTTTCAAAACAATACACATATTAGACGCCCTTGATGTACTCGCAGCTACTTTTGAAGATCAAAGCGCAATATTGGCGACCGAGTCAACAATACGAAACATGGACGCAGGGATGCATATGCATGGGCCATCGTCGCATGGAATATGTATGAGGGACGAACGAGGTCGCGCGTGTGGATGCGGCTTCATGCAGTTATTGAGGCCTGCTTTTTGAACTGGTTTTTTGTTGTGTTAGGCGATTGGATATAGAAGGTGTAGTCTTATTGATTGTTTTTTTTTTTTATGGAAGTTGTAATTTGAGGCCTCATAGAACGAACTAAATCAAAATCAAAAGTCATTTATTCGAACTAGGCTGAGACTTTTCGAACGTAAAAATTACAAAAGGCAGTCTTCCAAAACGCCCGTCCTTCACGACTTCCTAGAAATAGTATAAATAATGAATGAACCCTGAAATCGTGATAAAATATCCTGTAAAAGAAGCAATGTATGTGCGTTTCGAAATTCTTCATAACTCGACTGTCTGCCCTACTGATATTATTGACTTTGAAGTAAGTACAGACCTACAAGAAAAGATGGGTAAATGGCTAGTTATAACACGGAAAAAAACAGTTAGGTTAAAAAAATGCAGAGGTTTTTTGTTTTGAAACTTTGAACGCATAATTTATTCAACACTACCTTTTGCCAGCGGCTTCGCTCGCGCGGAGGTCGGAAATCATACCACGGGAACTATTCCATGTTATAAACTATCTTTGAGCCAAATTTTCTCCGAATCCGTTCAGCCGTTTTTGCGTGATTAAGTAACAAACATCCAATCATACAACCATACACATTTATAATATTACTAGCACCGCGGTTTCACCCGCATAAGTTTCGATCCCGTGGGAATATCGGAATAAAAATTATCCCATTTGTAAATCCTGGTTATAAACAATCTGAGCGCCAAATTTTGATCAAAATTAGTCCAGCCGTTTGAGCGTGAAGAAGTAACAAACATACAAACACACACACCCAAAAACTTTCGCCTTTATAATATTAGTGTGATTAGTAGGTTTAAAAGAAACCAATTACTGAAAAATCCCAACTACTCATAAAGTTAACATTTCAACAAATGGTAACAAAAAAAACCGGCCAAGTGCGAGTCGGGTTCGCCCACGAAGGGTTCCGTACCATTATCTATAAAAATCACTTTTGTTGAATGGGAGCCTCCTTAAATATTTATTTTATTCTTTTTTTTTTGTATTTTTTATTATAGCGGCAACAGAAATACATCATCTGTGAAAACAACTGTCTCACTACACACGGTTCATGAGATACAGCCTGGTGACGGACGGACGGACAGCGGAGTCTTAATAATAGGGTCCCGTTTCACCCTTTGTGTACGAAACCCTAAAAAAAACGAATTCAAGTAAATTGATGGAAAGAAAATCAGCCGTTGGATAATGCTACCCTCACTTACACCACCCTCTAGAGAACAATAGGTACTTGTAACAGTGATAAAGAGGTATTCCACTCAGAGCACTGATTTGAACCAACCCTTTGATCTGCTGATAACTAATGACAATCAGCGCCGATGACGATCAGTGGCAGTCGTATTCAATCACCGATATGGGTATTCATGACGTCATGAATTTTTAACCGGTTTACCCTCGCGAGTATAGGGTTGGTAGTTCTTATTAGACAGTAGGAAATAAAAATGTACTGCAGTGACCGTGAAGTGAGCGTGGAGTGAGCTTTCAGTGTCATCCCACCTGATACTAGGGATTGACCAAGTATATATTTACAATCATAATCGAGATTTTAATTATATTTTTATGCTAATTCTATTGATAATTTTATACAATTTCAAAGCTAGCAATTGTCTAAACATTACTATTTTGTGGGGTTTTAATCTAGGAACAAATAGAAAAAAAAAATTATATTCTGACAAAACAGTACCTAATGTTTTGACAACTACAATACTTACTGGTTTTGAAATTATATAAAATGATCAATAGAATTAGCATAAAATTATTATTAAAATCTCGATTATGATTGTAAATGTTTGCTTGGTCAATCCCTAGCATCAGTGGGATACAACTCACTCCACGCAAATTTTCACGGTGTTTTTACAGAATCAACATGCTTGAGAACGATTGGGTTGGAGCAGCGGTGGCAAAACGGGAATGGTCCCGACTTACGAGCTGTAAATCGTGGGTTCAAACCCAGGCAGGTGATTTATTTTGTGTAAATAATTTCATCATCACTGCTCTCAAAATGATGAAGGATAACATCGTGAGGAAACCGGTATGTCTTAAAACCAAAAATTGGAAGACATGTTACATCTTCCCACCCGCATTAGGCTCGCGTGGTGGTTTAAAGCCGACTCCATCTCGAGGAGAGGAGGCCTGTGTGCCAGGAGTGGGAACACTATAGGCTGGAGAAGGATTAATTTTTCTCCACAATAATTATACAACGTGTAACGTTAAATGCGCAAAACCTGAAAATAGTTTGTTCAGAATAACGAGCAGAATTAATTGAACCACTTTTTAATATAGGTCATATTTTTCAAAAAATCTTCATTAAAAACGTTGCCGTGTCTATTTATTAATAGATCAAGCAACCCAATGTCAGCGCGGCGCAGCGGCCCGGTGACGACTCCTCCCTCGATAAAGCGTCGTCGCAGACGCAAGAAACGATCAGAATGGCCAGTAAAACTAAAACAGCACATAAAACCTTTACAATTTTTTTAATGACTTATTTTCTCTCTGAAATAGGTAAATTGAATTAAAAATCAGTTGGGGTGTCTGACGTTTTGCGCATTTAACGTTACACGTTGAATAGGTACAGACATTATCATTTATTACATATCATTGTTAGGGCATCGACGTGCAACTTGTTACCATGAATTCAGTACATGATTCTGAACCCCCAGCGTTGAAGTATTTTCGTCGGTTATTAATAAAAAAACAGCCAAGTGCGAGTCGGATTCGCGCACGAAGGGTTCCGTATCATTTTTTTTTTTCTATTTCTATAAATATCATATCTATAAAATCAAATATCATTATCTATAAAAACGGCAAAAAATCATGTCTGTTGTATAGAAGCCCCCTTAAATATTTATTTTAATCTATTTTTAGTAGGTATTAATTTGTTGTTATAGCGGCAACAGAAATACATCATCTTTGAAAATTTCAACTGTCTAACTATCACGGTTCATGAGATACAGCCTGGTGACAGACGGACGGACGGTCGGACGGACTGCGGAGTCTTAGTAATAGGGTCCCGTTTTACCCTTTGGGTACGGAAGCCTAAAAAGATTTGCTGTTACGTCCATTTCAGTCGCGTAGGTATTACACTTTTCTAAGAAACAGCAAATTTTTTTTTGATAGCCGAAGAAAAATTTTCTTTCAAAATCTTTTTTTTTTTTTTGTTTATCACAGATTTTTTTGGTTGTGAGACAACCCTACATAGAATCCAGTGCTAAGCTGATACAAGGGTTAGTGTAAGTGCAATGAAAGAATTAATGCAGTTTAGGTGCATAGCTAATGATTATCTTGTTAGAAAAAGGGGCATAAGTAATATTGATTCAAGCACTTTAACATTAACTAAAGGGTTTGAATGTAAATTAATCACAGTTATTATTTAGATTTCTGTGAAATGAATCATTGTGTTATTTAAGCAACAAATGGGTTTAAAAAGTCAATTATTTGGAACTACTTAAATGAATCTCTAAGAAAAAAACGTACCATATTCAGAAGGAAAGGGTGGGTGGGAGGGTTTTTTGTTTTACTGTGTGTACATAAATAATAAAATAAATAAATAAAGACTTTTAAAGGTCCAGATTTCGTGGTTTGTTACAACGTAGGGCAAAGATTGAAGTGTCCTTTTGAGGACAGAACTTTCGGTCGATTCTGTATAAATCTCACCGTGAAAACTTGCGTGGAGTGAGCTCTCAGTGTCATCCCACTGATGCTAGGGATTGACCAAGTAAACATTTACAATTATAATCTAGATTTAATTAATATTTTTTTATGGTAATTCTATTGATCATTTTAAATTCATTTCTCATTTCTTCTCATAAATTATTGCCAGTTAAAAAGCAAATTATTATTAATATTTTTTTATTAAACAAAATACATTTAATCAATTATATAGTCTCCCTCGTTATCAAAAACAGTCAGACATCTACTGGGCAAAATTTGAATACCCTTCTCCCAAAATGAGGCAGGCTGGGACACGAAAAAAATTTCAAGTTCAATTTTAATAGTTCCTGAATTTTCGTTTTTTTTTCCTAATAAATGAAATTTAAGAGCTCACGCACGCATGAGGTGTCCAACGTGACATCACTTTGCGATATCCCATCGATTTGAGATAACGATCTATAGTCGTGTGGGATTGTCCAAGCGCCTTCTCTAAATCGCGTGTCTGGATGTAGCTCAAGTTCGTGACGCAAAGCATCTTCATCGAAGCTGGTGGGTCGGCCTGGGCGAGGTTGATCTTCGCAGCTTATATCACCGGTGTCAAATCGCTTGTACCAGAAACGAACAGTCCGATCGCTAGTATTACCCGGTCCAAATGCAGTGTTAATCTTTTTAGCCGTTTCTGTTGAAAAGACTTTAAGTCGATGCTCATATAGCATAATAGCTCGCAGTTGACGCTGATCCATTTTCACTAAAGACTAATTATTGCGTTGCGTCCGCGCCTATTTAATATACTCATCCTTACTAGAAAGATCTAGAACTTTCTTGAATTCGCTTTAGTTTAAATACGAGAAAATTCGAGAAAAATAAAATATGGCAAGAACTTATGAGACAACCTAATAGTATTTTAGTTGTCAGTTGGCTCGTATCAATCGTTAAACTTCGTTCGACATCTATCCTCAATGTTAATCTTGTTCAGGTCAGATTGACTCAATTCAAGCTAAGCCCTTTCCCCGAGCATGTAACAAAACATGACGACTGTAATTCTCGAATGGGTAGGCAGACGTGTACATATAGTACACCCACATTCCGCCAGTAATGTTTAGGTCAAATGTAATAGGGTGCGAACATATTACCATCAATCGGGCAAATATCCAGACTCTTGCCTGTTACTGAGAAATTCCTGATGAAAAAACCCAATAAAATTTTGCCCGATCTGGGAATCAAAGCATATACTTAGCAGTAGCACTTGCACCAACAAACCACCACCACCACCGATCACTAACTAATATTTACAATTAGCTCTACGTAAAGTCAATTCATCATAGGAACATCACTAACGTACGGTAGTTGAAACTTGAAGTCATTTCAAAAGGAAATAATATCTATATCTAGAAATAACTTCAGTGGTTGTATCGTCCAAAATGGCCGCTTCTTATCTGTCAACGAGACCATAAAGCACTTCTATAGAAATACACAGTAAAACATGTCATCATGATATCTTGAACGATGAGAGACCAAACTTGTATGAGTAATAAATGTTTTAGGGTTCTGTAGCTAAGGGCCAAAACGTTTTTCTACCGACTATGCTGCAAATAGCTAATTACTGTCCCACTAAAAAACCAAAGCAAAAAAAAGCAAAGGCTTCTTCTCGCGTAGAATAATATATGCCTAATTATATAAATATATTATTTATATAATTAGGCATATATTATATTTATGGTTTTCATAAGTTTATGCGTATCTTTGTATTTAAAATATTTATTCCTCAATTTTCATTATTGCACTTACCACAGTTTGTCTCTGAATCACCCAAAGGTTGACTGGTAGAAAATAATGCCTATGGCATTAGGTCCACCCCTGTACATTTATGTGCTTGAAGTACTAAATAAATAAATTAAAAAAGAAAAATATTTTATTAACAACAGCACATGAATTAAAAAGTCACATTGGTACTTGCCCGGATTTGGATCCACAACCTTGTGCATGAGAGGCCACTGGGACATCATGACATTGCCAACAAACAAGTTACTCCGGTAATTTAGATTTAAAGAAAATTAACATTTTGCTCGCTTTTTCATGTGTTTTGAACAATGTGTTAGAACTGCTGTTACGTTGTAAAAATATAATAAAGAAGACAGCGTAGTAGATTTAAACCCAATAATGCTCATGGGAAAGCATTGGAACAATAACTTTAACGTATAAATTAGTTTGTGTTTTTAGTTTTAACGTTTAAATTAGTTGCAAATGTGTACTATTGTATGCGAAAACTGATGTTCCCACTGCTGGGATACAGACCTCCTCTCTTCGAGAGGGAATGGGCCGTTATTCACCACGCGGGCCCAGTGTGGGTTGGTAGTAGATGTCACATATCTTCGAATGTTTGGTTCTAGAACCTGCCGCTTTCGTCACGATATTTTGCTTTAAGTACCGTTTTGATGCAAAAACTGTCCAAACAAGATTATACTTAAAAATATTTAAGTGTACAGAACCAAATCTCTTAAACTTAAGAGTTCCAACTGCCACGAATCAGTAAAACAAACGGCAATTATCAACTGTCTTTTTAGTAACAATCTTGATCTGTGACATTGTATTATTGTTCAGGTTCCAACATTTGGACAACGTATTATTGTTATTGTCAATTCAACTGAGACATTATGTAGAACACGCAATAAGAAGTCGCCTGGGCTTTGGTAAATATTTATCTCGGTAATACCGTGGCGGGATTGACTCATTTTAATTTCCATTAGTCATAGTACTGTAAGAAGTTGATGGTCATGACTCATCAGCACACAACAATAGATGAATCCAAAATTATAGTTTTAGTAAAATATTACGCAATAAATATGTGTCTTTTAAGTTTATGTTTTATGTGGATATCAGTGACATCGGTGAAGGAAATGGTGAAAATCTTTATTCTAATCCACCTTACACGATCTCTGTATGAGAAGAGAAGAGAGGCTTTTGCCAAGAACAGTGGCAATATTAAAATATAGATAAATAGCTAAGATAGAGAGGGGGGTAATGGCTGATCTTTGCGTTATGCTCGTGAACGGGTGCTGCTTGTGGTGACTCGTCGTCTTGTTGACCATGGTTTTATTATTGTTGTCATTAGTAATAACTTGTTTATTTAATTTCCTTCGATGGTCCTAGTTTATCATTTGTGACTTCAAGTAACAGCTATGTAAACAGAACCCAGCATTGGATAAATATGTAAGCGGTCACGCCCTTTACACCTGGAGGCTTTTATTTAATTTTGATTTGTTATTTTTTGCTTGAGTACGTATAGTTTTTCTTGTATTTGTTGTTATATTGGCGTGGCTAGCTGACATACAGCAAATAACTTAATTTAGTGTTCTGTGTCTTGTAATGTTAATTACTTTGCATACCTTGTATTGTATTCATTCAAGTATTTTCAAACAGAACAGACAGCTGTGCTGCTGGGGAGTTTGTTGCGCCACTTCTTCTCTCCAGCGAAAGCACTACGAAGTGGTAAAGGGCGGGCGTTTTGGGGGACTGTCTTTAGTAATTTTGACATTTGAAAAGTGCTGATTCTCAGCCTAGTTTGAAATAAATGACTTTTATTTTTGATTTTGATGAGTCTTTATTTGCCTTAAACATGGTTTAAAGTTGTTAGAAATACTAAGGGCTTGTAGATTCTTTACCAAACTCGTAATTATGTATCAAGACTACTGAATGATAGTAAATTGTGTTTCTTTTACGTTCCCTATATGGCTTATGAGGAATAAATATATTTAAATATAGATAAATTGTCAAAAAAGCTTAGCTCTGCAGCATACGCCGTTAGGAAAATTCGTGACTTAACTGATTTAGAGACAGCCCGTTTAGTTTACTTTAGTTATTTTCATAGTGTGATGTCATACGGTATTCTGTTGTGGGGAAATGCCGCCGAAATTCAGATAATTTTTATTTTACAAAAAAGGGCAATTCGTTCCATTTATAAATTAAGTCCCAGACACTCCCTCAGAGACAAATTTAAAGAGATTAATATAATGACTGTGCCTTCTCAGTACATTTATGATAATCTTTTGTATGCACATAAAAATATTAATCTGTTTAAGAAATACAGTGATATCCATAATATAAATACTAGGAACAAACATAAATTTGTTGTTCCTACAACAAGGCTCAAGAAAATAGGTGGCTCGTTTAGATGCCAATGTATACGTTTTTATAATAAACTTCCTAGCCACATTCAAGAACTAAGCATTAATAAATTCAAATCTTTTATAAAGCTAAAACTATGCCAGAAAGCCTATTATACTGTAAAAGACTATATTGAGGACAAAAACGCTTGGGATTGAGCTGCTCCAATAGGTCTAGACAGTGAATGTTGTTTATTTTTTATTTTGCTGATTTACACTTTTGTTATTTTTTTTCTTTCTAAATATCTATTTATGACATGACATGAACATTTACTGTTTAAAGTCTTATATTATTTTAATTATTGTGAATGTGAGGACTATGTGGGTCATTGTTTCCGTTTTAATCATGGTCTGGCAGTTTGAGTGGTTTATGCGGTCTACACAAATGTTCTGTCCTTGGTATTGCTCGTCGAATCGTTGAGCTCCTTAAGTTCTGAGTTGAGCTGCACGGTTACTAACGAATGCGTGCACTGACTGCACAGGTCCACTCAATCTGTGTGGTTCTTCCCTCAAAATACCACTTCAGACACCAATCTACATGGTCCTCAAAGATCAAAGATGATGTCCGGATTTTTATATACACATTGACATTGATGAATTTTATATAAACAATGACATGGATATTTACTTTGTATAGTATCTTATTTTTTATTATTATTATTGTGAGTGTGAAGACTATGTGGGTCATTTCTTTGTTCTTTTTTCCTTCTTAGTTAGTTTTAATCATGGTCTGGCAGTTTGAGTAATTTATGCGGCCTACCCAAATGTCCTTTCATTGGTATTGTTCGTCGAATCGTAAGGCTCCTCAAGTTCTGAGTTGAGCTACACAATTTTTGACAAATGCGTGCACTGACTGGACAGGTCCGCTCAATCTGTGTGGTTCTTTACTCAAAAGACCATTTCAGACACCAATCTGCATGGTCTTCACATGATCTGACCAAGATTATGTCTGGACTTTAAAAGAGACTGTGACCTCTGAGTTTGTTTCGGCCTTTCTTCTCAGAGTAGTCAGATAGGAAACGCCGACCTCATCTAGTTTAAAAAATATGATTGACATGTAAAAGTGTTTGTACAAACCTACTTACAGAAAATAAATCATTTATCATTTAAATTTATCCATTTACATACATAACTTTGCACACTTGGAACTAAATTAGGTAAATGACTAACTAACTATAGAAATAAATACAAAAATATATAAATACGAAAAACTCAATTTCCACACACTTCCATCAGACCGGATGCCGTCGCATCCCATCCAAATTCCCATTATCCCATTTACACCATCGATTATAATATAAATCGGCGAATTTAAATTTCTACCCCACACCATTTACTGAAGGGAAAATATGAGAAACGTCATAAAAGCAATAACGGGTGTTCATAAAGTGTTGTCGATATATAAAAATGAAAATGTTGGATATAAAATATATATTTGAATGTGAGAGTTCTCGTTGTGAAGAATGTTTCCGTTAGCAGAGTAATATTATAGTATTGCAGATCTTGGTAAGCGTAAGTTGGGAGGGCTTGTGTCTAATAAGAGCTGCACGGCTCGATTGATCAGGTTAAGCTACGCTTGCCGTGGCTGGCCCATGGATGGCTGACCATCTTTACATACCAAGACCGCTCCGTGCCTCGGATAGCACGTCAAGCCGTTGGTCCCGGCTGTCATTCGTGGATCTTTGAAAGTCGTTTAGGGTCGTCAGACGCCTGAAAGTCTGACAATAAGTTTTACCAAGTGGTAGATATTGTATTACTCAGTAACTGGTTGTGGAGGTCATATAGACAGTCACCGGATATAAAATACTGGTATCCAGCTGCATTAGGATAGATTGGAACTCGACCCAAATATGGTTGGGAAAAAGGCTAGGCAGATTCATTGAATTACAGATGTTGGTGGTTGAGAAGACGATGTTTTAAAGTTTGGTAGGTAGATAGTTTTGTGACTATAGAAAAGCTAATTAAAATATGTGTTATGCAATTAATACTGCACTCATGTCAGCATTAGTTAAATGGTGAATAGACACCACTGGTCAAATATAGGACGGTCACTCAAGGTGCTGGAGGGAAAAATAGTCCATAGGGTGCGACGGTCGTACCTACTGATGTAAAGTCACTTCTGAAGTCTCTTTTAGACAGATAGATAGATAGATAAACTATTTATTTGGTGTACACAAAAGACAGCACAACACACAAAAGCACAAAAATATTCTGCTGGATCCCTGCAGTGACACATGGACGTTGAGCAGACGAGATAAGTTGGTGTTGTGACAGCGTTATGAGTGAAATTATTTAAGTATACACAACACTTTAGTTATGTATTCTATGGTAAAGGACTTCAGCGTAATGTGCCCCTCCGATAGATGTCACCATCATACAGTTCTAAAGTATAAATTTTGATGAGATATTTTTGAAGGTTAAAAGGTCAGAAGGTGAAGGTCAAGGTCAGGGGGGAAACAAAAAAAGGAGAAAAGCTGTAGAGTCAGAGGGGGAAGATTTTTCAAGGTTAACCACGTTACGTGTAATTAGGTCATCCGAAGTTTGACTTATTTGAACTCGATTTTTTGGGTGATCCAAACGTTACCGGAAAGAAATCTTTTCTGAATATAATAACTACCATTTACTTCTATGAAGCTATGCTGAGACATTTGCGATTGCAAGGTTCCGTTGGCTATAACAGTCAACAAATCAGTTTCCCCATAGGATTCAATGTAACTTCTAGACCATTTTAGGACATGTTGCCGTCAACTTAGGAGTATAAATCTTTTTGATATAGTATCAATACACATTCTAGTTTATTCAGGCTAGAGGGCGCACTTGTCGGAGGAGCATTTTCCTACGCAAACTCGCTAGACTCCTTTGCATTGGGAACATTCTTGTTCGTAGGTGTGTTAATATTGTATTTTGATTACATGCCTATCTATTCTGTAAATATTTCACCGTGAAAACAAAGGGTGAGCGTGAAGTGAATCGTCAATAGTGTCAATCCCTAACATCAACTTGACTCACAGCTCACTCTAAGCTCACTTCACCTTAGTTATCACGGTGAGATTTTTCCAGAATCGAGCGGCTAATTATAAATTATTTATAAAGTTACATGCTTTTAACAAACTCTTTACCACAGAAGTCTCCTGTCTATGATTATAACCTATCAGATCAGATCTATTATCAACTAGCTGATCCATTCAACGTTGTCCTGTCCATAGTTTGTACAAAAGTCCCATAAAAAAGGACGTTAAATTTTTCTCAAATTTGAAATTTTTACGGGAAACTTTTTTCTTTCCGTAAAAAACCCAATTCGGACTATTACAAACATTTTAAAACAAAAATCTCGGGCCTCGAGTGGTGCGCTTATCATCGAACTTGTAGAAGATATGTACATAGGTACGTACTACTGCAGCTTTTAAAACTTTCTACAACAAACAGTTCAATAAAAATATTCACCTTCCTCAGAAGTTTTCCATACCAAACCAGCTATTTTCCTTCCTAACATACACTGCCACCCTAGAATCTCAACTCGGTACCAAAGTCTGGAATATTTTATCCGGCCCGGAAACGGATATTGCAGCGGGGCCGATGTCTCAGTCGTTCCATTTGTCAAGTTGCCCGTTTGATAACAAAGAGGGCGCCACAAAGAAGTGTGAAGAATTGCAGTCCAGTGACAGTTTTGTTTATCTGTCTGTTTGTCTGTTTGCATGCGTGGACGATGTTTTTTGTTTGCATGTTTTGTTGATTGATATGGTGAAGGATTTTTCATGTGGATTTTTAATTTTAATTTTTGTTTGAGTTGCTTTTTTGAACTGCTAAGACCAACATCGAAATAATACTAAAACACCATTTATTCAGGCATTAAATTTAGTAATTTTTATTAGAGAAAGACGCATATTTGATTCCACAGATTCTTGCACTTATTCTTGATATTTGATACCCAGTAACTGGGTTGTGAAGGTCCGATAGGCAGTCGCTTCATGTAAAATAGATAGGGGAAGGTGGGGGAATTGCGGACGCTTAAGCGGAATCACAAATTAAACTCATACTATTAATAATAATCAGTCTGTCTTTATTCATTATTAAACTATAGTTGTTTACCTATCAAATCAACATTAATTATTATATGAGATCAATCAACATTTATTAAATTTTAATCAAAAACAAAAACATATGTGTCCGTAATTACCCTTAGCTCTTGGGGTAAATACGGACCAGTGCTGGGTTAATTGCGGGCAACATGGGATAGTTACGGACGAGGTCCCATTTCATTTGAAGTGATATATTGGGGTGTCTTGCCATAAAATTATAATACCAATCTATACCTGCCATTTTGGTATCTTTATTGAAGTCATTTGCTATGTTATTAGCAGCGGCAAAATCAAATGCTGCTTTTCTTAGGGTAGGAATTGTTATGCCAAAGCAGGCTTTGCAAGATTTTAAAATGAATTCAACCAGTTCATTTTCTTGAGATTCATTAAAAAGTGACTTCTTTTCTCTTTTTGGCATGGTACTAACACAGGCTTTTTTCACTTGATCAAAAAGGGTCGCTCTGGGAATGCCATACTTCTCTGTCGCTTGTCGAAAAGGAGTTTTTTTCTCTTTAATTTCTTGCACAGCTCTTTGTAAAGTTTCAATAGTGTAAGCTGTTCCTTTTTTCTTAATATATTTTCGAGGCATCTGGAATATAGAGATATTGATATAGGTTTTGATAGATAATGGGGTAATTACGGACGTCCGTATTTACCCCAGGCCATTTGTCCGCAATTGACCCAAACGAGTTAGAAAAAATTCAATAACAAAATTTTTAGATTAACAAAACATTTTTATGTCATTATTTTTCCATAACTGTGATTATTTTGTTTTGTTTTGATTCTATTTTAATTTTATTTTATTTTAAATTTGTATTCATATTGATCTCATTAGCTCCCACTGTACTCAATATCTGTACCTTTAAAAGGATTTTTTTGTTACTTACCGTATACTTGTAATTTCTTTGTAATTTCTTTATGTTTTCTTTTTACTTTAATTCGATTATTTGTTATTTTATGTCATAATTCCTTTATCAAGATGTTAATACCTAATAATAATTAAGTGTTATTTTACTCACTCAGAATGTTGGTCGACCTATTATTGGCGACTGTTTAAGTCTGATGCTTTGTTACTATTATTATTCTTATGTAAAGCTGTATACAGAAGCTGTTGGTTTGCCTTTAATAAATAAATAAATAAATAAATAAACAAAATTTATCTAGGCAAACGTTTGTTTTATTTACTCATCATTAACACCGCAATCGACAGAAAAAATGATTTTTTTATTGACACTTATTCTTTTTGAATAACACTCAAAAATTGCATCAAAATCACAAAAAAAGTAAAATTTCAATTACCTTGAAACGTGTGCGCAGCCGTCTGTCGGGAATGTTTGGTGGGCACTAAAGACGGCGGAATGTAACGCGTGATCGCGGTGGCGGGACGCGGGCGGCAGAGATAGAGTAGATATATGTTAGTCCGTATTTACCCCGCGTCCGCAATTCCCCCATCGTCCCCTACTGGCATTAAGCTAAACCAGCACCCTAATTGCGTAACACACTATTACTCTCAATTTGAATCATTTTGAAGGATGTTGCTAATACATTGCTCCATATGTTGGTAAAATGTGTCTGCTCAACAACGTAAATAACGCAATGAATGTTGTAGAACTGTCAAAATGAAACCCATTGCGACTGATAGTGTGTTACGCAATTACCCCGCTGGTTAGACTGGAAGACGACCCCCAACGTGGTTAGAAAAGACTAGGCAGATGATGATGATGATATTCTTATAAAAGGATACCTAATCTAAAATAAAATAAAAAATGTTCTGCATTTTGCTAATATGAGTATCATGGTATTTTGTTGTTTTTGAATTTGCGTTGTTTATTCGCTCATTGATTGAAGGCTGTTGTTTTAATAAACACAATTACTTCTGCTACTATTTACAGACGCCAGCACATCAAGCTACCCGAAACTGTTATATTTTCCCAATCAACCTTGAACGTAATGCTAATAGTAATAAAGTTGAAAATATCTATACATATAAATAAAATTGGAATGTCTGTTTGTAATATTGAAATAACCGTTTTTTACTACATGCATATGAATATTTATACGGTACATACACCAAAATAACATTTTTTTACAATTTTTGTCTGTCTGTCTGTCTGTTTGTTCCGCCTAATCTCTGAAATGGCTTGACCGATTTTAAAAGGTATCTTATTGGCAGGTAGCTGATGTAATAAGGAGTAACTTAGGCTACTATTATTTTAGAAAAATAAAGTAATGTTGCAATGTCCGAGTACTGTCCAGTACCGCGCGCATGCCACCACTGTGCCGTCACGTCGGGCGCCTCCCACCACTTCTTCATGAATAAAAATGTTTAGTATAATGTTAGCGTCTGTATTTTATATTACACCTTTTATTTATTATCTGGCAACATTTCACTTCGAAACTTCAGTTTTTATTAACCGGCAACGCCGAACCGCTCTTATTGGTCTGTGGTTTCAATTGGTGTATAGCTAACCAATCAGAGCGAGGCGCGCGTTGTGGCGGGCATTTGGAATTGTAAAAGGAATCTGTCGGGGATTCGGTAGTCAGTCGATCGTCGAGCAGTCCCCAGTGAACATCAAAAGAAATAGTGTACGTGTTTACTTGGTGTTAATTTTAAGGTAATGATTTATTTACACTTTTGCCATTTTATTGCGAAGTATTTTGATATTATGAAGTAAATATGTTTTCTGAACTGTTTATGGAGTCTTTTATTTACATTTCAGAAGTGGGATTAGCGGATTTTCACTCGTAAAAAAAAAAGAGGGCTTTAAATACGAGAGTTGAAACCCATCCGTTAATCCCGCCCACGCTTATTAGTTTTTCATTTTCTTCCCTTTTGCTTACACCCTTAACTTACATTGTAAAAGAAAAGCTCCATAAAATGTTTTAATGTGGTAAATTTCAACGATAGTTACATCAGTCACGTAAGTACCATTCTATTCTATTGGTAATTCAAAAGACGTTAATTGTCACTCATGTTTAAGATACCTAATTCAGGAAACTGTTGTGCTGTGTCTTACTTACAAAGTTGATGAATACCCTGTAAGGAGCATGCAGCCCATTTTTGCCGGGGCGACACTCTGGAGATGGGATGCATACGCTTTCAACTGTTAGTTTATGTTTAAAATCGTCTTGTGTTGGGTTTTTGCATCTTGCCGAGGCACTCCTACGGAGATGTAACGGACTATTTTAAGCATGTACCCCATTTTGCCGGGCGACGCTCTGGAAATGGGATGCATGCGTTTTTAACTGATAGGTTATGTTTAAAATCGTCATGTGGTAGTTTGTTGCATCTTGCCGAGGCACTCCTACGGAGATGTAACGGACTATGAGCATGCACCCCATTTTGCCGGAGCGACGCTCTGGATATGGGATGCATCCTTACCACTTATAAATCGTGTATAACGGTTTGGTACATTTTGCCGGGGTACTCCTACGGATATGTACCGGATCATTTTGAGCATGTATCCCATATTGCCGGGGCGACGCTCTGGATATGCGGTACATGCTTTTCTTGTACACACAATACAATTATTGATTTGATTTATTGCGTCGGGCATATTATATATTGCCAGGGTACTCTCGTGGAGATATAATGTGTTTTAAAGCATGTATTTCATTTTGCCAGGGCTACACTCTGGAAATGCGATGCTTGTTTGGGGCGATGAATATTTTACTTTGATCATGAAATATATTAATCTACCTACCACCATAAGAATAGCATTAAACTAAAGTTAAATACATTAATTAACACTTAATTACACTTAATCACAATTACAGATAATGGATTCATCGCCTGCGGGCAGTGGTAATGGACGTCGCTGCAATAACGCGGATGAGCCAATAAGTGTGGACCGTAACGAGGGCCCACGGCGGACTCCGCAGCGACGCCAAGTTCATCAAAGCGAGGGAGCGGAAGGGAGTCTGGATATCAGGCAAGTCCGCAAGCGCTTAATTAATGATTCTGATAATGAAAGCGAGGGAGCGGAAGGGAGTCTGGATATCAGGCAAGTCCGCAAACGCTTAATTAATGATTTTGATAATGAGAGTGAGGGAGCGGAAGGGAGCCTGGTTGGAGACAGGCAAAGCCGCAAGCACTCTCTTTTAAAGCCAAACTATAATAAAAACGTTAATAACCGGCGATCAAGAAGAGACAGCAGCGAACGCAATCGTAGAAGGGACCGATATCGCGACGATTCTGTCGATAAAGGTCGTGATAGAACTCGACTTCGTGATGATTCTAGTAATTATTATCGTAGTAGGAAACGGTTTTGTGACAACTCATCTGATGATGAAATCCGGGTCATGAGGGTAGGACGACGTCGTCATCGCAGCAGTAGCAGTGATAGCTATGACACTCCTACTAGACGCTTATTGAAGCGAGGACGAACTCGTTCTCCCTCACGTCGTATAAAACATGAATTGACGGAAGTTCAGATGCCTGATGCTACTCATAGCATCTTAAATAAATTCTTGAATGTTCTCAATAATGTGAAGGGACAATCGACCTCTAAGCTTTCTTTGACAAACGTGATTCCGGAATTCGATCCTTTATCTACCGAACAAACCATAGTAACGTGGTTAACTAAAGTCGAGGAAGCCGCGGAGATTTATAATTGGGATGAACGCGAAACCATTCATTTTGCTCTACCGAAACTCGTCGGACTTGCTCAGACATGGTATAAAGGCCTGAGCACGATGCTTTACTCGTGGACAGAATGGAAAAGGAAGCTTATTGAGTCTTTTCCTTGTAGATACGACTATGCGGAACTACTAACCCAGATGTTGGCCAAGCGTGTGCGTTACGGCGAATCCCTTGAACAATATTATTACGCAAAAATAAATCTCCTGAACCGATGTGGTATCGTAGGTCGAAAAGCAGTCGATTGCTTATTACACGGCGTAGACGATAGGGCGGTACGGATAGGAGCACAAGCGGCTAGGTTTCGTGGACCTGAAGATGTGCTTAGATATTTTAAAACTGTTAAGCCAGGCACTAGTAGGGAAACCGCGGATAGATCCGGGCAAGATACGAGTAAAAGGAACTCCTTGTCAAATAACAGTCGGAACAAATCTGACGCGAATAAGAGGTCCACTTTTGTCATTAAATGTCACAATTGTAATGGAGAAGGACACAAGAGTTTTAAATGCAATAAGCCCCTAACGAAATGCACTCTGTGTAACCGCGAAGGTCATTTAGATTTGTATTGTAGATCTAAGTGGCCCACTATCCAAAACACTGAACGTCCCAGTAGTGAAATTAAGGATGAAAAGCAGGTTGCTCTAGTAGACTATTCAGATGATACTAATCAGAAGTATGTCCTCGAAATATTCGTAAACGGTCAGCCGATCAATTGTCAAGTAGACTTAGGGAGCCAGTGTACCTTAGTTAGGGAATCGGAAGCAAAGCGTTTGAAGCTAACTACAAGCCTGGACAGATTACCAGTCCTGCGGGGTATAGGTGGCTTTCACATAAAACCACTGGGAAAATGTAATGCCGACGTAACTGTGCAAGGGATAAAAGAGAATATAGAGATTCTCATTGTTGAAGACGCTGCTTTGAAATACCCAGCCCTCTTGGGTCACACGTTCACGGAGAAACCTGGTATTACTATCATAAAGACCCCTAACGAAATATTGTTCGAACAGGATTCCCATCCAAAAATATTCCTCATGACTCAGTATGATGTAGTAATTGCTCCAAAACAATTAACTGTGATACCTGTGAAGTCACGAACTAGTCTTACTGGCTTTGTGTATGTGAACGGTTCCGTTAGAGGCACCCCAGGTAAAGAACACTATTTACTCCCGGGCGAGTATAAACTACACGGTGGTTTCGGTAACTTACTGCTACAAAACGTCTCTGCTAATTCGGTCGGTATAAAACAGGGGTCTTTACTGACGCGTGCTATCCCCATCACGAACGAACAAAATGTATACTCAGTAACTTTCGATGATAAATCTCTGGATGAGTCTGTACAGTGCGGTAACACCATCACTTCAGAGCAGAAACTCGAGATCCAGGGATTATTATTGAAATTTAAAGAATGTTTTTCCTCTGGTCTTAAAGATCTTGGTTTCACAATTGCAACAGAGATGGTCATAGAGCTTAACGATGCAGAGCCAGTGGTATACAGGCCATATCGCATGTCCTACGGCGAAAGAGCGCTGGTAAGAGATATGGTTCAGGAGATGATGGATGCGGGCATTGTAACAGAATCCACCTCCCCATATGCGAGTCCAATCGTGCTGGTCAAGAAAAAAACCGGAGAGAAACGTTTGTGTGTAGATTATAGAGCTTTAAATAAACGCACAAAAAAGGATCACTATCCCTTACCTCTAATAGACGACCAGCTCGATAGGCTTGCAGGTAATAAACTGTTCACATCATTAGATCTAGCGTCCGGCTATTATCAAATTCCTATTGAAAAGAATTCGCAAGACAAAACCGCATTTGTGACGCCCGATGGCCAGTTTCAGTATACACAAATGCCTTTTGGATTGGTAAATGCACCATCTGTTTTCCAAAGAACGATCAATAAGATCCTCTCTGAAGCGAAAATAAAGTACGCTCTCGTCTATATGGATGATATTTTGATCCCAGCACGGTCTTTTGACGAAGGTCTCTGTAGGCTTGAAGAAGTACTTTTCCTCCTAAAACGGGGTGGTCTTACTCTCAAACTATCCAAATGCAACTTTTTCATGGATAGCATCGAATTTCTGGGTTTCCAAATTAATGCTGACGGTATCAAACCCGGCGGAAGGAAAACCGAAGCCGTTTCGAAGTTTCGTACACCCAAAAGCCAACGTGAACTACAGCAATTCATCGGCTTGGCAAGCTTCTTTAGAAGGTTCGTTAAGGGATTTGCTACAATCGCAAAGCCTCTAACGGACCTCCTTAAAAAGAATACCACCTGGAAGTGGGGGCCTGAACAAGTGAATGCATTCGAAACAATTAAGTCGACGCTTGTACAGAGACCCTTGCTTGCTCTTTATGACCCAACACGCGAAACCGAGGTACATTCGGACGCTAGTAAACATGGGATAGGAGGAATTTTACTGCAGAAAGATGATGCTGGTCATTTGAGGCCAGTCTCATATTTTAGCAGGAAAACTACTCCCGATGAACAAAAGCTCCACTCATTTGAGTTGGAGACGCTGGCCGTTGTATCCTCCCTTAACAGATTCCGTGTCTATCTGATAGGTGTTCCATTTAAAATACTAACAGATTGTAACGCGCTGCGAACAACTCTATCAAAAAGAGACCTTATACCTCGCATAGCGCGTTGGTGGGTTCAATTTCAGGAATTTAACTGCGAGATCGAATATCGCCCTGGGTGTCGTATGTCCCATGCGGATGCACTAAGTAGGAATCCGGTAGGGGAAGCTAAGGAGGATTCTCATGTATTAGACGTACTAACAGTAGGTACCGATGATTGGATAGTTACGGTGCAGAGTAATGATGACGAAATAGCACGTATTAGAGAGATTTTGAATGACCCTAAATCGGACCAGGTGCTAGATGTTATAAAAAACTATAAATTGAAAAACGGCAAAGTTTATCGAATTATAGGTAAGGAAGAAAATGATTTAAGGTGGGTGGTACCGAAGGGGGTAAGGTGGCAAATAGCCAAAATAAATCATGACGACCTGGGCCACTTCGGCTTTGACAAGACCTTTACGCGAATTCAGCAAATCTATTGGTTCCCCAAAATGCGTCGGTTCATAAAAAAATATATCAAGTCTTGCTTAGAGTGTGCACGTAGTAAGGACCATACCGGGAAAGTTCAGGGCGAATTACACCCGATCCCTAAAGTTGAAACTCCATTTCATACAATTCACGCAGACCATCTAGGGCCATTTGTGAAGAGCAAAAAGGGCAACTGCTACCTATTGGTAATTGTAGACGGATTCACGAAATACATAAATATAAAGCCAGTCAGAAACACTAAAAGTTCTACCTCAATAAAAGCCCTCAAAGAGCACATTAGTTACTTTGGGGCACCGTCTAGACTGATAACCGATAGAGGGACTTCTTTTACCAGTAACAGCTTTCGCGCATTTGCCCAATCCATGGGTATCAAGCACATACTTAATGCTGTGGCCACACCTCGAGCAAACGGACAATGCGAACGTTATAATCGGACAATCTTAAGTGCACTCACCTCTAAAACGGACAATAAAGACGATAAGAACTGGGATGATTATATTCTGGATATACAAATCGGTTTGAACACTACTGTCCACAAGACGACTGGCAAAAGCCCTTCGGAACTACTTCTTGGTTTTAACATACGTAGTAGCTCCGAAAATGCTCTAAGCGATATTATAGACGATGTTAGAGAATTTTCCACAGACGATTTGGGCCAGGTACGATCCAAAGCAGGTACACGCATTGCCGAACAACAGGTTAAAGACAAAATCCGATATGATGCTAGACATAAGCGCGCTTACGAATATAACTCGGGCGATTTAGTTAGCATAAAGCGAGAGGTGCCAAGCGATGGCAAATCGAAAAAGCTAGCGGCAAAGTTTCAGGGTCCATACCGAATTTCTAAAGTACTGCCTAACGATAGGTTCTTAATAGAAGATACGCCGTTAACCCGCAATCATGGCCAACGTCGATATGAAAATGTAATAGCGATAGATAGAATTAAGCCGTGGCTCGCTTTCGATAGGAATTATGACTCTACAGAGTCTGAGTCTGAAGATAATGCTAATCAGGACCGTAATGAACCTACCAATTAGTACTATATACTAAAGAGAGTACATCTAGACTGGAATAGACTGATTTATGAAATATAATAATAAATAATATAATATTTAATAAAGTAAAGTATACACACCGCATTGATGTAATATTTAAGATAATATTATTAGAATTAATATAATTAATATCATGTTGATATTATGTAATGTTTATATAATAAGTGTAACTTAGCTACCATAAGCTTACCACGAAAATAACTGTTCGTTAATGTCATAGTTTATTCTTATAATAATAAATTGCTACGAATAATTTAAGCTGTCAACTAGGTTATCACATTAAAATTGTTTTAGATTATGTAGTTAAATCTGATAGATCTTTTATTAAGATTATAATATTAGTACTAACTATTATTATAAGATGGCAATGTTATCATGGTTTATGATTGTAAAACCTTATGTAGATTCCAAGGTTAATTATAATGTAGTTTTATTTTATTTTTTTTGATGTCGCGAAGGGACTCGCTTTTCGCAGGATGGCCGAGCTGTTAGCGTCTGTATTTTATATTACACCTTTTATTTATTATCTGGCAACATTTCACTTCGAAACTTCAGTTTTTATTAACCGGCAACGCCGAACCGCTCTTATTGGTCTGTGGTTTCAATTGGTGTATAGCTAACCAATCAGAGCGAGGCGCGCGTTGTGGCGGGCATTTGGAATTGTAAAAGGAATCTGTCGGGGATTCGGTAGTCAGTCGATCGTCGAGCAGTCCCCAGTGAACATCAAAAGAAATAGTGTACGTGTTTACTTGGTGTTAATTTTAAGGTAATGATGTATTTACACTTTTGCCATTTTATTGTGAAGTATTTTGATATTATGAAGTAAATATGTTTTCTGAACTGTTTATGGAGTCTTTTATTTACAATAAATATGAAAAGATTATGAAGTAAGTAGTGATAAATTATTAACATTAACAAATAACTTATACTTATAATAATATTATTATACAATTAAAAATGACCCAGCGAAGCGGGTATTCACAGCTAGTATTAAATAAATTTGACAGATTGTAATATCTTAATGTGTTGGCGTCTGTACATAACTTTACCATATTGCATGAACATCACAAAATATTAAAAAAAAAAAAAAAATTGCGCCGCACACGTGAGCATAAAAATCGAAAATCCCAAGACTTATCCGCGTGAAATATGGCGAATGAATATAAACGTCTTCAAATACGGCGATACGGGGTAGTATCGGTTGAAATATGTTTACAATAACGGTAACTTAAAGATACACTGCCACTTTGGGGATGAAAGAAGGGGGTGAAAATATTCAATGTTTTTTGCGTATTATTCAAAGTATTTTCTGTGAATTATGTTTGAGAAGCCTGAAGTTTTGATGTTCGTCTTAATTTTGCGTGTGAACAGTATCTGTGGTGATTATCATTTTGAAAACAAAAAAGAATCCTATTCTTATTATAATTACTGTAAACTTAGCCATTAGAACCCAATTATCCTATTTGTTTTTATTTAGAAGCCAAACGTTCAACTGTAAACTGTGTCACTGTTGTACAACTAAATCGTTAGACACTGTAAAATAGAATGAATTTTTGAGCATTAAATAAAAAACCAGCCAAGGGCGAGTTGGACTCTCAAAAAAAAAAAAAACATTTTTTGTATGGTGTTATAGCGGCATAAAAAATACACACTATGAAAATTTGAATTGTCTACCTATTATGGCTCAGGAGATACAGCCCGCTGACAGTCAGACGGACGGACAGACACGGAAGGCTTAGTAATAGGTTCCCGTTGGCACCCTTTACGTAAGAACTCCTAAAACATGACCTTTCTTCAAAGAACCTATACTATACGTATTAGAAATAAAAGGTAAAAGCATAAAACAAACTATCAGTTCAGATACAGAAGACTTCAAACTACCTACCAATAACCACAAACCAACTGCACAATACTGTACCGAACAATTCAAAAGACGTATCACAGAAAAATCTATTAAAGCACACACATGCTTCTACACACAGTGTTGCTGTGTGTTGGGGGGGTAGGGAGAATGGAGCAAAATCTTCAGTAGATGGATGCTCTAATATTCAAATGGAATACGGAACTATTATTGTAGGAGCTACTGTCGATATGTATGTAGTGGGAGCAGTCTTGATCGTTGAGAAAGGAGAAATTAGTGATTTTCTGTGAGAGATTTTTGTAAGATTTATTTGCAACTTTTTAGTTTAAATGTATCTTAGAAGTATTTTTTTATTATCTGTCTATACTATTCTGTATATACTTTCCTAAATTTCTGAGTTGAGCTGCTGTAGCGTCGGAGGTCGGGTTGCCTCCTTCCCTCAAATATGGCGAGGGGGTTAATGGCTGATCTTTGCGTTTTGCTCGTGAACGGGTGCTGCTTGTGGTGACTGGTCGTCTTGCTGACCATGGTTTTATTATTGTTATAATTAGTAATAACTTGTTTATTTAGTTTCCTTCGATGGTCCTAGTTTATCATTTGTGACTTCAAGCGACAGCTATGTAAACAGAACCCAGCATTGCATAAATATGTTAGCGGTCACGCCCTTTATACCTGGAGGCTTTTACTTTATTTTGATTTATTAATTTTTGTTTGAGTAGGTATAGTTTTTTATTGTATTTCTTGGTATATCGGCGTTGCTAGCTAACATATGGCAAATAATTTAATTTGGTGTTCTGTGTCTTGTAATGTTAATTACTTTGCATACCTTGTATTGTATTCAGTCAAGTATTTTTTAACTGAACAGACAGCTGTGCTGCTGGGGAGTTTGTTGCACCACTTCTTCCCAGCGAAAGCAATAGGAAGTGATGAAGGGCGGGCGTTTTGGGGGACTGTCTTTTATAATTTTGACGTTCGAAAAGTGCTGATTCTCAGCCTAGTTTGAATAAATGACTTTTGATTTTGATTTTGTTTTTGACAATTTTTGACAAATGCGTGCACTGACCGGACAGGTCCGCTCAATCTGTGTGGTTCTTTACTCAAAAGACCATTTTAGACACCAATCTACATGGTCTTCTCATGATCTGACCAAGATTATGTCTGGACTTTAAAAGAGACTGTGACCTCTGAGTTTGTTTCGGCCTTTCTTCTCAGAGTAGTCAGATAGGAAACGCCAACCTCATCTAGTTTAAAAAAAAATATGCTTAACATGTAAAAGTGTTTGTGGAAACCTACTTACAGAAAATAAATCATTTATCATTTATTAATAAACCTGAACTGTTTGGTGGTTTGAACACGCTAATCTCTGAAATTCTTGATAGCCCAGTTCTTGATGAATGCTATAGGCTACTTAACATCAAGCTTAGGACCCTTGATTAGGAGCCGAGCAAAAAGAAAAAAAGTCAGAAGTAATGCTAAGCTAAAACGAAGCAGGTAACAGCGCGGGCAGGCGATGCGATGCGAACAAGAAATTACATTATTATTAGGGAACAAGAAATTTTACGCGGACGAAGTCATGGGCAGAAGCTAGTGTAGTATAATGTCATAGCCTTAAAGGCCAGCTTACGCGGTGGTGGAAATTATGCATGTTCATTTGTTGATAGATTAGCTAATTAGATATAACTGTCGTACTTAATTCAAACGATAATGGTATTCTATCATGCATAATATGAGATCAAAAACAAGAAAAACATTAACTATTTTCGATTAGTGATAGACGGTGTATTACGCAATTAATATTGCTGTATAACCATAAGAACCTTCAAAACGTCAAAATTTTGCTTCAGATGACTGAGTTGACTGATAAGCTTTATCAGTCAACTCAGTCATCTCAAGCTACAAACGAAAACAAAATTTAATCTCAAAACACGACACGTTACACATAACGCAAAATAAATCAAAACAGAACCTAAAATCTAAAACTCCAAGTCAAAATGAGCTGTCAAAAGTTATGTGCCCCGAGGCGGCTTCAAGTATCAAGAGTGTAGGGCGGCGTAGCGGCAACTTCTTTGCATACTTCCCGGGAAGCGCGGGTGTTGGTGTGCGATACGTCACTTATATTATATTGTCTGCCTACACATATTGCTTGGCTAGTGAGGGGGTAGTTTCGATAGGAGGGATGTGGTGATTTAAATGCTGTTTGGTGATTGTATCGATGAAAAGCGAAGTTGCGTTAGGAAAGATGTAGTGAGAAAATTAGCGAACTGATATTTAGGATTTATTAAAAAAGGAATTTTGTATTTAAAAATAGATATTTTAATTTATTTATTTTCTTCATACTTATATATTTAGTTTCTTGGTACTCAGGGTGATAGTCAGCTGTCTCTTATACAAGCTTTTACATAATTTAATTTGTTTTGTCCCATTAGCTTTTACTGCCAGATTTACCCGCACCTTAAAATCAATAGCTACATTCTAAATCTCTATTAAAAGCGGTCTGAGAAACCATCGATACCCAAACTACCCGCCACAAGCTATAGAAACATCCCACCACTACGAGATATATCAGCTCACTTCATTTACCCGCGTTGCCGTATCTTTTGTTTGCTATATTTTTGACAAGTACAAAGCGAAATCTGCGCTTGTCATATGTTTGACAGACGACGGGGTGAGGGGGGGTATAGAGGGGGGCAAATAGGGGTGATAAGTTGTTATTAACTGCACTTGAAGACCTATATATGCATAGTTTTGTGTTTTTTGGTGAGCTGGAAACAAAACACCCTGTGTATTGTTGTAGCTTGATGGGGTCTGAAGAAAAGAGTTTGCAGGTAAATGAAAAACAGTTTTCAGTATGAAGATGATGAGTTTATGACAAAAGGACAATTGAAAGCTAAGTAATATGATTTGATGCAGACATAATTATTATTTTCAGATCTCGGTAATAGGCATTTAGGTAGAATAGCGACTTGAGCTAAATGGCCAAGTAACGGCGGACTAACTTGGATGCCGGGCGCGGTTAGTCATCGTTCCAACCTATCTTAACTCGTTTTGTCGTGTTACCATAACTTAGTTACTGCGACCAACTGTGATAAAAGGCAAGAAAGTTAATAAGGCGCTCAATTATTAAAAAAAAGTAAGAAGTTTTCATTAGAAGCGCAAAAAGTTTTTAGAGGTTCAATAAGCGCCCATCATTAGAAGATCTATCAAGTTTTTAGAATATCAGTTAAATATTGCCCTTTTTTTAAAAACTTGATGTTTTAGATTGACGACCGGGTACCGTACAATGCCATCGTGAAATAAATAAACCCTCCGCCACTTGGCATTTACGAATAGGATTTCATATAAGAGCAGTGAGGAGTAGGAACTGTAACAATTTGACATATTATATAGTGGTGTTAAGTTATCCCCCCCTCCCCCCTCGATACTGCCATCGTGCTTTTAGACACCTTTCCAATGGAAGGTGTTATGTTGTATTAGTTAATGGTGCAGACACACCATGTAAAACGCTGGTATTCAACTGCATCCAATTAAACTGGAAGTCAATCTTAATATAGTTGGAAACATACTAAGCAGATTACGATGAAGATTTTTTACATTGTTACTAATTTAATCGGTATCCATAACTATATTGCTTATGTGACTTGTCATATCTGCACAAAGGAATTATAGTCATTGGAACGAAATGAGTCCTTGAGATGAGACCGCGAAACGGAAGACGGACAGATTATAGGAAAAAGGCAGTAGGAAAAGACTGAACGTGAAAGGCTGAGAACCAGATTCTGTGGGCTGTGGCGTAATTTAAGAACGACCTAGAATCTTTACTTTTTTTTTTGTAAAACACTCTATTTTTATTTAGAACAAGCTGTGGTTGCGACTTCATTCGTGTGGAGGTCGGAAAACAATAATGTGTCTCTTTACTAATTATTTTTCAAAAATAAAAGCCTCAGTTACTCCTTATAACATCAGCTATCTGCCAGTGAAAGTCCCATCAAAATCGGTCCAGCCGTTTCTGAGATTAGCTGGATTGGAACGAACAGACAGATAGACAAAAAAAAAACTTTTTTTTTTTTCGTTAAGCGTATCGTAAGTAAATAGTTTCATATGTTTTTAGTAAAAAGATGTTATTTTGACAGTACAAACAGATACTTCAATTTTATTTATTTGTATAGACTAAGCAATAATTTTCTCATACTAACTCTGTGTGGGACATTTTAAAATGGTGTATAGAAAATGCCTGCCTTGCTCATCGACTTGGTACATCACACCATCCAAACGGCTCCGCCTGAAACGTACATAATTTGATTAATTTTCGACTGGCACAAAATGCGAGCTGTAATTAAAACTAGTGTAAGTGGTTGCCGCGATAAGGGTAGTTTCGGGGTGTCTCCCCGCTTAGATGCGGCGTATCGGCTTTCGTAAGTATTGTCTGTGCGACGGTATAAAGTGCGGTGTTTAGAGCGTAATTTGGGAGTTAATATAACCTCCTCCTTTTTTTTACAGTCGGTCGAAAAAGTTTTTTTGTAAAAATTGGAAAAGTAAAAACTGACACGCCCTTGTGGATAAGGTGGACTGATAAGATAACCTGGTGAAGTTCGAGAAAATCCGTTGGATGCGAGAAGCGACCGCTCGATGTAGCGAAGCATGGGGGCCTATGCCCTTCAGTAGACATCATTCGGCATTATGAAGAACATATGCATTAAACTGCAGGGTAGTTGCGTAACACACTATCAGTAGCAATGGGTTTCATTTTGACAGTTCAACAACATTCATTGCGTTATTTATGTTGTTGAGCAGACACTTTTGTCGAGCATATGGAGCAATGAATTAGCAATATGCTTCAAAATGGTTCAAACTTAGAGTAATAGCGTGTTACTCAATTAGGGTGCTGGTGTGGTAATCCATAATAGTATGGATGAAGCCCATGCTATGACATTTGATGGCTGAAAAATTAAACATTACAAAAAACGTTATTTTTATGTTAACTATATTTTATTAAACCATGCAGGGATACAACTTTTTAACTTAATGATTTCAGGAGAAACAAGTATTTGAGATTTTCCGGTTTTATTATAAGGATGATGTTTCATCAAAAACGAAGAAAGTCATCCACCTATCTGCAGTGGGCACGCGTGCATTGGGGGAATTATGGCCCACTCCCTCTCAGGGAGGAAGCCTGTCCCAGCAATGGGAACATTGTAGGCTGATTAAGCTATGCCATATGAAGAATGTCATCAGCATGCACAAACGCCAGCACATCAAGAAACTGAAAAAAATCCCAATCAACTTTGAACCTTACGCTGTAGCGATAAAGTCGAAAATCTATTTAAGAAATTTGACAGATTCTAGTAGCTTGATGTGCTGGCGTCTGTGCAAGTATTTCGTAAGATTTTTTTTTTTTTAATTTAAAGTAGGAATCCAATACTTTACCTATTTCGAAAAGAAAATCCCGTTTTACAGTAAGGAGTTTGTTTAAACATATTATGATTTTCTCCTTTAAAATCAAACCATGCACTATATTCCGCCGCGCGTACGCACCACCTACATAATATGTGTCGACCACTTTTCCCTAAGTAATATCAAGCGTTTGACTTTGACAAGACATACCTTATACTTAACTATGACTTGTGTTAGCTTATTATTTCGCTAACTACTTTTAACACCCGGTAAGTGTAAAGCTAATTTTAAGTTGGCGGTGGATTGGGGTTCATTTGGTGGTGGTGTCACTTGTGGAATGCATTAAAGGGGTCCATGTTTGAGTAGGTACGCCTCGTACGAAATCAGGATGACAACCAACCGATTATCCTTTAAAGTTAAGGTTCGCGAGCACATTCGCAAGAAGCTGGCAGTATCATTACAACGCTAATATTTTCTCATTGTTTTTCTTATTTCTTTTTAGTATATTCATGTATTTATGTATATTTACTTGTGCTTATATTGATATGTAGTTATGTATATATATATATATTATATTTATATTTAAAATATTGTATATATATATATTATATTTATATTTAAAATATTTATTCCTCAATTATCATGATTGTACCGTTGTTTACCGTGTTTGTCTCTGCGTCACCCAAAGGTTGACTGGTAGAAAATGCCAATGGCATTAAGTCCGCCGCTGTACATTTATGTGCTTGAAGTATTCAATAAATAGAGAAATAAGTAAGTACGCCTCAAGTTATTGGATTGAGAAAATTCACAGGTTTTCTTGTACAAATTTTCTTAATCTATTACTTACTATCAGTTCCTGATTTTTTTTAAATGTATTTTATAAGTTCACAGCATGCTCATAAACTAAGCCTCACAAAACCTCAATAATGGTTTGACACCAATAACACCAATAACTACAGACGCCAGCACATCAGTGCTGAAGTCTGTACTTATTGGTGTGAATAAATAAATAAATAATACATTTTGACCGCGTAGGTTTTGCACTTATATTTGAGTTATCTTAAGCTATTGTGTTGAGAGAGAATTTATTAGTTTTCTCAAGGTACAAATTTTCAAAAATACCGATTCTTATAACTTACTATCAGTTGTCGGTAAACAAGAAATTTATTTTCATCTTCAAGGAAGAATCCAAGTGTTGACGTTGCCGTAATTCGAAAAAGAGGAATAGTCCTTGTAGGAATTCAAATGATAATGGATCTTCTGTTTTCTCGTTAATTTCAGTATAGTTTTGTAATACATAGACGTTCATCATCATCATCATCATTCCCAGTCCGACTTCGCCCACTGTTGGGAATAAGCCTCTCTTTTCTTGTGCCAATTCCCACGCTCCTGTGCCAGCCTCATCCAGGTGTTGGCGGTGATGGCAACAATGTCGCCAGGCCATCTCACCGCCGCTCCATTGTGTGTTGTTTGTTGTTGATAATGGATGTTCTGTTTTTTCATTAATTTCAGAATAGTTTTGAAATACCTCGTCGTATTAAATTGTTAGAAAAAAAAACTTAAACGTATAATACTTATTCATTTTTAGCATGTTTTTATTATAGGTAATAGTAATTCTAATAATTTTTTTTTTTTAAATAAGCATTGATATGAACATTTAAAATCACATACACAAACAGCCAGACCCGGAACAACTACTTGTAGGTCATACAAATATTTGTTCCGTGCGGGAATCGAACCCGCGACACGCAGCGCAGGAGTCAATTGCTTAACCACTGCGCCAACCATGCCGTCAAAGCGTTACTGAATGCAACATTTTCACAAAACTAAATAAATCTACGTAGTACAACCACACAAGCATTTAAAACTCAAAATTAAACCCCACCACAGCCCAGTTACTCAATCCAAATAAACCTCAGAGCACAAGGCTTCGCGAAAATAGACAACAGCAACATTACTCCGTCTGTCAGCTGTTATCTCCGAAACTCTCGCATCGGACGCGTGACAAAGATATGTTCATTTTCTAAAATAATCAACCCATAAATCCAGGAGAATGACAGCGGAATCGGTACGAGACGACTCGTGTATACACGGCCTTATTTATTTTGAAGACTTGTGTCTCACTTGGCGTTGCTTGTGTTAATTATACGCAAAGAATAACTCCCTATGTGTAATAAGACACGGATAAGATTGGCAAACAAACTGATGGCAAATAAGACGAAAAGGGTGAGATGTCCATATCGCCTGTGGTCAACTGCAATACGACAGGCATTACAGACGAATTGCCATCCCAGAGACAAAATTGAAATGTCGCATGCCGCTCAGTTTCGCACTAGCACCCATCCAAACCGGAAGACAGCGGTAGTACTTCCCTGGACGAGCTCCTTCACAAAGAGCCCTATTGTTTGTCTCCTCTCTGTTTATGTCATAATTCCTCTCGACCATCCATTCTGGAATGAGTTATTGAGTGCCCTATGACCCAATGCAATATCTCACAATACTGAGATCATAATTATGTAATAGATTGAGAATGATTTTTTTTCTCAAAGTACAGTGCTATTCCGTTAAAACTATCCACCTCGCATATCTGTTGAGATTCGATACTGTCACCAGCAACTGTCACTTCAGAAGCAGAAATGACTTTACCTACACATCTGTCTGGTCAACCAAACGTAGAAATTCAAGTGACATACATACAAAACCACATGCAAACGCTAACTTTAACTAAGTTATCGCGGAGTGCGAACCGACGACACACAGACGGGAATAATTCATCGAACAAATGCATAAATCAAAGGCAATACACACTTCCAAACTTACCACACAGCTGTACAACTTAAAAACCAATGCATACTCAACCTTATTTGAAACACTTGAAGGTTGATAGATATAAAATTGGCACTTTCGCGACGGTATTTCCAAGTTTGTCGGTCTAGCAATTCGAAATTCAAACGGGCGCCTATCGCAGCTCGGTGATTGGTCAGGGCGCGCGTGGCTGTGATATAAATAGTGCGGTTGGTGCTAACTGCTAGGCTAATATGGAATATGGGATTGATTAATTGGGGAAAATGGAACACGTGTGAGTGTTTGGTTTTATTGGATCGAGAGGGGGAAAGTCGGGAGACAGGAAAAGGATTTTTTTTTTCAGGTGAAATTGCTTAGGGCATTGCTTTTGCACCGTTCTAATGTCTGTTCGGTCATGATTTTTTTCTTTTAAGTACTTACAGAATAAAAGTTTTAATTTTTTTCTTTCATAATCTAGAACAGGCAGTCATTTTGTGTCTTAGTAGTGATGAATTAACGAAAATTCTTGGAAGAATGGTGCCATCTGAATTAGGTACTGCCCATCAAATGATCATAATATCGTTAGACTAGTTAGAATATACTCGATTATGCGAAGTCGTAAAATCAGTTGACTTCTCCCGTCGACGACTTTTCCAGCAAGTCTATAAGCCTCGCTTGTACGAGGACAATTTTTAGAACATTGTGACTTCGATAGTGAAAAGGTCCGTGCGATTTTTCGCACTCAGGGTATAAACGAAGTTTTACGTTAATACGTTCAATATTTTTTTCAGGTTCTCTAAAACCTCTCAAAACACTGCCAAATTCATGGCGATTATATCAAATTTCCTTCCTGTACTCTTCCATATACAACATTACTTTACGAAACACGTATCTAGTATTTTATGTAAAGAATATATGTACAAAATTTCAAAATTGTATCATGAAAAATCACAAAGTTTTATGCTTGTTATGTTACCTGATTGTCCCTACAAAAATATGGTTACCTCTTACCACACGCCGCCGGCCGACCGGCTGTGACCTGTGTTGTGCGCATATGATTGCGGAAATGTACTAAGTGTCGCTTGGTGTCCAACTTGTTACCATTTTAAAATATTTTTGGGACAAAATATACCATGTTGTAAAAACTATTGGAATCGATTGAGGTACTTATTCTGAACAAACTATATTCAGGTTTGCGGTATACTAAAAATAATGTTTTATATAAACTAGATAAAACAAAGTCCATCTCCACACTATCACATCGGATGCTGTAAAATATGCAGAAGGCTTCACTCGGATACCAGAGCGACATGGTATAGCACCTCCAGACTCCATACTGCGAGCTTGGCTATTGATTGAGCCATATGTTGCACTTGACGAGTTATCTTATTGCTTAGAGATGGTAAAGGCAGAGGGGTAGCAGTAAACCCAAATTTTCCACTAATATACAACGTGTAACGTTAAATGCGCAAAACCTCAGACACCCCAACTGATTTTTAATTCAATTGACCTATTTCAGAGACAAAATAAGTCATTAAAAAAATTGTAAAGGTTTTGTGCTGTTTTAGTTTTACTGACCATGCTGATAGTTTCTTGCGTCTGCGACGACGCTTTATCGAGGGAGGAGTCGACACCGGGCCGCTGCGCCGCGCTGACATTGGGTTGCTTGACCCATTAATAAATAGACACGGCAACGTTTTTAATGAAGATTTTTGAAAAATGTGACCTATATTAAAAAGTGTTTCAATTAATTCTGCTCGTTATTCTGATCAAACTATTTTCAGGTTTTGCGCATTTAACGATACACGTTGTAGACTAGATTTGTAGACCATTTTCTATTTTGATAATACTATTGTTCTATCCTCCCATACTTGTTTACACTGTAATTTGAAAACATTTTTAAAAGTTAGTTAATTTTAAAAGAGTAACCGTGGAGTTTCTTGCCGGCTCTTCTCCATAGGAAACGTCCAATTGGAACCGTGCACCTAGCTTCTGACGTTTCATAAGTGGCCATGTAGGTTTATGTGAAATAAAGTATATTTTGATTTGAATGTTTCAGTTCCTTGTAATAAAGGTTGCCTTAAAGGCTCCAATTACGGGTCCTGATTCTGAGAAATTCCTTATGGAAAAAACTCAAACAAACTTTGCCTGACCTGGTAATCGAACCCAGGACTCCACGTTCAGCAGTCACGCTTGTGACCTTATGCTGTACGTAGGGCTTAGGACATTTATTCGTATTCTTATAACAAGCAGCAGGGTAATTGCATAACGTACTATCAGTAGCAAGAGTTTCATTTTGACAGTTCAACAGCATTCATTGCGTTATTTACGTTACTGAGCAGACACATTTTTCCAACGTATGGAGCAATGGATTAGCAATATGCTTCAAAATGATTCAAATTGAGAGTAATAGTGTGTTACGCAATTAGGGTGCTGGTTTATTATTTTTATATAAACCACCATCATCATCATCCACAGTCCGACTTCACCCACTGCATAGGCCTCACACCAGCATGTCGATTCTGTAAAAATCTCAGCGTGAAAACTTGCGTGGAGTGAGCTGCCAGTGTCATCCCACTAAAGCTAGGGATTGACTAAGCATACATTTACAATCATAATCGAGATTTTAATAATATTTTTATGCTAATTCTATTGATCATCACTACATAGTATAAAACAAAGTCGCTTCCCTGTCTGTCTGTCCCTATATATGCTTAGATCTTTAAAACTACGCAACGGATTTTGATGCGGTTTTTTTAATAGATAGAGTGATTCAAGAGAAAGGTTTATATGTATAATACATGCATAATATAGTAGAGAAACACTGATAATTTTAGAGGTTTCTAATGTGATGTCGTAAATAAACACATTTTTTTGCGCTTACATTGTAAACGCTGGCTGAACCCTTCGAGATAGATCAAAATAATGTACTAAATGTAATGTTGTAATGTAATGTAATGTTGTATGTATTGTACACCTTAAAAAGGTCTACAAAAAAGTCCGCGATGGTATATGTCTATCTCTTAGAAATAACCCACAATAACCATTTTTTATCCTTAACTTTTTACGAGAATTAATGGCTTATTTAAGAAGAAATTTTAGGCAATACAGCATTAATCCTTATCCAACTAAGTACCTTAAAAACATTGTGCATTTCATATAGATAATTATGGCCCTTTACAGCATGTAATTTAAATGAATATTTTCGAAGATATTACAGATTTAAAATGCAGAGTACATAGCGTCTGCGGCGGTGGGCGGCACCGGCCTGGGAGCCGGCCGGTGGTGCTTGCCTGTAAGTAGCGCGTCGAAGGCCGGGCTGCGCCCTAGCCCGGTTAAGCAGTCGACAACCTCATAGGTTGAACTGCGAGATGCCATTCAAAAAAAAAAAAAAAAACGGGCTGCGCCCTATAGCACTTTATGATTAGCAGCGATCGCACGCGTTTATCGGAGCTCTCTAGCGAGGAAAATAACAATTATTAGTACTGTATTTTTAATTTTATATTATTTAGTATCAGCATTGCACCCGTGCGAAACCGGGGCGGGTCGCTAGTTTTATATAATTTCAAAACTGTCAATCTTAGTTGTCATGTCAGTTTTAGTTGTCAAAACATTACTATTTTAAATTCTATGGTCTAGGGGCAGGTACTTAAAAACAATCTCTCAATAGAAATAAAGAAATAAAAATAGGTTTATTTGTCACAGAAACACGTGCATAGAAAAAGATAATTAACTCTAATAATAAAGGAAAATAAAAAACAAAATAGAAGAATCACGAGCACAAAACAAAAGAGTCGACAACTGCACGTCGTGACATAGATATTGAGAGTGGTCACCATTCCACACCTCCACAAGCTACGATAGTCTTCTTTGTACTTATAGTTCTTCTCCACAGGTACCTACTACGCTTTGGAATGGGCAACTAGATACACCTATTTCTGACTGAGCGACCCCTTGACAATTCTAAAGTGCCTGTAATTGGTTTATTTGAAATAAATGCTTTGTTCTTGAGAGTAGTGTGTCCCAGTAGTAAGGACTTACAAATAGTAGTACGTTATGAGTTCGAACCCAGTCAGGCGCGTCACTTTGTGTAATTTATTTCATCCCCAGTGCTCTCAAAACGGTGAAGGAAAACATCCTGAGGAAACTGTGCTAGAACCAAAAATTTGAAGACATGTGACATCCACCAACCCGCACCAGGCCCGCGCGGCCCACTTCCTCTCAAGATAGAGGAGGGCTGTGTCCCAGTAGCGGGAATACATATTATGGGTTATGATTATTATGGGTTGATTTTGAGATTTTATGCAATTTTATTTTAGGATTTTATTTTAGGCCCGTGGTTAAATAATAACAGCCGCACAGGTCGATCAATCAGGTTAAGCTACGCTTACCGCGGTGGGCCTGTGGATGTCTGACCATCTTTAGATATCGAGACCCCTCCGTGCTTCGGAAAGCACGTTAAGCCGTTGGTCCCGGCTGTCATTCGTGGATCTTTGACAGTCGTTTCGGGTAGTCAGAAGCCCGAAAGTCTGACAATCAGTCTTACCAAGGAGTATCGTATTACCCAGTAACTGGGTTGTGGAAGTCAGATAGGCAGTCGCTCCATGTAAAATACCGGTATTCAGCTGCATCCAGTTATACTGGAAGCCGATCACAACATAGTTGGGAAAAGACAGATGATGATTTGAGATTTTATGCAAACTTTTAACTACATGATCAAAAGTATCTGGGTAACAAATGCCGTCATCGTAAAAGAGTCTAAACTTTTCAAAAATATCCAACAGCAATCTAATTAGAAATCACGAGTACAAAGCCTTCTATTGCAGGACGCTAACGCAAATCTGTCATGCGATTATCCTACGTTTGTAAGCCGGACAAGTGGACACGGAACAGATTTATAGTTGTCGTAAATCACTATTTCAATATTAGAGACGAGCCACACGATTGTCGCAACGGTCTTATTAGTCGCATGTCGCTCGCGTGTAATCAACCTAATGTAATTGATGCGAAGATGCTGTAAGCATGGGATGATAGTAAATTAATATTAGGTTTAGTTAATGATATTGTGCTGTATCGTAATTAGATGTGTCCAGATTGTAATTAGGAGTTCAGCAGGGCGGTTCTGTAACCATCTCACCGTGAAAATTTAGGTGAAGTAAGCGTCGAGTGAGCTGTCGGTGTCATCCCACCCGATACTAGGGATTGACCAAGCATAAATTTACAATCATAATCGAGATTTTTATGCTAATTCTATTGATCATTTTATATCATTTCAAAGCTAGTATTTTAGTTACCAAAACATTACTATTTTGTGGGGTTTTAAAATAAAATATGTAGTAAGACAGAAACTTTGTCAGAATCTCAATGTTGTTTTTTTTTTTAGTTAACTTCTTGATTAAGGAAGTTATAGTAGTCGCCCCGATGTTCAAAATCGATTTTTCTAGACTAGTCCTTTTATAGCGATGTTTAGCAACAATAAAAAAAAAATACTAAAATCTCGATTATGATTGTAAATGTTCGCTTGGTCAATGCCTAGCATCAGTGGGATGACACTGACAGCTCAATCCACGCAAGTTTTCACGGTGAGATTTTTACAGAATCGACATGCCGATGTCTGAAGATGCGACGCAAATAATTACATAATAGACATTTAGGTCAAATGAAGTCACTCAGTCAATACAGCAGTAAACATGGGTTTTACAAAACATTCACAGTTATTTTAACAGCAACCTTATTGTAACGAGCATAAAAATCACAATGATTCTAACAGACTTGTCAGTAGAAGCAACCTCATTAGAATGAGAATAGAGATCACTGTGATTTGGACAGTGATGCAAAACCAGACGTAACGGTAAAAAAAAATCTGTGAACATTTTTTTTAGACTAGCCCTTCAAAATCCACGGTTTCTTTTAAATGAAAACATGAAGTTTAACTAAGGGCTATTTTTTTTTTTATTTATTTATTTATTTAAATAAATAAATAAAATCCACGGTTTCTTTTAGATGAAAACATGAAGTTTAACTAAGAACTATTTTTTTTTAATTTATTTATTTATTTAAATAAATAAATAAATAAAATCCGAGGTTTCTTTTAAATGAAAACATGAAGTTTAACTAAGGGCTATTTTTTTTTTTATTTATTTATTTATTTAAATAAATAAATAAAATCCACGGTTTCTTTTAGATGAAAACATGAAGTTTAACTAAGGGCTATTTTTTTTTAATTTATTTATTTATTTAAATAAATAAATAAAATCCACGGTTTCTTTTAGATGAAAACATGAAGTTTAACTAAGGGCTAATTTTTCAATAGTCAGATAACCCGTCAATCGACGTAGCCTATCGCAGTCCACTGTTGGACATAGGCCACTCCCAGACTGCGCCACAACACCCTGTCCTCCGCCTTCCGCATCCAGTCTACCCCAGCCACCTTCTTTAGGTCGAGGTTTAGGTGTAGGTTCTTTAGATAACCTAGAGAAGAATAAATATGACAGTTTGACATCGTTTCTATGCAAAATCTGTCAAACCGCAACATTTATTCCTCAGATATCTTACTATTGAAAAATCAGGCCTAATTCTTATTCCACTACAGACTACCTACAGTATTTGTCTCTCCTTCCCTTTTTAATCCATCCAAAGGTTGTCTTTAAAAGATCGCTCTTAGCGATAAGACCGCCCATTGTTCACACTTTGTAATATTTCTATATTTATGTCTGTAATTTATATTGTGTACATAATAAAGAGTATTCTATTCTTTTAAACTGTTCTTCCACTACCGTAAAATGGGGTGAATAGGAACCGAGGGGTGAATCGGCATGAAACTTTTAAATGGATTTTAACGTTGATGTAATATAGTTTGTAGCCAACAATTACACTTAATCTTCAACAATATAGTAAACACATTAAGAGACCTTTTGGCAAAAAACGATATTATTTCAATGTTAAAATCCATTTTAAAGTTTCGTCCCGATTCACCCCTGCATTCCTATTCACCCCGTTTTACTACTGAAAGTGATCTCGCATCACAGAAATTGCCATTTATTCAATATATCCAAATCAAAGAATTGACAAATTTAGTGAAGATCCGTCTTAAGAAGTAAGCATACAGTATAATCAGCCTAGGCATCCTCTGTGTGAATGGGAGTGGGCCGTAATCCACCACTCGGGCCCAGTGCGGGTTGGTAGATGTCACATGTCTTTGAAATGGTTCACCGTTTTAAGAGCGGTGGTGATGAAATAATTTACACCAAGTAAAGCGCCTGTCCGGTATTGACCCTACGACCTACAACTCGTAAGTCGAGGCCGTTTCTAGGACACCACTGTTCTCAAGAAGCTGGAGGTATAAACAAAACACTCCATCACATAGGATTGAACAAAACTGAAAGAGGAGAGGCGGTCTGTGTCCCAGCAGAGGTAACTTTATAAAAACTGGAAAAACATGTACAGACGCCAGCACATCAAGCTACCTGAAACTGTAAAATTTTCCCAATCAACTTTGGACGATGAATGCTTTAGCGACTGTAGTAGCTTGATGTGCTGGCGTCTGTACCTGTATTGTAAGCCTACATTATACTCCTTTGCGGAATAACGCGTGACGTTATGTTAATCATCGCCACAGCCTAACTACACCAGTCTACCCACAACAACAATCCAACATTAATTTAATCATAATTATGTAAGACGACAATACAATGGAGGATCGATGCTGATGGCCTATTGATTATGTTCAGCGGATGTGTGACGCATGATTTATTACGTCACTACATTGGATTCTGATTGTCAAATGGATTGAATCATTAGGGGTAAGTGGGGGGTGTGATCGGTTTTTGTTTTGGTAACATGACTACGTAAGACTGATTTCGACCTTTTGCACAGACGTTTATGTCTTGCCATGAAGTCACAGTCGTCGTCAGTGTTGTATGGATCACTATGGAAGCTTGTTGACGGACACGTTTTTTCTACTGTGCGGTTTATACGACGTACCGTAAAGATACCGTGCCATTTACAAGAGGCCACGCTGCCATTCAATTTATATCATATATTTAATGGACCAGCAAGTCATTTGTTTGAATTTTATTTTATGTCCAGGTTAGAAATTGTAATGTTTAAATGTGGCTTTATAATAAGTATTTTAGTTATGGTATTGCGTTAAGAATAGTGTTGGGGGCTTCAAATTAATGCAACGTTATAATTATTACGTTTATTCTAAGCGACCGTGTCCCCACACACCACATCAACGCGCCTATTCTATCACTGTTTTTAGAAACAGAAACCTACTAGAAATAATTTGAAAGCTCATTCTAAATTCGCTTGAAGGTTCGAACGCGACCAAAGTTATACTTCATTTTTCTGCCAGCCTTTACACTACCTTCAAGTCTTGAGGTTGTTGGACCAAAAGCTGACCACTGATGTGACTTTTTCAGTGGTTCAATGTTGTAGTTTTATTGGAACTTGATACCAATGACTTGGGTATGGTAAAGGCATACTGAAGAAGCGAACAACGTGGATTTTATAGATAAATTTGCAAAGGTTAGTATTTATTCACTGATTTATATTAAAAATCATTCCTCAAAATTCCTCCTTGAGCTGAAAATTAAAATAACGGTTACCTTTTTAGTCTAGTGGTTAGAACAGTCGAAAACGCTACTACTGCTGTGCATGAGGTCCCGGGTTCGACTTCCAGTTTGGGCAATGTGCGGTTGGGTTTTTTCATCAGGAACATCTCAGTAGGAGCCCGTTTTCTACATCTGTGCCTGGTAAAGGCAAATAGGCTCATTCCCAATTACAAGAGACTTAAGCATCGCTGGTTAAATATGGGTGACGTACTATAAGTGCTCCTTTAGGGTTGTGCTTCGAGGAAACAAGCGTTTAGGTAAAATATAGACAAGAACAAAGAACCTTTAATCACCTCCCATCCCTCTTGTCACACATTCACTCAAAACTCATCGGAAACAATACCACCCCCCCTTCACCCCTCACCTGCATACAATCCGATAATAACACAAGATTATTAGACGTGAATTATAGTCGCAATTAGACGAGACAGCTAGGGAAACGGCTCGGTCGCGACAAGGCGCAGGACGCGACGGACAGTTGCTCGCGTAAATCAATCAGCGCTTGAATGGAGCTTCTATTATGATAATGTTGTAAGAACTGTGTTTATGTTATAATAGGATATCTAATTAATTAGATTCGTGACGTCAAAGGGAAAAATCATCAACGCTACTGACATTTATAATAGAGGATATACCTTCTACATTCATTTGTTTTTGTACCAAATCAATAGGTTTTAGAACAGTGGGGGCCCAGGGGTAGGGGCCCTGACTTACGAGTAGATCGTGGGTTCGAACCTAGACTGGCGCTTTACTTCGTGTGATTTATTTCATTACCACTGCTCACAAAACGGTGAAGGAAAACATCGTGAGGAAACCGGCATGTCCTAGAACCAAAAAAATCGAAGACATGTGATATCTACCAACCCGCACTGGGCCCACTTGGTGGGTTAGGTCCCACTCCCGCTCACAGAGAGGAGGCCGGTGTCCCAGCAGTGGGAACATATAGGCTAATAATGCTTATGCTTATAAAATTATGGTCACTGTATAATATCACCCCATCAAGATTTTTGCCTTTTGCCCGTGACTTCGTCTGCGATCCAGGATAAAAAGTAGCCCATGACCTTATCCAGATTATGATCTATCTGTGTGCAAAATTTCATCCAAATCCATTCAGCCGTTTTAGCGTGAAAGCGTAAGAAACTCACTTTCATATTTATAATATTAGTTAGGATATCTAGGTTTAGGATTACTTGCCCTAAAGTTTGTATTTGATGAGTTTTACCATTTCAGAAATTGTAATCCAAGGTATCTATGTAATTCTAGTGTACTTCCAGCAGTGTCTATGGGAGGTTGTGCGAGCACAGATCGCGACGCATAGTTATCTGGACAGCGGCCACCACCGATATGTTTTGTAGTCTCGCAGGCGAGCGCCGCCACTGTGGACGCGTGCTCACAGACGTGGGAATCGCATAGAGGTTGCAGTTTTTAGGTGTCATGAGAAACCTATGCGATTATGGCAAATAAATTCATAAGAATGGAATTTGGATAGTGATCATCGTCACGATCATGCGATTGTAATGATGAATGTTAACAGAGGGTGGCTTTTTTGTTCAGCGATCTATGGCACGCCGTACACACAGGCAGTCTCAACCGCGATCTGTGGTCAAAATGAAAGGTGGCGCTTACACGGTCAATCTAGATCTTTGATTGTTGAGTCTTAGAATGGTTTCCTAACTTGTTTAAGAGGGCCACCTAGCCCCTTCGATCACTGCTGCTTGTCACTGCAGGTGCTGTGAGATGCCCAACATAGTATATCTTGCAACCTACTTGCGTAACACAGTTTCAGTCACAACCCGAGAGCTTTGAAGGATATTTCTAATCCATGACTTCATAATATTAATAAATTCTTCCGCATGAACGTGGCTGAACTGCAAAAATTAAAGAAAATGCGATAAATTGTCATTTTATGTGCGCAATTACCCCGTTGATCTTAACCGATCCGCTTAGGGAGAAATTGGACCATCACCAATTTTTATTTCAACTTGAAAATGCTAGTAATTTAATATAAAATTAGCTAATTTTGAATGAATTCACCAATTATATTTAAAAAAAGAAACAAAGTAGCGTGTGTTTTTTTTTTTTTTTTAATTGGTTTTGTTACATAGGTACTATACGACTCATCCAATTCATTTTCTAAATACAAATAATATAACACAAAAATTCAACACTGTCCATTCTAACATAAGGCTAGCTCCACACCCCACCATACCGTGTGGCTAGCCGAAATTTAGATGTCACAAGTGCAGCTCTTCTGGCTAATGTCCGACTACCGAGTTGTTTGTTACTGCCGTGTGGCGCGCAAGATGGAAGATACCAGCGAATTATACGCTCTTGTGTAGGAGCGTAATGGGTTCGCTTTACTTTGTGATGTGCGCCACAATTTGCACGGATGGCAATTTGATTGATGGGTTCTGTTTTGGATTTAGTTCCGTAGGAATTATTTCCTAACAACGCAATATGATTCAAGGTTTCAATGTTTCGCGAATTTTAGAAAAAGATTCTGTTGCGTTGCTCGTTGAAAATAGTAGCCTATGTAATAAGAACCATTGTTTCAGACAAAATAGGTACTGAATCGGTAACAATTAGAATACCTGGGCCTTATTTAATACCGTATTTTGGTCAAAGATGCTAGAACTGAGACCTGAGTAGACGGGCGTTTATAAATAAACCCCTTAGTATAATTATTTCACCTGACCGGAACGATGAACATTTCAGCCCAACATAATTTTCACACAATATCTACATAGTCTCAGGCACAAAAAAGCACGCAGGCAAAAAGTACGCACACTAGATAATCAATTCGCAAACATAATAAGGCTGTACACACACCACACCGACAAAGCGCCACAAATGACGCGCACCGCGATCAACAAGCCTCGCTTGTTATTCAATAACCGTCCCGGGCGATATCAATTTATCACAGGTTCAATGAAGGCGAAACTATATTTCATTGCTGTTCTGCCTGACATTGAATCTCCGATGTTATCTGCGAATAGATTATGGAAATTCACCCAACGTTGAAGAACCAACGCTAATTCGTCACAAACAAAGTTCAATTTTGGCTGTGGATGGCGGTGGAGATAGGACGTCTGGTGGGATGGTGGAAGTTGCATATTGACGTCATCCAAAAGGGAGTAGGCAGTCGAATGCAAAACGGTTGAACCATGGATTTGGCATATGTTATAGGGTGGTAACTATTGTCTGACACACGGTTCAGTTAACATTTCAATTAAAATTTGACTCAATATTTAAACACAGAAAGTTGACTTGATAGAGAGATGACAGGTGCATTCCAATGGATGTTCCTGAAGCCATACAAATATAATACTGAGGATATACCAATCTACTCGCTAAAACACCTGTGACCCGGGTAATTCGTATCATTAACGAACTTCATGTCGAAATTGATCTAATCATTGTGTCATTTGGGTGAATTTGCTTGGACAATGATATAATATTGTATATTACGTACATATATGTAGCATATTATTGTTTTCAGCATTCTGTATATATTAGGTCATCCCACTTCCAGTGACATATTTTTTTATTATTATTATTTTACAAAAACTGACTACTATACTATATAACCTTGTGACACTAATTAATAATCTCCAACACTATTAATCACTTGCTCCCAGACTGCTGGCAAATCTTGAACACCATTTAAAGTACCACTTTCATTTAATTCATCAATAATGCTCTTTAGTTTAATATCTAACTCCTTTTTGCTATTGTATCGAGTACCCGACAATTTCCTCTTCACATGGCCAAAACAATTGAAATCACAAGGATTCATATCCGGGGAATATGGCGGCTGAATAATTTCAATCCATCCTTTATCTTCAATTAAATTCTGAACTATTTTTGATTTGTGCGGTCTGGCGTTATCATGTAAAATTATAGGACTCGTTATATGATGTTCGTCTGCCCAAATAGGAATATTTTCTTCTAAAAATGACTTATATCGCTCTCCAGTCATAGTTGTATTTTCATCATAAGTTCTCCAAAAAGCAATGCCTCTGACATCCATAGCTACTATTAGTAGTATTTTTCGTTCATGTAGCTCTGCACGTGGTAAATGTTCAGCTGAAGTGCCCGGTTCCACCCAACATCGTGACTGATGTCTTTGACGAGGAGTATAAAATTCGACCCAAGTTTCATCAAGACATATGAATCTATTAAGTATATTTTTCTTACGGCGATACCACGATAAATGCCTACGCGCAGTTTCATAACGAAACTCCTTCTGATCCATGTTCAGAGTGTGGGGCACCCACACTGCACTTTTATTGACCAGACATAAATCCTCCGTCAGTACTCTATGTATAGTGGAATGAGGAATGTTAAGTTGAGTGGAGAGATCACTGACACTGACCCTACGTGACTGACGAAGTGCTTCCTTGATTTTGTCCCTTGCTTCTAATCTAGTCGATGATAATGATCGAGGTGCTCGCGGCTCATCTTCAGCTGTGGTTCTTCCTTGTTTGTACATTTCAAGCCATCGCTGTACGGTTCTTTTATTTAAGGCGTTACGACCAACACACTTTACCAGTAAGTCGTGCGCAACTCCTCCAGAGTAGTTGAGTAAAGCACAAAACTTTAGAAATATACGTTGCTCCACTACATTAATAGATTTTTTAAATCTTCCATTTTAAATCAATGCACGTCTTGACAATACAACACACCAAATTAAACTAACATGATTGTACAAGACAACACATGTATTAACTATTGCATACCATTGCGCAATACATAAATATTGGAAATAAAAAATATGACACTGGAAGTGGGATGCCCTAATAAAAAACTGTATTAAAGTTCCTATTACTTTTTAGAGTATTAGTTTTAGTTCTATATATTATATTTAAATTGTAAATAATAAGTTAGTATAGATTTGTAAAATACTGTCGCATTGGGTACATACAACTGTAATGATAGTTGTAAAGGATATTTTAATAAATATCTTATGGCTAGCTTCTTAATAACCCGAACTAGAGCAGTAAAGTTAGCCTGTATCGTAAAATGTTTATCTGTAGGAGGACGTTTGCCTCACTATTTGGCGTTTTTCGTTTATTGGTTTATGTCACTTCTTTTTTTGATGTCGTGTGTAGCTTCAAGATGATCTACATATATGAACGATAAATGATAAATCATCATCTGCCTAGCCTTTTCCCAACTATGTTGGATTCGGCTTCCAATCTAACCGGTTGCACCTGAATACCAGTATTTAACATGGAGTGACTGCCTATCTGACCTCCACAACCCAGTTATTTTACCCAATAACTACCCCCTGGTACACCTGATACCTCGTGGTAAGACCGATTTTCAGACCAAAACCGGTGGTTGTTTGGTTGATAAATGATTTTATTTCTATAAGTAGGTTTGTACAAACACTTTTACACGTCAATCATATTTGAATAGAAGGTAGCTTACCTACTTCCAACCGGAAGAATCAATAGGGAAAATGCTCAGATGTTTTAGGTAACTGTACTCTATAAAACTTGAGTTCGAGCCTAAAAGTTATAAAACATCTAAGAATCAACATAAGAGGAATTAACGTAGAGGGAATGATTCCTCATAAACACATCCTTATAGGGCAGATACTGATCACCATTTTTCCATAGAACTCCAGTATGTAGGAAATATCGTGTGTGTCGTCTACGGGTAGTCAGAAGCCCGAAAATCTGGCAACCAGTCTTACCAAGGGGTGTCGTTTTATCCAGTAACTGGGTTGTGAAGGTCAGATAGGCAGTAGCTCTATACACTACTACTGGTTTTCAGCTCCATCTGGTCAGACTGGAAGCCGACCCCAACGTAGTTGAGAAAAGGCTAGGCAAGTGATGATCTAGGAAACGTCAACAAAACAAATAAATACCACCCCACTGAAACAAATCGTCTGTGTGTATCCAACCTAATCTATATGTCTTAGCTGATTCGGGCGGCTGTATTTCATATCGAAACTAGTGAGCATGCTACTAATTGCCGTCCGCGTGCGTATTGCGACAATTCCATTTGTCTGTCTGTCTGTGCGAACCCTTTGATTGAGCCCGTGTTATTGGTACATTCGTACTGGATTCGGGATTATGGCAGATTATTGTTTGAGTGTAAGCTGTGAACGTAAATAATGTGTGATTCGAGGCGTTTATGGTGACAGTGATAGATGATTCTGTTGTGTTGTTATGATTGGACTTGTTTTGACTACTAAAGAGTAGTTAGTACAAATATAAGGCCTACACAGGAAAATTTCCTACAATGTTCCCACTGATAGGACACAGACCTCTCTTCAAGAGAAATTGGGCTGCATGCTGTCTATCTAGCACACGCGCCTAGTACGGGTGTCAAAATAATGTCTTCGAACATTTTGTTCTAGGACATGCCGGTTTGCTCATGCTATTTTCTTTAACCGCTTTGAGTGCAGTGGTGATGAAATTATTTATACAAAACTAGCGACCCACCCTGGCTTCGCACGGGTGCAATGGAGAAAAACTGATAATTTTTTTCGTAAAAAGTATAGGATAAAAATGGTTATTGTGGGTTATCCCTAAGAGATAGACATATACCATCGTGGATTTTTTTGTAGACCTTTGTAAGGTGTACTGTACTACATTATTTTGATCTATCTCGACGGGTTCAGCCAGCTTTTACAATGTAAGCTCAAAAAAATGTGTTTATTTACGACATCACATTAGAAACCTCTAAAATGATCAGTGTTTGTCTACTATATTATGCATGTATTATACATATAAACCTTTCTCTTGAATCACTCTATCTATTTAAAAAAACCGCATTAAAATCCGTTGCGGAGTTTTAAAGATCTAAGCATATATAGGGACAGACAGACAGGGAAGCGACTTTGTTTTATACTATGTAGTGATGTAGTGATAAAACGCTTGTCTGGGTTCAAACCCACGACTACAACTCTTAAGTCGGGGGCGTTACCACTGGGCTAATACTGTTCTCCGAGGTGATAGGTACAGACGCCAGCACATCAAGCTACCCGAAACTGTCAGATTTTCCCAATCAACTTTGAACGTTATTCTTTAGCGATAAAGTTGAAAATCTATTAAAGAAATCTGACAGATTGTAGTAGCTTGATGTGCTGGCGTCTGTACACAATAATATATAGTGTCTGTTTCTGGAGCCTTAAACACCGCCAGCAGCATGGAACCAGCTATCGACACCGGTGGACCACTATTTTTTATACTATATATTTTGGCAGCTGTGCTGTTGGGGAGTTTGTTGCACCACTACTTCTTCCCAGCGAAAGCACTAGGGAGTGGTGAAGGGCGGGCGTTTTGGGAGATGTCTTATGTAATTTCGAAGTTCGAAAAGTTCTAATTCTCAGCCTAATTTAAATGAATGACTTTGATTTTGATTAGTATGAATGTGAATGGCTAAAAAAAGAGGCAGACCAAAACAAATTTGATGAATTCTGTGAAAGATGGGTTGGCTAGGAAGAAAGAGAACACTGAGATGACGGCTAATAGAGACGGAAGAAAATTAAGTACCCCAAATAAATTGATATCAAATAAACGTATATTTTCTTTCTTTTCCTTTTCTTATAAGAGCAGGATGGTGAAGATGGTTACTAGAGAGTCGTTATGTAAGTAAGGACATAAGACAAGAGTTTAGGATATGCAGTAAACAGAGTGGCTGGGTGGCTTAAACATCGACGCGAAACCTGGATTCAGTACATTATTTTGAACCCTTATGCGTTGAAATTTTTCATCGTTTATTTAAAAAAAAAAAATGTTGTTCCATACATTTTCACTACGAAGGTTTTCTATGAAACAGCTTTTTTTTTATTTTTTACCTACTATCGCCAATTTATTTGTAAAGCAAAATGGTTATTTTCCTTTTCACTTTTCCTACCATCATCTGCCTAGCCTTTTCCCAACTCTGTTTTTCACTTTTCCTACCATTCTTTCTTAATTCAAGTTCTCTTTGATCTTTAGTGATTATGGGGAATCACTATATGAAATATTGAATCTAAAGCTACCTATTGAACATGTAAACTGTCTTCCCAAAAATAAACTATCTTCTGAAATTCCAGTACGTCAATCACCCATTTCAATTTCCCACTTTTATAGATTCATACAAAAAGGAATGTTTAATCTTACCCCCCGATGCCATCAAACGCCACAAATTAACAATTCCAACTTTCAATATACGTCATAACCCTAAAAAGCGGTGGCGGGCAAAAACGACCAACTTAATAGGATTGACAAGATTCCCGACGACCAATAAAAGATGGGGGCCGATCCCATAAAACTATAAGCAGGAAATATGTCTAGAGGATATTTTCTGAGCTATAACCGTGACCATTGGAACCCCGAATGTCATACCAATGAATTCATGTCCCGCAATTTTTTTGCACAGTTTATCGCGTTTCTTTATTACGGTCGGTCGTTTTTGGCTTGTTGGGTATATATTTTTATGGGCAGCATTCGAGGGGTTAGCCAGCTACACCGCGAATTTGTTTATAGCACACATATTGGTTTCAGTGATCCCATTGTTCTGTTTTATTTTTTAATAATGCTGTAATAGGTTCCTGTTATATTTATTTCTATTTTATTTGCAGCTGTAAAAGTGTATATTGGGGACAGATTCTTCCAGCCATATTAATATGTTATGATCTTTTTATATCTTTGTAGACATGGCGTATTGGTAAGTACACATATTATTTTTTGCTGGTTAGTTGTATAAGATACCGAGTAGTTTGAATGGATCTCAGAAAATCATCCATCCCCATTTAACATCTTCATGGGATGAATTCTTAAAATCCCTTCCTTCGTGGTCACCTTTGTTATACAGGGTCAAATTAAATTAGCTAGCGAAACTCCACAGATATGATGGGTATCGATATCTAAAAAGGATTAAAAAAATATGTTTGATGTTTTTTCGTCGCGGTTAACGACCGCTGGTAGTGTTATAAGTTGAAGTTTGAGTTGAGAAAATGTGTTTTATCATATTAAGATATCAATCACGTCAGTGAAGTTTAAACAAAAAAACAGATTTTGCAAACTGATATTTCAAGTAAATATACTAACCACGGTAGATGACTGTACAAAAAAAAAGTCAAATTAATTTCTTTGTTGTTTTATCATGTTTATATATCAATACCCATCACGTCTCCGGAGTTTCGTTAGCGAATTTAATTTGAACCTGTTTATGGAAGTCTTGTGTAAAATTGGATGCTTAAACCCAGCGGTTTAAGGCTGTGTGTTGTTCGACAGTGAATTGTGAATTACAAATTACATTTTTATTAAGTACAATTTCTGAAAAGAAATAAAACTCAAGCCAATAAAAACCCATCCCGAACCAATCAAACTACAATTGGGATGCATTCTCCAATATCATAGAAATGCCATAATTATGACACTCCAGGACTAGGGTGACATCAAACACTCGAAATAATAAGACAAAGCACTGAATACAAAGAGCCATATTAAAAACACGAGTATTGTGGTCCCCCCAATATGGAGGGCTTTCGACTCGATCTCGGGAAGACATCCATTAGGTATTATTGAAAATTTTAATATCAGAAATTGCGGAGAGGTTTTTTGTGTTACGACACGACTCAAGTTCTGCTTTTTAAAGACTTAACAATTTGGGTGGAACTCAAACTCAAACTCAAAGCATCTGTTTCAATGAAACCATCTACGGGCACTTGTGAATTATTGTCAAATAATCAGTCAGTTAGAAAGTTGAAGCAAGTTGCCCATTCTAAAACGTAACCTGCACTAGTAAGTTTTCGTTTCTGTCAACCCAAAAAGAGTGAGAGAGAGAGAGTTTCATGATTTTGTTACTAAGTTTCGGTCGGCTTCCAGTCTAACCGGATGCAGCTGAGCACCAGTATTTTTGTTTGAATATTACTATTATTGTTTTTTTATCTCTTCACCACCCTTGGTTGACTGGTAAAGAATGTCTAAGGCATTAAGTCCGCCTTTGTACCTTTTTGTGTGTGAAAAGTTTCAATAAATAAATAAATATTTTTTTTCTGATACACGCTATAAATATTTACAGACACACGACACTGCTACGACAGCGACACGACTAGAATCGTGTCCACTAAAACCGGTCGAAAACATTTCAAGGAATATCATTTGGTATCGCGAGTGAGCCACTTCTGTTTTATAGCCTTCTCTATATTGTGCGATTTGAATGTAGCATTCTTGATATTTAGATCGATATCTGCTTCAATGTTTTGCTATTTTATACTTATCGTGTATAGTATGACTTGAGAGGGGCTCGTAGCCAAGTAATAACAGCCGTGCGGGTCGATCGCTGAGGTGAAACTACGCTTGCCGCGGTCGATCCGTGGATGGGTGACCTACCGAGACTCCTCCGTGCCTCGGAAAGCACGTTTTAAGCCGTTGTTCCCGGCTGCCATTCTTGGATCTTTGACAGTCGTTACTGGTCGTCAGAAGCCTGACAACTAGTCATACCAAGGAGTATCGTCTTACCCATGTAACTTGGTTGTGGAGGTCAGATAGGCAGTCGCTCTACGTAAAATACTGGTACCTACTCAGCTGTATCCGATTAGACTGGAAGATGACTCCAACATAGTTGGGAAGAAAGCTTGGCATCTCTATAGTGTATCACTTTTGTCATATGTATCTTAAGGCGGTTGAATATGTGGTGGCCGTAAGCGGTGAATTGTAGGTCGTAAGTTCGAACCCAGACAGGCGCATTACCTTGTATAAATTATTTCATCACCACTGCACTCAAAACAGTGCAGGAAAACGTCGTGAGGAAACCGACATCGTCGGTTAAATAGAAAAGTGGCATTATTACAAAATATTTTTTTTTACACTACATGCATTTAAAGTTTTGTTTTATAATTTCTTAAAGTTGCATATTAAATATAAGTGTTATGAATAATTTTAAAGGTTTTTACACAAGGATCAAGATGGTGTGATTATATTAAATAATGTATTAAAAAATGGGGAATTTTTAGCAAGAAATGTCATTTTTCTACATAAATAAAAGAATATTGCGGCACGTATTTTCTAAAAAGTCAAACACAATAAAGGAGAATAAATGGTTTTATTAAGTAAATTGTTTTTATAAACTATACATTTTAAGTAGATGTGTTTATTCTTTAAATACATCAATTTAAAGAATAAGCACATCTACTTAAAATTAAAAATCATTAAAAAAACCTCTAAAAGTAAGGGTAAGTGTGAAAAGTACCTAACCCTTACTTATTAGATAAATCAAATAATCAAATCAATCAAATAAGATACATTTTATAAAGTCTCTTTTATCCATATAAAATAATGTTGCTTATAGACTCGTTTTAACTAATTAACCTTATTTTCCAATAAATTTGAAAAATGTCATTTTTCCATTTAATCGACGACATGTCCTAGAACCAAAAAAATTGGAAGAAAAGTGACATCTGCCAACCTGCACTTGGTCCGCGTGGTGGATTTCGGTGCAATCCCTCTCACCGTGAGGAAGCTTGTGTCCCAGCAGTAGGAACCTTACAGGCTAATTAGGCGACTAACAAGAGGTATTTATAGGATGTGAGTGCAAACGCCGCTCTAGACGGACATATAGTGACCTTATTGGTGATGTTCTTCAGAAAGGACAGGTGCGTAGTACCTACTCGCCACCAGCGTGCGTGTATGACCAGATGTATGAACGTCATCATCTGCCTGCCTTTTGCCAACTATGTTGGGGTCGGCTTCCAGTCTAACCGGATGCAGCTGAATACCAGTATTTTACACGGAGCGACTGCCTATCTGACCTCCACAACCCAGTTACTCGGTAATACGATACCCCTAGGTAAGACTGGATGTCAGACTTTCGGGCTTCTGACTACCCGTAACGACTGTCAAAGATCTACGAATGACAGCCTGGACCAACGGCTTAACGTGCTTTCCGAGGCACGGAGGGGTCTCGGTATGTAAAGACGGTCACCCATCCACTGACCAACCGCGGCAAGCGTAGCTTAACCTGATCAATCGACCTGTGCGGCTGTTATTATTTAGCCTCGAAGAGATGTATGAACGTAAACGATGAAAAAGGAGTATGTGAGGATCGCAGCAGGTGGCGTTCTGTAGGTTCCGCTACTCCCGTGGAGAGAAAGCGTGAATTTATGTTCGTAAATATGTTCAGGAAAACCTTGGAACCTGGTAAATTGTCGTAGTATTCGACGCAAATGAAAGCATTCAAAATTACGCGTAAAACACAAGTGATCAGTGCGACTGTTATTTAATTGCTCAATATAACCAAGAAAAAAATTTTTTATAAATAATCAAAATTCAGCTTACCTATTTCTTACTTAGAACTGATCTCTCATTGACAACCGCATCAAAACACCTAAAGAAATACCGCACGGCTCTCAAAAATTCACACAGACAACATCTGTCAAAGATTTTTTTCTACAAATCTTAATCCTGCTCATCAAAGATCGGAAAAAAGTCGAATGTGTAAGATTTTGTTGTATTTTGTTATAAAATTATAAAGCGTAACGTATCCAGCTGAGTATGTATCGAGTTTGATTGTGAAGTATGTGAGATGCATTAGGGTTCCGTTGTGGATAGTTACCAAGGGGCATCGTATTACCCCTTGTATTTTCCCAACTGGGTTGTGGACGTCAGATAGGCAGTCGCTCCATGTAAAATACTGGTATTCAGCTGCATCCAGTTAGACTGGAAGCCGATCCCAACATAGTTGGGAAAAGGCTGGGCATATGATGATGATGTTTAAGTCCCATGGGCGAGTCCATCGCCATCAACCGAGCTGAAATCCAGACTCCAGACTGCTACTGAGAAATTCCGACAGATTAACCTAACATCACTTTGTTGGCTAAAATATTATTGTGTTTTGGCATAAATATTTTATTTCCGGATCATCTTTCCTTGTACAAAATTTAGCTTAGATTATGATTCAAACACTTTATTTAATTAGCGCAATATTTTGGAAGCTAATCCTTGATCAGTAGGGAAAATCGATTAGTCTTGACGTAACTCAAACTTTTTGTAAGTACTTATATTGATTTTGCTCGAGTATTACCCAAAAATTCTAGGTTTAAATTGCAACTTGTTAAATTAGTAGCCTGAATAAGTTTAACGCCCGTGAAACTTAAAAATCGATTAACAAAAAAAAAAAAAAAAACAATAGAATAAAATATACTACTTTTTATTATATACACCATATAAATATGGATCAGACGCACAAACTTTAATGTGTTGCTGACGATAAATGAGTTTTATACAACTCTAGGAAAGTACCTTAATCCATAGATACTTATCCCAGAATAACCGATTTGTATCAAAATTTAAATCAAAAAGAAACCCACATTTTATTCAAGTAAGTACTGATAAAATCAATCAACAAATGTACGGAACTTTCAGCACGAAAAAAAACAACAGCACACCCCTGATACATTTTTAAAAAAGGAATATAAAAAACTACCTTTCGCGATTCGACCTGTGTTTAACCGCTGTCAAGGGTTGTCAATCATCTGCTTCGGTCCCGCCCGCCGACTCGCGTTTGACAGCCCTAGTCTGATATTATTTTACTTGTTTTTGATTTTGTTTCGTCTGATAGTTGTTATTGTTTCTTGTTAATTAGGGCTTTATTATTTTGTCAATAATAAAACATTAATTATACAAAAAAAAAACTATTTTTCTTGGTATTTCTACTGGTGAAGGGCGGGCGTTTTGGGGGACTGTCTTTTGTAATTTTGACTTTCGAGAAGTGCTGATTCAAAATATGTACTTAAGTTAAAACAGCGCGTGTGTGTGTGTGTGTGTGTAAATGTGTAAGGTACCAAACCATTAAATAAACATTTTGAAATGGTGACACCACTGTCTAAGATGAAGAGTGACTATAAAATAAAATAGTCAGTAACCCGTGGCAGGATTTGCAATTAAATATGTTTTTTTATTGGCGAGCCAATCTTTTTCTATCATCATAATAATAAAAATAATAAAAATAAATAATAATAATAACGCTAAGACCCTACACAATCGTGAGATATACAGTCTCAGGGAATATTTCCTAGAAGCCGACGTGGGGATGCATCGAGATGTGGTCGCGGTGGACAAGGGCCTCACCCCGCTCTCCCTGGCTAAAGAGAATTGGCGCAAGCCAGTAGTACTTGACACTAATGATCGCATGGAGGTATGGCAGAGTAAGGAGCTTCACGGACGCTTTTTCTGGGCCCTACATGGACCCGATGTAGATATATCAGCGTCCGTAACCTGGCTGCGTTCCGGTGACCTTTTTGGAGAAATCGAAGGTTTTGTCTGTGCAATTATGGACGAAGTTATGATGACGAACAATTACCGGGGATTTATTATGAAAGACGGCACGGTTGACATCTGTCGGGCATGCCACCGGCCGGGGGAATCAATCAGACATATTATCTCCGGATGTTCTCGTCTGGCTAACGGAGAATACTTACATAGACACAACCTTGTAGCCAGGATAATCCATCAGCAACTTGCTGTAAAATACAACCTTGTGGAATCTGAGGTGCCGTACTACAGGTATGTGCCCGACCCAGTTCTCGAAAATGGAAATATCACATTGTACTGGGATCGATCCATCATCACTGACAGGACTATTGTTGCCAATAAGCCTGATATAGTGGTGGTGGATCGATCAGAGCGGCGCGCAATGATTGTTGACATAGCCGTCCCGCATGATGAAAACCTCGTGAAAGTCGAGAAAGACAAACAAATTAAGTATTTTGACTTGGCTCGCGAGGTTGTCGACATGTGGGATGTGGACTCAGCGATCATTGTGCCGATAGTCGTGACAGCCAATGGATTAATAGTCAAAAGCCTCAACCAACACCTGAGGAGGCTTTCGTTAGGCAGCTGGATCAAGGGCTTGATTCAGAAAGCGTTACTTCTGGACACGGCTCGCATTGTCAGGAGGTTCCTCTCTCTGGAGCCCTGACTGCCGGTAGCTTGGACCCTGTTCCCGTTACCGGTGGGCTACTATTTTTTTTTATTTTGAAATGTTTTTATATTTATTATATTCTAATATTTAAAAATATAATTTATATGTATTTAATTAAATAAAGGAGATAATAATAATAATATTCCAAAACTTTCACACGACGCCATCTAGTCCCAAACTAAGCAGAGCTTGTGCTATGAGTACTAAACAACTGATAAACATACATATATATTTCTAAATACATACATATTATAAATCTTTGACTATACAAGGTGGAGACGACAATGCGACGGTAAATTAAACTTTGTATGTTCTCAGTCTGCATAAGAAAATTCAATCAAATTATATCCAATAGTTTAGTCACTGTAGCTAGTCGCTTAACAGGTAATATAATAATAATAATAATATTCCACAACTTTCACACAACGCCATCTAGTCCCAAACTAAGCAGAGCTTGTGCTATGAGTACTAGACAACTGATAAACATACTCGTACATATATATTTCTAAATACATACATATTATAGATAAATTACACCCCTACAAAGAACAAATGATCGTGCTCATCACACAAACTTTTGTCCTAAGTGGGAATTGAACCCACGATCTTGCGCGTAGCAGTCAGGGCCACTGACCACTAGACCAACAGGCCTGCCAAAGCCAGGTAAAGGATTTATTTGATGGTTTCTAAATACTCTTATGCATTAATATTGTCAGTGTTTTCATTTATTGTCACTGTCACTTCCCATTGTATAAAAGCCTTTATACAATGGCCATTAAAATTGATTAACCATTATTAGCCAATAAAGCTAATAAAGTTTCTGATATCAATATATTTTTCTAAGAGATTTTTCATCAATTCTTTGACACAATAAACACATTTTTTAAAATAAAATATCACTCTGAAAATATTCCACCACATTGCAGCATTGACATGAAACTGACAGCTGACAGATGGACGGACAAACCGATATTTATATACGTAGCATCACTTATTATTAAATCATCAATCAGAATTAAGTCCAACTCGGAATCCATGCTTAATTACTGGTTACAGGGTTATTGATTAATTTCCATCATATGTTATGGATCTTGAGGCCATTTTTTGTAGTGCTATTAAAAAAAGTAAGTATGATTTCGTGGTTTTAACTATTTAAATAATGTAAGAATTAATTCTTCATAAATAACGTTAGCGCAATCATTGGAAGGATATTGACAGGTGAGTATGCAGAGTTAAATAGTGAGTAAATTAGCACGAGGATTAAGGAGATTTATTTACACTGCAAATAAAAAAATTAAGAAAGAAATCCAGTTTATTCTGCACAAATAAAACGCACATTATAAAATAAATATACGCACAAAATAAGTAACCAAAAACCCAGTATTCCAGATAAATAAAAATACGAGAAACGAAAAGATTTATATTTTGTAACTAAAGTTTACAGTGGTTTTCGAACACCATTATTAAACGAAATTCCACTTATATTCGAATATTTTAAGGTGTGGGTTGGGTCAAACCAAACCTAAACTATTCAAGTTCAGATGACACAAAAAACAGCAGATATACGTACAACAGATTTCATCAAAGAACAACAATAAGTGCTCGACGTATCAAATAAATCGATTTCCCAAGCACGCTTTTTGCACAACACTATTGTGGCCCGCTCGATAATCTTAATCCATTGAGTATGACTGTAGAGGGTTATGCGCAAACCAGTGTTCCGTAAATACGTGAAATAATCGGATCAACACAGGTAGTAAATGACATACATCGAAAATACCGCAAGCGTTTTTTTTTGTTCCACACTTTTTTGGGATTGTTTTTGTCACATGTTACTGAACGTGTTACATGGGTTGAAAAGTAAAAAACGTTGTTTTTGAAGTTTACCGAGGCTTGTGCGGACGTTATCAGGAAGTTATAACAATATACAAGGTGCAGATGATAAAGCGACAATAAATTAAACTGCGTGTATCTAATGATGTTCTCAATCCGCATGCGAAAATTCTGCTTATAAACGGGCGAATCGTTACTTTATTTTTTTTTCCATAGGCAACTTGCATGATGCCCAATACATATTGCTGGAGTTGTTGACTCATCCACAAATAATTTAACTTCGTGCGAGACTCCAATAGCAAAAAAAAGTAACGATTCTACCGTTTCGGGCAAGTAAATTCGTGAGAATCGACTAATAGGCCGAAAATTCAATCAAAAACCAATACCAACAGTTTAAGCAGAACCTAAAGTCGTCCCATCTCTATTATTTATTATAGTTTGTTTGTAAACATCACTTTCGTCAATGCTGGTTTACTTGATAGGTCTAAAATACTCTTAATGCCAGTGTTTTCATTTATTGTAGTATTGTTGTGGATCATACATCATCATCATCATCGATACATTGGTTATACACACTACACAGGTTCAAGTAGGTACAGTCGACCGAACTTCTTGAACTTGAGCTGGCGTAATATGGAGTTTCAATAGAATAAGAGTCCAGCATATAATGGCTTTTTCACTTCTTATGCTCTCAAAGTTCGTCTTTACGTTGTGCGTAGGCGATATAAAGTCGCTTTTTATGCTCTAGTGCATTAAGTTTTTTTTTTAATACTTACATAATCAGGCCCAACAGCCACACGCAAAATAAAATGTCGCAGATTAAAGTTGTCATTTCATTTGCTTTAATTTATATCACTTCCGTGTTTTCTATCGTTAATTTAATAAAACCAGATAAAATAGTTTTCATTTATTATTTATAAAACCACAAAGAAACATTTTTATGACTTGGCAGTATGAAGTAGGTACCCAAGCCAAGTCAAATGACACATGTTGACAATTAAAAAAAGAACTTTTAAAAACTTTTGTAGCGGGAAATAGCTATTATCTTCTTCAATTTTGTAACACTTGCGAACAGTGAAAATACTGTTTATATACTTTATGCTTATCATGACCATACCTAAGGATAGTGTATGGTCATGATAAGATTACTGATGAAGTTTAAACAATGAACGTTTGATAGTGCATAGCATACATACTACACCATACTATTACCAATACCTTCAAGTATTATGGAGCTACGTATAACAATAACTATGATAATTCTTGCATTCGTGATAATGTTTATTTTTGCACCAAATCACTCTTAGACGAAGATTCCATAATTAACTACGTATATGTATCAATAAGTTGCATTCTATGTATGTACTTAACCACATCGTCTTATATTTATTTTTCAAGTAATTTTAATCAGGTGAGTGGAAAGTAACGTTAACGACCGGGACTTGAGTTGTAGGTCGTAGGTTCGACCCCCCCCCCCCCCCCCTTTGTGTAAAATTATTTCATCACCTGCTCTTAAAACTGTGGAAACTGGCATATTCTATTACTAAATATTCGAAGACATGTGATATCTACCAACTCGCACTGGGTTCGCACGGTGGATTTCAGTCCGCTCCCTCTCGAAGAAAGAAGACCTGTTTCCCAGCAGTGGGAACATTATAGGCTGATTGTGAAGTGGGAAAATATAGTTCCAATCTGTTAGAGTGTGAGAGTAAGCCAGCTGAAGTGACAGTGGCATGCTTGTCGAAGAACCAATGAGAAGTGGAGTCCTAGAGTGGAGACCGCGGTTCGGAAAGTGAGCCGTGGGACGCCCCCCAGCTAGATGGACCGACGACCTTAAGAAGGTGGCTGGGACAGACTGGAAGCGGAAGAAGGAAAACGGTGTTGTAGCGCAGCCTGGGAGAGGCTTATGTCATATGATATCAAAAAGATGAAGAAGAGTTAAATCATTAAACTATCTATGATTTTGTCCCAACTAAGGCTAAAATTCACCTAAAGGGCAATCGAGAAGGCTATGCTGAGATCCGTAGTAGAACAAAGGTAACTGACATAGACCGAAGAATTGCCAAACTTAAGTGGCAGTGGGCAGGGCACATTGCTCGCAGAACAGACGGCCGATGGGGCCGAAAGGTTCTGGAGTAACGACCACATAACGGAAGATGTAGAATTAGAAGACCGAGAGCGGTGACTTTGTGAAGGCTGCAGGAATCTGCAGGATGCGGGAAGCACGGACCCGGGTGAAGGGGTGGTTCTTGGGAGAGGCCTACTGCTGGATAGGAGTGGACGTCTCTCGGCTGAAATGTTGATGAATCCCAAAGAATAAATATCAATATTCCCCATGACAGTCATTGACCCAAATCTCCATAACGCAGGAGGATGTAAAGCTCCTAGTCGATACGAGCATTGGGTATTCAATGAATATCGCGGGCCACATGTAAAACAATCTTCCATATTGGCCGTAAGTTATTCAAAGCTGTACCAGTTTCAACTTTCTTGTGTTTTATTTGCTCATCGAGTTGCGATACTCTTTGTGTGGGGTTAAGTTATAAGAGAACGACTGTTTACCAGAAGTGATGGTTGCAGGTTACCTGAGGGGCAATTCTCTTAATTTTAAGAACATTCACAGTCTGATCTCAGTCTAGATTTTTGCGACTAGATTTTTAACGTTTTATTACGAGAATTGGCCTTCTGAAATGCATTTTGAGAGAGTCAAAATAAAAATTATACGTTTCTACGATTATAGTGTTATTAGTTTTTTTTTAATGTTTGGTTTAGTGGCCGCAAGCACTGCTGCTGAGCATGAGTTCCTAGGTTCAATTCCCGGGTCGGGAAAAATGTTATTGGGTTATTCCATCTGGAATTTTCCAATCGTATCACGGAGTCTGGATTTGTGCCCAATTGTTGGCAATAGGCAATAGCCTCGCCCCTTATTACACGGGACTTAATGTAACTGGCGGAGTGTGGGTGTACAGACGCCAGCACATCAAGCTACCCGAAACTGCCCAATTTTCCCAAGCAGCTTCGAACTTTATGCTTTAGCGATAAAGTTGAAAATCTATTAAAGAAATTTGTACAGATTGTAGTAGCTTGATTTGCTGGCGTCTGTACCTGCTGTAGGTATACCTCTGTCTCACGGATTACAAGCGTGATGTTATGATATAGTAAACAGCTTAAGCATGCTAAAGAAAACTACTATTTTCTTTAGAATGTTTAAGCCACTTATCCCTGCCCGCCTGCCTGTTATAATTTTGCTTTTTTATCTAAAGCCCGTAAAACAAATCTAGGAATACTTCTGAATCCCGCTCTGTTCTTCTACTTACGCCACGTTATAAAGGGGATGTCAGAATATACGTCAAACGTCATCGGCCTGGAAGACGGCTCTTCGGTTTTGATACAGCCGTGTCTTATAAATATTATATTCATGTGCCCTGGGCCTTATATACAGAACATTGCCATTCGAATTTAAACTTTGTCTAATATACCTTAAAGTAGGTTTCAGATTGGCATCTAAAGGGCCTTAAGGGTGAGTTACCCACTTTGTCAAGATGAGCAACCAATTATAAGTCAAGTTTGATATTACTCTTTAGAATTTTGATTTCTTTCAATTCTTTTTGTATCGGTTTGACGAGCGAAGTGGTTATTTATAATTAAAATGGCGATTTCTGATCTCTTTGCGTGTGATACGATTTTTAATTTTGTGTCGATCAAAAGGATTATGTGATTCTAATTTAGGATTCAATTTCATGTGAACATTTGCTTTGCGTAGCTGTGAGACATTTGTTAATTGAAGAGGTATTAGCAGCACCAGAAGCCTTTGCAAATAAAAATATTGCAGATATTTTATCGATTAGTCGATTTTAGAAACAACTGTCGATTTTAGACCCATGAAACATCTAAGCTTCGTGTTTTTCAATTAAAATTTTATTCAGCGTAACATGTGGATCAACGCTGATTTGAAAAAAATGCTATCCAAATACTAGGAGTTGCAAGCCACCAAATGGATTCCCTTGGTAATTTCGTACGATACTTGAAAGCGGTGGGTGGTCTATCGCTCGACGAGACCACACATTTTGCGTATGCATTGATTAATTGTGGAGAGCTAAAAATTAGCTATGAAAGAAAGAAAGAAAGAAAGAAAAAACGTTTAATGTGCACAAACAAAACGCATGTTACAAATAAAAAATAAAATAATAATTAAAAATTAAAAAAAAGACATAAAATATACAACGTAGCCAAAACCCTCATACTCAAGCGCTTGGTGTCAGGGCCAGGGACCAAAGACCACATACATTAATCGACATTGACATTTGACAATACATACATTAATCAAGATGCGCCCGCGACACCGGCAGATGACAACTAAACTACTACACCGCAACCTAAATCAAGAGATATAACATAGCAAAACATTAGTACGCCTGTAGGTACCTAATCTCCAAAGGGTTAATCAGAGGCGTACGAAGTACAGACGCCAACACATCAAGCTACTACAATCTGTCAACTTTCTTTAATAGATTTTCAACTTTATCGCTAAAGTATTAGGTTCAAAGTTGATTGGGAAGATTTGACAGTTTCGGGTAGCTTTATGTGCTGGCGTCTGTAGGTCCAAATTTCGCCAGTAACTACCAATTAATAGGGGGCGAGTCTATTGCCACCAACCAGGCACTAATCCAGACTCCGAGCTGCTACTGAGAAATTCCATATGGATAAACCCAATAACACTTTTCCCGACCTGGGAATCGAACCCAGGACCTCACGCTTAGCAGTAGCGCTTGCGATCACTAGATCAATGAGGCAATTAATTAAAATTGTTTACTGGAAACTGGAATAGCGAGGGGCCCGTGGCTAAATAATGACAGTCGCACAGGTCGATCGATCAGGTTAAGCTACGCTTGCCGTGGTTGTATCTGTGGATGGGTGACCATCTTTACATACCGAGACTCCTCCGTGCCTCGGAAAGCACGTTAAGCCGTTGGTCCCGGCTGTCATTCGTGGAAAGTGGAAAGTCTGACAACCAGTCTTACCAAGGTGTATCGTACCTATTACCCAGTAACTCGGTTGTGGAGGTCAGATAAGCAGTCGCTCCGTTTAAAATAATGGTATTCAGCTGCATCCGGTTAGACTGGAAGCCGATCCCAACATAGTTGGGAAAAGGCTTAGCAGATGATGATGACTGGAATAGCATGACTTTAAATCACGAAACCAAAGCTGCAAACTCTTTTGATAAATAATGATCCGGTACCAATGCAATCATCTTAAAAATCGATTCAAGAATACTTAATCAACTGAACCCATTCAGAGTCAATTCCTCGTTGAAAGAACAACAAAATACAGCATTATTAGTCATTTATTTTTCAAATGACAAAAATAATGCTACCATAAAAGATCAGGCCAATAAAAATCAATACAAACTCGAACTGGCCAGAATTCCCTGGTCGATTGTCTGTGGACGTTGTACGGGAAGTGGTCAGCTACTTACGGCCCGATACGTCTTGTAAATATGGGTACGAGCAAAAAGATTATCCGTGATTGTTTATTGTATTGAATCGTTTATGTACGGTCAGCAAGGCAATTATAAGATTACGAATAGTACTTTTTACCCTGTTTTCTTAAATGAAGAAATAATTTTAGAAATCTATTTTTTATATTGTATACATTTTCAGCTTTTTTTAAGGTTTTTTTTCAGGGTACGAATTATAGTGATGAAAGCAAAAATATATTATCAGAGATTGATTCCTTCCAAGACGTAAGTAGGTAAAAAAAAAAAATATTATGTAACATCACTAATTCGTAGCGTTGGAAGGCCTCCCACAAGATGGACCGATGACCTTATGAAGGCCGCAGAATTCGCTGGATGCGGGAAGCACAGAACCGGTCGAAGTGGAGGTGCTTGGGGAGGCCTGTGTCCAGCAGAAATGGTGATGATGACGATAATCACAAATTCATAATGATTACGCAACGGTCAAACAAGATGAGCTGAAACTCAAGAAAGAAAGAAATTGTTCAAGAAATTGTTGAAAAGATATGCGTCCCATATTACTAATTTAATGTTGTAATATCTGTTTGCCGTTTGTGTTTGTCGGTTGCTGTCTGTGTTTAGAATTGATGACTTTTAATTGGCTGGCAGTCTCACATTCTATTTTTTATTATGCTTGTTTTAGCTGTAAGTCATCCATGGTTAATAAATAAATAAATAAATATAAAATTTTCCCTAATCTAACAAACGACATATATATTTAACTCATCGAATGCCGTAATTAGAGACACAATAGAAAGACAATTTGTTATGTCGAACTGTGTAACTTACAAACACTAAGAAAAAATCGAGTGTATTATTTTGCTGACCATGCTGCATACGGTAGGCAAATGAGTTGTGCGAGTGCCGATACCTGCGGTAGAGAACTTATTTTCATATTTGTCCCTCTACATTATTTATTACATTTGCCTTAGGGATGTCCCTGAAACCACAAACGTTAGTATATTCTAAATGATATCTTGCACCCTAACTGCGTAATACACTGTCAATGTCAATCTGAATCATTTTGAAGGATATTGCTAATCCATTGCTTCATATAATAATATAATATATTCCACAACTTTCACACAACGCCATCTAGTCCCAAACTAAGCAGAGCTTGTGCTATGAGTACTAGAAAACCGATAAACATACATATATATTTCTAAATACATACATGTTATCAATGATATTATAAGTATTTTTACTTATAATATCATTGAATGTTATAGATAAATTACACCCAGACACAGAACAAATGATCGTTGCTCAACACACAAACATTTGTCCTGGGTGGGAATCGAACCATGACCTTGCGTATAGTAGTCAGGGCCACTGACCACTAGACCAACAGGCCTGCCATATGTTCCAAAAATGTGTCTGCTCAACAACGTGAATAACGCAATGAATGTTGTTGAACTGTCAAAATGAAACCCATTGCCACTGATAGTGTGTTACGCATTTTTTTTAATTTATTTAACATTTATACGAAATAATACAGTATTATTCATATTAAAAAAAAACCGCTAAGGTTTAAACTTGTGCTATCCTGAATCTATCTCAATATCGATGGATACAATTAATAAAATCTTTAGATCTTATAACAGTTACACTCATTCCTACATAATATTTAAGTAATATTGCTTAAGTTTACTTTTGAAATGTTTAAGTGTAATTTGTTATACATATAATTACTCCCCTGAATCCTACGTATTATAGCAGTCACAAAGCATACTTGGTAGTAATAACCACCTGAAACTTTAGCGGAATGTGCTGGTGATGTGTAAAAGTAAGTGATAACACGCAAATTATTTAACTTTATCTTCGAACTATAAATCTCTTCTTGAACCACTCGATACACAACTACGATGTTAAACGGAAGAAATGATTATGTATCAGTTTTATCCGAGGACGAACCGTAAGATCTACGTTTTGGAATGAGCAACTAGCTTCAACGTTCTGACTGACCGACTCCTTGACAGTTCAAAAGTACACGTAAATGGTTCAATTGAAATAAATAATATCACATAATCGTGAGAAAACAAAATTCGAAGACATTCGCACTGGGCTCGCGTAGTGGATTAGAGGCCATTCTCTCTCAAAGAGAGAAGGCCTGTGTATGGGAACCTGATTATGATATGACATGACCCAAGTTCTCTTTTACTACGAAGTGCTAAAACTATTAAAGTGAAAACCACTTAAAGTGGGTCAAAACGCCTTCAGAAAAAGTCACTCATACCCGTGTGACAGTCTTATTCTAAAACGTGATGTCTCATATTTAAAGCCAGTTGTGTACATTAAGTTCGGTGATACTGTGGATCATCCATCATAATGAATAATATAGCATGTTTACTACCTTCCAAAATTCAAAGTAAAGGACATTGAAGAGCCGATAGACAATTAAGATAAAATTTTACGAGCCCCGTAAGAGGCAACCATGGTGTTTGACGTGACCACGCGTATTGTTCATATTTTTTAGTCTGCCGATTGTCCCATAAGCATGGTATTCAAATTAGGACCGCGCATTGTGCAAGGAATACACCGCCGATGTTTTCACTGATCTTAGGGTGAGGTTATGTTAGAGGGACCTGGTATTAGATTGTAATTCAAGATTTGTATAGCTTATGAAGCCCAAAAGTCTGACAGCCAGTCTGATACCAAGGGGTATCGTATTACTCAGTAACTGGGTTGAGGAGCTTGCATAAGCAGTCGCTCCATGTAAAATACTGGTATTCAGCTGCATCCGGTTAGACTGGAAGCCGACCGCAACATAGTTGAGAAAAGAAAAGCTAGGTAGATCATAGTTATTCGATAGATTGCAAAGCATGCTATTTCTGACTTTGATCACTCTTACTTTATTCTTTTAAAAATCAACCATAAAGACAGCTATTCAAAACTGTTTCTAAAATAGATGTCTTCTGGTGTGTGTTTGTAAACAGCTGCCTTCAAAATTATCCCGCAGTGTGTCCGCACCTCAGGATCTTGAATAATTATCCTATTATGTATGGCGTTCTAAACAGATAGCTCTATTTGTGCGGGTACGCTAAATCTTTGTTTTTCTTCAAGATAATCATTTTTATGTGAATTTTGTCTGCTGTCGCGTTAAAGTCGTCAGATTATAAAAGGCTAATTGAATTTAGAGATAGTGAATTAGCTTTTCCATTCATCTTTGACGAAAGGGTAAAAATATTGTTTAGTACTCGTAGATAGACATGAATTTTAACATTGATGCTTACACTTAAAACATAACACCACGCTTGTAATCCCCGAAGGGTTCGGCAGAAGTGTATCATAGGACACACACATTTCTGCGGCTATGATTAAGTCCCATGTAATAGGGGGCGAGGCTATTGCCATCCATGGGGCACAAATCCAGACTCCGAGAAAACCCCAAACAAAACATTGCCCGACCTTGAAATCGAACCCAGGATAGCATCCTCAGCAGTAGCACTTGCGAACACTAGACCAACAAGGATGTGTACAGACGCCAGCACATCAAACTACCCGAAACTGTCAAATTTTCCCATTCAACTTTGAACCTTATGCTTCAGCGATAAAGTTGAAAATGTATTAAAGAAATTTGACAGATTGTAGTAGCTTGATGTGCTGGTGTCTGTTCATAATACGGCAATAACTAGATTTGAAATCAGCTTCGAAAGTTGCATTAAGAAGATGTGTGGTCAGAGACAAATTGTCATAACTGTATAGCTTGGTTGACGGAATGCTGATCGCACTCTGCAGGCTATGCCATGGTAGAAGACAGGAAGCCATCTTCTTGACGTGGCATCTTAGTCGATATAAGAAGAAGGGGAATTTTATTTTGTGCCAGGAGCCACTCCTTATGTTGCTATGACACGCCAAATTAAATATCTTTATTTGTGAAAAATTTGATTGTTGGTAGGTACTCAATTTTGGCTTTTACAGTTGGACCACCCAAGGTTCGTACAAGAGAAGAAATGCTTATTATTTCTTGTAAGATGATTAGAATTGAGCTGCAATGACGTAGATTGCTAACTTATGTCGAAAAATATTATAGTGTTGTTTGTACGAATACAAAGGCTTGTTCAAAATGTTTGAAATGGATTTTTTTCAGGTTTTCACAGTTGAAGCCCGGATCCTGTCCGTTTATCTTTCAGAACGCACCGCTCAAAATATGTCCGAGAAAATTTTAGAAAAAATTCTGCTGTTCGCCAATTTACATCAAAGACCCAATGTAGGCACCATCACTTTTTACAACAGCGAAAAAATGAACAGACACACAGTGGTACACAACCTTTTCTTACCGCAAAAAAGTTTTCCGTGGGCCAACCGGGCATTTTTCCCTCCAAACAAACGAACCGCAGCGTTTAAAATACAGAAAAAAAAAGTTGTCGGCACTCGCCTCGACCGACAAAAGAGGATTTTTTATTTTATATTCCAAATATTAAAGGACATCGTTAGCGGTTAGCATTTGTTAAATATCTGAAATATTTTCGTGAGCTTTTAGGGCTTGAGTTTGTTTTTTTTTTTTAGCAACGGCACGCGAGCGGGTTGTCTTGTTTAAGTGGGGTGTTTAATAAATAAAGTTTTTTATTTTTCGCCCAGCGGTTATTGTTTTGCGAGAGTTGCAACCTTTCACCGCAAAGGGTGTTATAAGTTCTTGAAAGGAAAGTTTTTAATATTTTTTTGTCCAGATGCTCGGACGCTTTGTCGCTCTGTGCGGTTGAAGATGGTTCTATTTCTGCTGTCTTTCATTTGTAGTTAATTGTTTGTTTTGTAATATTATTTACGTTACGTTACGTTTATCCTACGCCCGCCCTTCAGATGCGCCTTGCAGGTCGCATCTTAAAAACCTTAAGTCCCCTCCCCACTCCACCGACTTCTATTCCTACTCCTTCACAGTGCGGTTGTGGAATTCACTACCGCCTGACATTAGGGACTGCCAAACTATTGCAGTTTTTAAAAGAAGAGTAAAAGAACACTATCTTTCCACTTCATCATAGTTGTGAATGTATTTATTATTTTGATTACGTGATATTTATTTTAGAAGTATGTATGTATGTTTGTATGTATGTATGTTTATTCTCATAGTATTTGTTTAGTTTTACTAAGTGAATAATTGATTACGATTTAACGTATTTTTTGTCTCCTTTACTCTTTCACACGCTGTCTACATCTCTCTATCCTTGTCCTATCGCAGGTATGCTGGAAGAGATTTCTTATGAAATAAGCATCACCTTTGTACCTATTTTTCTGTTATGTTTTTTCTTGTCTGTTTATATATGTGTGCACAATTGTAAAATAAATAAATATTTTTTGTTTAATCATGTAATGAATCCCTTAATCATACCACCCGTCTTTTCTCACGGGAGTAACGAAAGGATTTTATCATAAGGACTAGGTTCTACCCGCGAGTCCGTCTGCGTGAAATTTCTTGTTCCCCCGACCCACTCCGCTACAGTGTCACCTCTTTTTTGCTTAACGATCTTTCTGATTTTGTTTATTCTGGGCTCCTCCTTAGGAGCCCAGAAAAAAGGCTATATTAACATTGTGCTAGTACAATGTTAATACCCTTATCCTAGTACAATGCTAGTACAATGCTAGTACCCTTATCCTAGTACAATGTTAATATAGCCTTTCTCAAGAATTGCGCTAATATATGCAAAAATAATTTTTCAAACCCGTCTGGTAGTTCCAGAGAGTAGAGCGTTCAAAAAACGAACAAATTCTTCAGCTTTGTTATTAGTATAGATAGGGGACTTGTGGCTAAGTAATAACAGCCACACAGGTCGATCGATCAGGTTAAGCTACGCTTGCTGCTGTTGGTCTGTGGATAGGTGACCATCTTTACATCCCAAGACCCCTCCGTGCCTCGGAAAGCACGTTAAGCTGTTGGTCCCGGCTATCATCCGTAGATCTTTGACAGTCGTTACGAGTCGTCAGTAGCCCGAAAGTCTGACAACCAGTCTTACCAAGGGGTATCATATTACCCAGTAACTGGGTTGTGGAGGTCAGATAGGCAGTCGCTCCATGTAAAATGAAAAAGGCTAGGCAGATGATGATGATAGCTAATCACTTCGCTTATTGCTATTGGCACTACGCACGTCTGCCTGAACTGAAAGAAAAAGAATATAGAGAAAAACGATTCCGTCGACTCCTGTTCAATGATACAGAGACGGTAACTTATAGATAACATAACTTTAGATAATATAGGGTTCAAAAACTCCTTATCTATAATTCGATGCATCATCGCTATGATGTCTGCTTTTTATACAAAACGTACAAACACTATTTTTCTCCCCATTTCCTATCTTATTAGCTACTCGAAATCCCACAAACTTCTAAATCAATTAACCCCAAACTACTACCAAACGAAAACGCTTTAATGTTAACACTAGTACCTCTGAAATTCAATGAACTATATCAACATTCCCAATTGAGCCCCCGGGGCGTGTCGGGCACGTGCAAACGTCATGCAATATGTTGACAATTGCACCTTCGCATGCCAACAGGTGGAGGAGTTCGATCAGGAGAGTTCAGATTGGGGTAGCTGCTGGAGTGATAACTTGCTCTAGTATCTTACTGTTGCACGAGAGATTGAATGGAGTTGTAATGTTATCCTGGAGTTTCTGTTGCAATGTAGGTAATGTGGGTTTATGGTTGCCATTAATCAAATATATGACAATGTCGTGGGTACTTGCTCCAGTGATTGGTTTGAATGGTCATTCTGATTTTGGATATAAAGTATGGAAGTTTTATGTAGATCAAGGCAATTTTAAGGTGATTGAAATATTTGCATTGCAATCAATGCCTTTGAATTTTTTTTTATGACTTTGTAATATACTTCTTGTCCTCTTTACTTGTTCCTCATTATTGCATAGTTTTCTCTACTTTGCCCATACAATGATTTAATGATTGTATCATTAAATAATCTGTTCACACTGGGTATAGGCCTGCAAATTACTGACCTAATGGAAGTATTTTTTGAAACTATATATATTTATATATATTTTTTTTTAAACCTTGCCCCACACTAGGAATTTGTCATGTATATGCCCATTCAATGCGATTGTCTGAAGTATGAATTCCATCAATTTCTTACGTTCTAATCTCATAAGTAAATCTAGTAGCTAGTAGCTAACCCCATCTGAACACAGCACAGTGCATTCCATCTAATTCTCGGAGGAGCGTCTATGCAACGACATTAGATATTAGGTTACAACTTAGTTCAACTAGTCTCTGATTTGTTCACACTTACACATTATCCGAGCGGCTTTTCTCACTTTCTCGATTTGACTTCGGATATTCGAGAATGGAGAAGTTATTTAATATTTATCAGGTTTGTTTGATGTAAACGTGAATTATATTTGATTTAAAAGAAGTTTTAAAACAGGGCTTCCCATCAATCATTGGATATTACAATATTTTTGCTTTTGTAAAAGTTACTCCATCTTAAAGAGAAATACAGTATTTATTTATGTATACCTAAGTAGGTTTACATAAATAAATACTGTATTTCTCTTTTCATTCTTATATTTTTCTTTTTATAATAAAGTTATTATACACCAGAAATTTCATTAAAAAAAAATAATTTAACACTACACAACATACAAGGGGTGGCCTTATAGCTTTCTTTTTCTATAGTATTTACAAAACTTCAAGAACGATAGGTACGTACATACAACAAAAAAGCGAATTCCAAAATCCGTACCTACTGCAGAAATCATTATTTTGTAAATAAGTCATAGCAACATTGATAGAAAGACATAGACACAAAAACAAAACTATGTACGTATTTACCGCTTTTATTCATAAACGTAACTTAAAGTTTAGTAGTGATTAGCGACGCCTACTCCTGACTAAATTATGGTATCATTCTGTTGGGAGAAAGTATTGACTTTTTGGACCTCTTCATTCGCAAAAGAAATGTATCAGAATATTAATGAACATAGAACAACGAGAGAGTTGTAGGTCCCGCTTTATTAAACAACAAATTCTTCCACTACCAGCAATATATATACTACAAAGTTGTATATTCGTTAGAAAACATAGGCATCTCTTCAAATCAAACATCGAGCTAAATGAAAACTATAACCGACGGAACACGAATAGATTAATACTACCCATTACAAACTTCATAGCTATCGGGAAAAGCCCATACTCTACACTAGCTAATATATTTAATATCTATAATAATAATTTGTGAATCAACCTTGTAATCATATGCTTGACGTAAATGTGAAATAATAAATGACTAATAATTTACCTGTATGACTAAAATGAATGAACGAATTGATATGTAATTTGATATATAAAATTATCAGTGCTCTTACGGGTATATGTCTTAATACTATGTCATGAAATTTGAATGCATGTCTACTAACCGGTGTTTCACATGCTGGCTAGTACATAAATAACTTAGAGCTACAACAGCAGCTTATCTCTCATACTATAACTGCAAAAACCAATAGAAGCTAGGTAAAAATAAACCAAACCACACATGCACACCTAAAAATACTTCCCAATCTTCAGTCTCCGATCTTAAAAAAGCATAATCCAAAAATATGTCGCTTAGATAACATGTCATTACGCTCTTTACGCTCGGCTAGCGTAGCGCGCGTAATTTTTATCGTTCTGCTCACATCTGAAACTTCAGGATTAATGATCCAGCGCGTCTAGTCATACGGTTCCGCCGAATGCCGTAAAAACGCTATGCGCAATTCAGTTTTGTTCAAGAATTAGGGTTTTTTGGAGACGGTATTTTTGTGTGTTGTCGAGGGTGGAAAAATGTTTCTTGATTGCTAGATTTACTAGCTTAGGGTCTTCAGGATACTTCTGTGATTCGAATAATTTTCTATATTCAGAATTTGAGCTTACAGTCAAGCACAGTGAGATACATTAATTGAATTTAGATATATATTTGTAATTTTTATTTGAAAGTGTTTTATGTTGACTTTTATTGTCTGTCTTGTTTTTGCCTCATTCCTCTTTCCTTCTTTTACTGTGCTGATATTCTACACTGAATACACGCTATTTCATTCACTCACATATACCGCCTCCACCCACCCCGTCACTGAGATCCACGTCATCCGACCTTTAATTGCTCTCATCCTGATACGGCTGGTATATCGAGCGAGAAAATGGGTTTTTCGCTGTGGTAAACGGCAGCAACTTTGTACTACTACGGCACATTATCGGATTTGCTAGCAGCTCTGTGCGATTGCATGTAAACTTGTCGTGAATTGGAGCTGTGACATAGTTGTCTGATGTGATTTGGATTTGAATATGTATGTTGGTTTTTAAAGGTTTCGTTAGAACTTTGACCATCATATTATGATTATATATCTTAAAATTTGGGATTGTTATTATTGTACACTGGTATTCGGTAAAGTTAATTCTATCAGGGCTCTAGCAAACCTTTCTCACGTCGTTAATCGTTTGATTTAGCAATTAAATTCATTATATATCATACCCAAAGTCAACAATTTCCATAGCCAACGTGTTTTAAATATTGTACAATTAAGAAGTCTCTAATCTTACACTACCCTGTGCAAAAACAAAACAGCCTGCAGCAACTCATCTGAACATATAGACGAGCTTATCGAACAAAACCTTTAAAAAAACGCTGTTATTAAATGTTCATTAAGCTGCGACAACAAACTTACAAAGAAATTAACATCAAGCAATAATCACTCCTAAACCTAAAGAAATAGAATTTAAACCAACTGCATTAGCAACTTCGTCACTTACTTTACATAAATGATGAAGTTATTTGCAGTTTGTTTAGAGAAAATTCAACCTTATGTCAGGAGAGGAATTGTGAGAGTGGTGGAATATTTATAGGGGCAATGAAAGCCGCAATTGAACGAAAGGTTTGGATTAATGAATTAAATACACTTGTATGCCTGTGTTTACGTCGGGGTAAAAATATGTCTACCTACTTATAATAACATCATTGTAGTTGATATCAGGTTATTGAGAGATGTGAAGGTCAGTCTGAGATTTGAAAATCAAACTGATGAAGATTCATTCGTGTTAAGAAGTTGATAATTTATTGCTATACTTCAAGAGTCACGCTAACTGATTTAGCTACATTTTTAGAAATATGTATAACAATCTGTAATATCGCTGATAATAGCTAGTGCGTACCTATCATAATCGATTTAAGGTCTTAAGAGTTCTGAAAACAGGGCCTGTAAGAGACTAATTGAAATTGATCGACAATATTATTAGTTTAGGTACCTAAATGTGGAATTCTGAAGGTGCGATACTGGGCCCCATATTATTTTAGTAATTTTATTCTCTTTTCACTATTTAATTTTATCTTTCGAACAAAATTTGTTTGTTACAGACACGTTTGCTTAATATAATGCAAAACTCCCTCCCAGAATTTTAATAGAAATGAATACGGTACCATTGCAATGCCTCGGTAAATTAAACATCAAATCCTCAAATCGGTAGAACGAAAAATCTAAGATTAATGAACCTATTTTATCCGCACATTAGCATCGAACCAAAAATATTTTAGGGTAATTAAAATATGGTCTGTTTTTTGTTGCAAAAGGGACAAAAAATCACGCGTGACGCCTCGGGAGAGGGGTGGGCAGGATAGCAAGCGTGCATATCTAAATAATTATACGGCGTCAACGGATAATGATTGAAAGGTCTTCAGATGTGGCCAGAGTAGTCTCTGAGACAGAGATTTTGTTATTTCTGATAGGGAAAAATAGGTTCATGTTTCGATTTGAGCAATGTAAGTATAAATAACTAAACATTCCTTTTGCCTTCATACTTAAAAACTCATATAAATGTTATGACATTATTTTTTAGTTCCATAGAGATTTAATCTAACTTTTTTCGCGTGTGGGATATCTATGGTGAGCAGTGGACGTCTTTCAGCTGAAATAACAAAGATAATGATCTTCTTCTTGTTTTCGAGTCGATAGTACTTTTTCATTTAGGCTCAGTAGGTGCCACGTTAATAGCAGCCTCAGTGGCATTCATTACATCCTCAAAGGCGTTGGTGTACATGATGATAATCTTCAGTTTTACATTAACATTATTTGTTTATTACATGATGGCAATTTGTCGCTGAAATCCGACAGTCCAGAAAGTATTACGTCATTTACGATCAGCATCTTAAGCCATAAGACTTGGTTAAACCGTTGAGTTGCAAAATGTTTTCAGATTTTTGTAACCGAGCATTCTTCTAAGTAATTTTTTATCTCATAATTCAATCAATTTACATAACCGAAACGGCTTCCAAACATCTTTATTTTTTGCTTTAAATTACGCAATACCCAGTAGCAATATCACAAGAAACCAGTCTAATAAAACATTCATACGAACACACCCCATTAATCTTGTGAAAAAATCAAAATATACGCAATAATAATAAATGTGCTGTATCTACTACTCGTATAGTAAGCACGACCAGACTATTACACGGTACATAATATTCTAAAACAAGACACTGTCCACTTTCTTGTTCCGAGAAAATACATAGTCCCGCGCGCACTTCATTGGAATCGATCGGGCGTAACGTTTCCTATCTCTCTCACACTCACACTGACAAACGGAGAAGCAACAGGAGCGAGGAGCACAGATATAAATCCTACCGATCTATAAGCCACGCCCCACAATCGATCTGATAAATGAAAAACCCGTTTGAGTGCGCGGGCGCAATGATTTGAATCTCGTCATGACTTGATGTTCGTTTCGCGATTACTCGTGCGCTTCGTTGCTTTGTATTTAAAATTATCTTTATTACCCCATCCGTGGGAGTCTTAAATCTCGCATTTAAATGTTTATTACAACATGACTCATAATTATGTACGTTTTAAATGTTCAAACGTGAATCTCTCTGATCCTAGGCAGTGTGTGAGGTCAATGTTAGTTCGTTGACATGGTTATAGTTATATGGGCATAGTTATTTTTGCTATTTTTGTTCGCTTTTTCCCAAGTCTTAATAGGCGAATGAGTAATTTTTTGCTGCACGAAAATATGGTGAAGATCGTTTAGATTTCGCGATGCACGAACAACAATAAGTAGTTACCGTGGCTATTTCGTTTCCACAAAAATCACGTTGATTTTTTACTCTTAAAAAATAATGATTTCTTCTTTCTGTTCTCGTCCATCGCAACTTCTTCAAGAGTCATCGCTACTTATTTCGTATCTACAAGTTGCCAATATTGGTACTAACATGACTGTATCTATTTTTATCTTTAATTTATCTTCCACATAGTTTTTTAAAGAAAAAAAACGAAAATCTATATCTCTGCAGTTCATCTCGATACCTATACTATGTTCTTTTTGTTCCTTAATGTGCTAAATTACGAGACTGCATCGCCTATTATTTGCCATGCAGACCTTAGGCATATAGAACACTCTAACTAACACTGAAATTAAATTAATAAACACCTGTAAACCAAAGCTTTCAAAATTAACTTTACGCTACTCTACCACAGATGGCGCTGCTAACCTTGAAATTCCACCTTTGACTCTTGCGCACGACACACTAACGCCATCTCTTATCAAACTTAAGAAAATGCCACAACTATCTTCGACCAATTTGATCAGAGCTCCGATCTGTGAATGTTTTTATGGAAGGAGGGATAATCTATGTTTGGTCATCAATAATTCGATTTTAATAGCAGCTGAAGAGGTTTGATACATTCGTACCGTCTGTACAATTACTTTTACCTCGAATGATTGCTTGAATGATGTCTGATAATTCGTATGAAGCATGCGCAGCCTGATTGCCTTATTTCTTATAGCATATTTTATTGATGTTCCCTTTAAAGATATTTATTACTTCGAGATGTGTCGTATTTCTACGTCTATCATCAGGTGTGTCTATTTGTGGCTGGATCCGGTTGATTTTTCTTTTTTATGAAATTGCAAAGGTACTGGCAATTAAAAATAAACTCTGAGTGCAGCACATCTTTGGAGAAAAAGTAAATATCGTAAGATTTGCTCTTACTAAAAACTACTCTTACGGCTCTTCGGATGTCAATAATTGTAATCTGATGTCATGTTTTTTCTTCTTGATGGCTATTTGGTTTTGAATTGTCTACTATCCTATACGTACGTACTAATGAGTTATCTGGCTCTAGTTTTCGAAATACTTGAGAATAGAATAGTGTGACTACTCCATTCTGTTCCGTTCGTCATGTTCTGTGCGTCATAACTGGTGAAGTTACCTGCTAGCCTGAGACCACAGATTATATGTATTTATTTATTTTATTATTTATGTACACACAGTAAAATACATAGGGATATGATATAATTATAATTTGAGTACAAAGGTACTGCTTATTTCTTAAGAATTTTTTTCCAGCAGACCTGCGAAAGGAGAAGAAAAATTTAATTTGACTGTTACTAGAGACAGTAAGTATCTTATTTTCGAAGTTTTTGAGGGCTTTATGTAGTCATTCTATGTCATTACCATAAATATCCAAGTCATTACAAAACTGATAACCTGAGATTGTCATTTTTTATCCGTAACTTCTCACTTGTGGTAAATACAATTTTAGGTCTGTGGTTGATGCAAAGCATTGCACTGAAGAAAATATGATTATAATAGTTTCAGCGTGTTTCAACTATGCAGGGCTAATGCTATTTGTGCAGCGGTCTGGTAAAGTGCTGAATGATTGGGTTGCGAAAGTTATGGATGACAGTTCCTTTTGAACTGAAACCTTCTTATGGTATAATCGTGAGATCGAGATGAGCACAATTTTGTTATAATTTGGTGCGGAGGTAAGCTAAGTAATGTTTAATAAAGGCTGTCTAGTTTAATATTTTGTATTTTGCCCATACACTAGTAATTGTCGATGAAATCAGGTAGATGACTGTGTAGCTTAGCCACACGCTTAGAGAAGCAATTCAAACAAACTACGGAGTTTTAAAAGCGTTCGCATTCTAACCTAGTCTCAGTCTCAATGTGACAAAAATACCTCCAATTTTCCTACATTTTTGACATGGATTTTATCGCTCAAATAAGATTGCGAATACGTATTTTGCGAATTTGATCTTTATTAGCTACAACAATTGTCGCGCTGACAGGTGTCAGGAACGCATTCTCTCGACAGCCGGAGTGTAGATTTTGAACGTTTTAATAAGGGCTTTCACGAAAATTGACGACACCAGTTGGCGCCACATTGATAAGAGGTCTTCTATTTCGACCATGAATCTATACTAATATTATAAATTCGAAAGTAACTGTCAATATGTTACCTGAACGGATTTCGATAAAATTTTTCAAGGAGATAGATGGCTTCATGGGAAATGACATAGGCTACTTTTTATTGACATACCACGCGGGCAAAGCCGCAGGCAGAAGCTAGTGTAAAATATATGATGACGTTCATCTTTCATTTCATTCATCCGTTTATCATTCAGTCACGACTAAGAAAATATAGGCGCTTTAAAACTTTTGACCGGTGCCCGGACCTGACATCTCCGTGCTCTCACCTAGTGAACTTCATTTCAGAAAACCCTCATTATAGGGATTGTCCTTCAAGTATGCAGATGTGCAGCTATATAAAACAGCAGTAACTAAGCTACTTTGGGTTATTGCACTAAAGTTCACCTTAATTATTAAAGATATAACATAGATTAGTTCTAATAGTACCATTGATGCCAGTATGGCGAAACACGACAAGGATTGTTACTCAAATAATAAAACACAAATCCGAATGAGTCCAAAGCTACACCTATATTTAGTAGGTACTCAAATAATCTAAAAGGATCACACTCATCGGATCAGAAAACCAAAAAAGTCATATCAATTTATCAATAAATAAAAAACACCGGACTCAACCCAAGTCCCCATGACACAGCAGATTCGAATGCTTTATGATAAAAAATCGTCGAGCTGTCATTGGGGTCAATAAAAGATTAATTTTGATGTTCAGTAGCTGACGGGTCGAGGGCTCCTGGTTTCGACAGATTAGGAAAAAAAGAATCAGGATATTTGAAAATAAAATTGTGATTTTGTAATGGTATCCAGTGGTTAATATAACAGCAGGATTATTTTTCTGATGATGCGGTGTGGTAAGTGGTCACTGGCTCCGAAACTATAGGAGAATAGAACCGAGGGTAACCGGTTACAAAAATCTCTTCGACGGTACCTTCTGTGACCTTGCTGCTAAGGCTACATTATGAAACTTTCAGAGGCAAGACTGCTGGATAAAAGGCATGAAGGCAAAATTAGTCAAAAAAAAGTATCGGAAATGGATGATTTGTTTATGGTTCCAAATTCAATTTTTTTTTTTTTTTAGATTGTCACAACTGTTTTCCGTTTTGGCGCGGAGTTTGAGTTACATCTGTTATTTAGATTAAATACAGTGCTGTTTTTAGTCATATCATATCTAGTGTGCCTATTGCGAATTTCATAATGGACAAAAACATCGAACAAAGAGTTTGTCTTTTTTGCATCGCCAATGGAATTTCGCGTTCGGAGTCACTGAAAATGTTACAGAAGGCTTACGGTGAATCGAATTTATCAAAAACACGTGCTTATTTATGAGTGGTACAGAGCGTTCAAAAGCGGTCAAGATATGATGGAAGATTTGCCTCGCTCTGGTAGGCCATCAACGTCTGCAACTGAAGTTAACATCGCAAAAGTGAAGGAAATAATGACTGAAAATCCTCATTCAAGTTCGAGAGAGATAGCCGCCGAACTTTCTGTGTCTCACGAGTCGATCCGTACCATTTTATAAATAATCACTTGAGTATGAAACATGTTGCCGCTCGGCTAGTCCCAAAAGACCTGAATTTTCTCCAAAAACTCAATCGCATAAGAGTCGCTGAGGACATGCTAGAACTAGTCAATTCCGACCCAACATTCATGAAACGCATTGTTACTGGTGACGAGACGTGGGTTTACGAGTTTGACATGCAAACTAATCAACAAGCTTCCGAGTGGCGCCTTCCAACTGAACCGAAACCGAAAAAATCACGCCAAAGTCGATCAAAAGTCAAAGTCATGTTGACTGTTTTCTTTGACAATCGCGGTGTTGTGTACTCGGAATTCTTACCGAAAGGTCAAACGGTCAATAAAGAATATCTTTTGAGCATTATGCGGCGTTTAAGACAGTAAATTAGACGAAAAAGGCCAGATATGTGGAAAGTAAATTCTTGGATTTTCTTTCCTAAAAGAGCATAATTTGAACGTGCTAAAATAATTTTGGATCAATAACTAACATTTTGTGTATTATTGATCTTTTCCCGGTACTTTCTTGACAGAGTGGATAGCTAGTCTTCCCTCTAACAAATCAATGAATCAAAAGATTGAAGATTGATCAAATTCAAATAGTAATTGAGTCTCAAAAGCCTATCGATAGACGAAAAAACTTCATCCGACTCACAAATTGGTTAGGATTGAACATAAGTTTCTTGAATCACCAATAACATTGTATGACTTATACATTGGTGCCAGGGTAATGCCTTTTTGGGAAGCTTAAAACCAGCAGCTTATTTAAGGGTAAATTGAAACTCCACCAAAACCCACGCAGATCCAAAGCTTATCGCTAACTAACTATAAAACTAACAATTAACACTGTCAACAGGAAGCGGTCCTATGGACCAATTTCCTCTCGCCTCGGTCCTTTGTACCAAAACACATCGTTACCATACAATGGAGGACCAAATTGTCGCTCTGATCCCCATAATGTATCGATTTGAATATTTTGACGGTTAATTCTTGGGGTTAAGAATGGTGTAGATAATAACCCTATTGATGGTAAATTGGTACGTTAATGTGGTATTCAATTGTGATATCTTATATGTTGTTTGGCTTGACATTTTTATCTATATGTCCAACACTGATTCACTTTTGGTTTCAGGTCTTTGTGAGATTGTTTTAGTTCTTCTTTATATTTATCGGTTCGTCATTGTGTTTTCATGTTTGTAATAAAGCTGTCATCATCTGTCCAACCTTCAAAATATCGATTGAAATAGTCACCAAAACCTACATCAAACAGTACTTTATCAGTAGTTACTCCAAAATAAAACCCTGTAACAATTGATTCTAATGATGCCAGAACAGATCATAACAGACTAACCATCATAAAACTTAACAGGGCCAAGATAATCACAATTAAAGGAAAAGAAAACCATAAAATAACTTTAGAAGAAGCCATTCCAATCAACTTGATACACACCACAGTTCTTGTGGTACACACGAGCGCATATTAAAGCTATAGGTACATTTCCAGTATACGTTGACAGCTTATTGTACGGAAAGCCTATGCAATGCGAGGTCAGCTTATACTGCAAATATATGGTTGGTTCCAAAAGCATCTGATGAAAGTGTAAACAACGCTGTTCAGGTTTAATTTGTACGCAATCACTCACTAAAATTAGTAACACATCTTACCACTTATTTCAACAATTATTGTTTGAATAACATTATTAAATTGGAATTGAAAAATCATCAACGAAATTTTAGGTTAATTAACTTCATTTGTCAAAAGAAAATATTTTTAAGGTAATTTAAAGTTAGGATTTCGGGTTTATGTATTCCTATAATCAAATCAGAGCATACAATTTGTAAGTAACACAACAAATTGGCATCCACAGGTACGTTTTCCGATCCATTTGTTTACACTTTGACCAGATACTTTTGGAACAGACTATACAGCTTGTTATGTCGCTGTGTGTAAAAGACGTTAAAGACACAATGGAAATTAAGCGAGCGTCACGTGATAAAATTTAAAACGTCTCAATTCTTTGATCGAACTAAACGTGGAGTTGCTGATGATTGACTTCCTCAGCGTGGGCTGCCCAGCATCGGATTATGTTAACAAGATTAGATTGCTCTTAATGGCTGTGAGACGAGTGAGGCGTCGATTGTTATAATTAATGAGTCATGCCGTTATCAGGTCACGAGGGTTGGAGATATGGGCCTTTTGTCTTTGCTAGGACGTCGGTTTCAATGTGGAGTAGATGCTAGAGATCTAATGTATGTAGAGCTAATACATTGCGAAGATGATGCGGTACGCTGGGGATATGGCTATGAATTTTGCTGGGTGATACTCGTGGGCACTAGATGTGTGCCATAATTTTAATCAAAATTACATTAAACTAATCACTGATGAGCCTTTTATAACAAGCTACCCTCTTCTTTGCTAGATTTGCCTTTTAATGCATTTAAAGCTCAAGTAAAATCCAACCTTTGTTCAAAGGCATACTACTCCATCAACGACTACTTAAACGATAAGAATAGTTGGTCGCCCTGATTAACTCAAGACAATGTTTATGTTCTTTCTCCAGAATTAGATTACTGATAGGTTATTATACTATGAGCTGATTATACAATTGTTTTTATTGGGCTGTATAAGTCAAATCAGTTTAGTTTTATTTTTATTATATTATTGACATAATCAACCCATTTAAATGTTTTCTAATGAGTTGATTACAATATGTGGTTAGCTAGTGACCTCGACGATTGATCATATTATTCTTACCTGAGCAACCGGCAGCAAGTTCGTCATGCTCCCTCAGATGTCACTGCTTGCGGTAGCGTCGGGGGTCGGGTTGCCTCCTTCCCTCAAATATGGCGAGGGGGGTAATGGCTGATCTTTGCGTTATGCTCGTGAACGGGTGCTGCTTGTGGTGACTGGTCGTCTTGCTGACCATGGTTTTATTATTGTTATAATTAGTAATAACTTGTTTATTTAGTTTCCTTCGATGGTCCTAGTTTATCATTTGTGACTTCAAGCGACAGCTATGTAAACAGAACCCAACATTGCATAAATATGTTAGCGGTCACGCCCTTCATACCTGGAGGCTTTTATTTAATTTTCATTTATTAATTTTTGCTTGAGTACCTACGTATAGTTTTTTATTGTATTTCTTGGTATATTGGCGTTGCTAGCTGACATATGGCAGATAATTGAATTTAGTGTCCTGTGTCTTGTAATGTTAATTGCTTTGCATACCTTGTATTGTATTCAGTCAAGTATTTTCTAACTGAACAGACAGCTGTGCTGCTGGGGAGTTTGTTGCGCCACTTCTTCTTCCCAGCGAAAGCACTAGGAAGTGGTGAAGGGCGGGCGTTTTGGGGGACTGTCTTTTGTAATTTTGACGTTCGAAAAGTGCTGATTCTCAGCCTAGTTTGAATAAATGACTTTTGATTTTGATTTTTGATTTTTGATGACTATAAATCTATCGCAATGTTAAACCAAGAGGCAACATAAGAAGCCAGGCAGGCCTGTTGGTCTAGTGGTCAGTGGCCCTGACTGCTATACGTAAGGTTGTGGGTTCGATTCCCACCCAAGACAAATTTTTGTGTGATGAGCACTATCATTTGTTCTTTGTCTGGGTGTAATTTATGTATAATATGTATGTATTTAGAAATATATATGTATGTTTATCAGTTGTCTAGTACTCTTAGCTCAAGCTCTGCTTAGTTTGGGACTAGATGGCGTTGTGTCAAAGTTGTGGATTATTATTATTATTATTAATAATATTAGATGAGACTGAATTTTCAGACGTGATCCTCATTGTTAATTCTGAATTCTTTAGGAATGTCACAATTTCCATATTATATTGAGATGCAGTTGTATCCAAATCCAAGTATGTACAAGTTTACACGATCAAAATTTTTTTGAAATACGTTACGTTTCATAGCTTACACGTTTGTAACCAATTCATCGGATTCTCTTCGAAAGTCTTCGTATTAATTACATTCATCTGCTAATTCCTGTACTAATTGTTCTATTCCAATTATGTTTACTTAATTAGAACTTCAGTCATTACTACTCCTATTATCCGTGTTAGTACACTTTATCTTCGTTCATGCATTCTGTCTAAAGTTCATTGTTCAACAGTAACATATTTTATATCTCCTATGACATCTATTCCATATCACACCACAAAAGACCATTCAGATATTCTTTATAAGAATAATTAATGACTACTAACGATACTGTAAATATCTAAATCAACAAATAGAAATAGATGAAATGATCTGTCATCATCCATTAAAGAGATGTATGGATGATAGATGGAATTAATAAAATTATAAAAGATATATACAATGAGTGGTGGTTCGAATTTATGTGTGGAGACAAATTGTGACTCTTTAACCATAAACAGTGCCGTAATGATTATGTTCTGGTTAGTATGTAGTATATGGGAAATTGTCAGACGTTGATTCTGTAATATCTGTAATAATAGTATAATGATGCGTTATCTTTTAAGCATTTTGGAGGTACATCTTTATGTTATATATTTGTGCTTCGTTGAACAGAAAAAATGACACCTAATCTTAAATTTGTTTTAAGAAGGAACATTTTTTGACAACCCTAGGACCTCAGGCTAGGTGAATCTTCGCATGATGGCTGGAACTAGCTGGCTAAAAGTTGCTGAGAATCCAGCTAAATGGCGTGCAATCAAATAGGCATATGTTCACCAATGAACTGTTGTAGGCTAATAGTCATGATATATTTACTTACAAGCATTGCGTTTCTTGTAAAATAAAAACATTAAGCGAAGTAACGAGTAATGTCATTCTTCAACTCGGATCCCCTAATGCTGAGCGAAGTTCTCCTTGGGACGTTTGTTATAAATAAAGAAAAATGTTTTACTAGTATTTAATAACCATTTTTATCCATCCTCCCAGGCACACTCAGAATTGATCTCCAAGCTCACCATATACTATCAAAAAGAGAAATAAATATGAAAACTCTTAAAGGATTAGAGGCGGTGACAGATTCGTTTCCACAATAAAGGTGGCTGCTCAGATTGATTTATGATTTCCAGGCGAATAAAGCCTCGTGTGCAATAGCCTTATTTCTTGTTTTGTTTTGGATATGAATGGAGTTGTGGAGTCATTGGCTTATATATGTCTATATTGTAGCTGCTTCGATGGGTTTTAAATCCGTTTATGTCTCATGTGTGTTCTGGTGCTTAGCTTAAGTATGAAGGCAAGGATTGTTGGAGTTGTAGCAGATGACTTTATTTTTGCTGAGATTTGATTTAGCGATCCCTTAAAAATACATATATCACTGAACCCATGTGGCCGAAGTTTTAAACATTATTTAAGGTTAATCACCATCATCTGCGCAGCCTTTTTCGAACTATATTGGGATTGGCTTCCAGTCCAAACGGATGCAGCCAGTATTTTATATGAAGCGACTGTATAACTGAACTCCACAAAATTATTTAAACTTAATCGGTGGGATACTTGCGTAGCACACTAACAGTAGGATTGCCTTCCATTTCGATAGTTCAACAACATTCATTGTGTTATTTACATTGCTGAGCAGACACACTTTTCGAACATATCAAGCAATGGATTAGCAATATAACATAATGATTCAAATTTTGTTTGATCGTGTGTTACGCAATTAGGGGGTAGTCCCTTTCTTCTCTTAAAAGTGTTTGTCCGAAAATCATGATCCATAACACGTTCGCTTATTTTCTAAGTGTTGCCCAAATATCGATGATTAACCGCATTGGGGATACTGTACCCTCCAACTGTCAAGAAATCTCTTAGAGATCGGTAACAATAAAAAGTAATTGAGCTAATACTGTAGAAAGCTCTTAGATAGAACGACGCTGGTCCTTATACCCTAGAAGTTTTCCCATCTGTGCTACTTGTGATATCTTTGTTCGATACCACATAGGAACGTGATAGACCGAGGAAAAATCTGTACCTATCCAAAACAGCAAATATTATGAATTTACCATACAAAATATAAATTCAGTGGTGGCATTACTGGCCGCGTATTGTTAACTGGCCCACAATGGAGTTTGAATCAAAGCGTATAGTTGTGGGCAAAAATATCGCCGGGTATGCAGCCCCGGTGATGTATTATAGGGAGGTAGGGTTGCTGGGTATACTTCAGATTAGTTTTTGCAATTATTCAAATTAGGTATTAATCAATTTTTGATAAAGTGTTCGAGAATATGAGTTGTTGCTGCTGGATTTAGTTTTGAGAATAGTTTTCAATATTCTAAAGAGTAACAGTGAATTATTTTTAATTCTACACCACTTTTGAAAATTGGTTTACAGTATATGTACTAATTACTCGATAACCCACATCTTCAAATACTGGAAATCTCTATTCCGTAAATCTCATTTACAAAATCTTTTGCTTCCCCTTCATCAATGACACTATTAATATTAAACCAGTCACATACACAACCAATATGAATGTCTATTATTGCTAATAATTTATAAACAATAATCGGCCAGTGACAATCCTGCGGGGTGCGTAGGCGACAACACAGCGAGAAGACATCGCCTTGTGAATGGAACATACAGAAGTTGTGAACATTGGGAACGTTTTGAAAGACAAAAATTTAGTAGCTAATATTATACGGGAATTTAATGTTGAAAAGGCTACGACGATGCTTAATTATGATGGTAACAATTGTGAAGAAGAAATTTAAAAAAAAATACTCATTTATACAAGGTGTAACTTAAATAACGCACAACCTCTTAAGGGGTCATTGTACTCATCATTATGAACAACTTTTACTACGGGACCAAACCTGAAATCGCGAAAAAAAAAGCAGCTGTTCCCTACATTTATGTTCGCATAACTCGTCAAAATGTAGGGAACAGCTGATTTTTCTTTTCGCGATTTCCGGTTTGGTCCCATAGTAAAAGTTGTCATAATGATGAGTACAATGACCCCTTAAGAGGTTGTGCGTTATTTAAGTTACACCTTGTATATGTGTCGTCGCAAGCGATATCAAGACGACAAAATAATCAAAATACTACTTCCAGTTGATTTCATAATATTGGTCAAACCGGAACTTAATTCTCATTGGTTCATCGGTTAGTACAGTGAACGCCGTGAGGTGGCGCTATAACTTCGCGCCATTTTCTACATGTGGACAGAGCCGATTGGAGAGCGGCCGGCATTCAACTTGCGGAGCGCACGCCGGACGGTTGTGAGCATACCATCGGAACTGTCATGTTCACCGTACAAACCCTTGTTTCCTACTACTCATAAAGTGATTGTAAATTACCGAATAAACGTGACTGTGATTTGTGCTTCAAACTACGTTTTACTGGTTGCCCGAGTACCCACCTTCCTCATGGAACCCGTACCATGAAACTATGATGATGGCCCTGTTATCGCCATATTTTTAAACAGCAGTTTTTTTTTTTTTATACCCGACGAATAATATCAACGCAGGGGTTCAGGATCATGTACTGAATCCACGGTAACAGATTGCGCGTCGATGATCCTGTCACTCTGTATACCTGGGTAGAGAAATGTGTAAATGTAAAATTTGATCCAAGGTAGCTTTTAGACGAGGCCAGTGTCCATAAAATTAACAAAAGACGGAGCAAATTACTGAATTTTAAAGTATTTCAAATGGAAAAGAACCAAAGTGATAATAAACCTATTTTTCCTGACAATGGACTGGCAACATTCTGCTACATTATAGGCAGTATTTAAAAAAAATTAAAAATATGGCTCAGAGTTAAGCATGAAAAAATCATCAATCACTTATTTATAGCTTATGACGGGTTCCTTGAAGAAAATCATAATGATCAGTCCAAATCTATAAAGAAGAAAGTGAACTTTAACCAAATGTTGGCAACAACGCCAAGCTTACTCAAAAGTCATAAAGAAATCATAAATTACATTACAATACAAACAGGCACGATATGTACTAATTTCAATGGTGTGGGATTCAATTTTATATGAATTAAAAGTCGCTTCAGAAAGCCTCTTGTGGTATTGTTTGGTGTTAAGAAAATAATAACCTTTTTTGTGTGGAAGTACCAAAGAGTTTCAATGGTAAAGGAAGTTTGAATGTCGACTTACTGGCTGTTGTGATGATTTACTGATGTACGAAGTTTAATATTTTAAGGTAAAGAAGGTACACTGCTGCAGTCCGTTCACATTTATATTACCTCTGACAGCAGTGACCTATCAGCAACCGTTGTTGTTGTGACGGGAATAAAGATCAGAATGATTTTGACAGACTTTTCAATGATAGCAACCCATCAGCAACTTTATTAGAAATAGAATAAAGATCACTGTGAGTTAGACAGTGATGCAAAATCAGAGTAAAAATATCTGTGAATGGACTGTACAAGAATCTTTTGGCGCTCAAATGACGTTGATGGCGGGACGCTATTGGTAAAAATTTGTGCAATAGTTTTCTGAAATGTATATGTCGCAGCCAACTGGTTTAATTAGCCGTTTAGTCTAGCCTTTTAACTAAACGGCGGCCGTTCAACTAACGATCTGAATGTTATTGAATTATAGTTAAGGTTAGAACTGTGATCAACCGTGTGCGAGCCGAGAGCGAAGCGAGGCGAGCACTACTTCCAAAGGCCAGGCGGTTAACTAAACGGCTAGTTTTACCGGTTGGCGACATATACAAAAAACAAGATGGCGGCGTTAGTTCCGATTTTGACCACGCGCCACAATAACCATGTAACGCTACTACGTACTGAATAACCGGGTATGGATGTTACACATGGAGCTTTAGAAAGAGACTGCCACACAGGTATAATAATAATAATATTCCACAACTTTCACACAACGCCATCTAGTCCCAAACTAAGCAGAGCTTGTGCTATGAGTACTAGACAACTGATAAACATACATATATATTTCTAAATACATACATATTATAGATAAATTACACCCAGACAAAGAACAAATGATCGTGCTCATCACACAAACATTTGTCCTAGGTGGGAATCGAACCCACGACCTTGCGCATAGCGTCAGGGCCACTGACCACTAGACCAACATGCCTGTCAAATGTATATCGCCTGTCTGTATCAGTGACAGGCACGAAGCTCTACAAAGCCATACTTTTTCTAAAAATCAATGTGCCATATTTACGAGCGGTCGGTGACGCTGAACCGGGTATACACGGCTCCAGTCGGTTGGTGATGCTGAACCGCGTGTACTTGGCTCCAGTCGTAATTTTTCACTTCTTTCGTTGGGTCATATTAAACAATACACCCTCTTTTTTATGATTTTGAAATCTCCTTTAGAAATGCTTTGGGAATGTTCAAGAAGCTTTTCATAATTATCCGTTGTATTTTATTTTGTCCTAATGATAACCTGCCATTTAGAACTGCAACTGTCGACGAGTGTTGACGGCAGCCGTCGACACCCGTCGACGATCGCAGTCGACGTGTCGGCGGCCTCTGCCGTTGACGCATGTCGCTCGTTTGTTTTTACTTTTTTTTTTAAATTATCGGTCGACTATTGTATTTTAGTTTTGGATATTATTTTCTGTTGCCACATAACCCGCCACAGCCTAAAAATATTAATTAAAAATACAGTAGAGATGGCATTTATAATGAATATTTTTAAGTTTCGAGAAACGTTAGTAAGTTCCACAAACACCACACCTACTTTTGTATAGGCCCCAGTTTTTGTTGGCCCACAACTTGACTGCCATTGTATCACACGTCTTAACCGTTGATTTATGATACGAATTTATATAAACTATTAGTTAGAAAACTGAATGAATAGGAATGTGTCTTCGAGTTTTCAATCTTCTGTAATTTATGACGGCTGGATCAATGGGATGATCTGAATATACAATGTAAAAGACATTAAGTCTTATTTTGATTATTCTGCTAATTTAAAATGTCTCCGTATTACTTAGTAGGTTATTGGGTTGTGAATGCCTGGAACTGATAAAAACATTACATTTCTTTGATTCAAGGATTTGAAGTAAGGGAATTTGTAATTTTGGTCAACTGTTCTATGTGTATAAAGATTTTATTAGTAGAGTGAGTGGGTCCGCGTTAGGCTGAAAGACGAACTGACCTTAGTTGGAAAAAGACTGTTAACGGAGCTTGCTGGTGGTCAGCTGACATGGCAAATAATCTATATAATGTTTTGTGTTGCGTACTGTTAATAAGGTACTTACTATTAGTATAGTTATTAGTATTACTAGTATAGTTAGTATAGACTCAAGTTCTTCTAAGTAAACAGACAGGTGTGCTGCTGGGGAGTTTGTAGCCCCACTTCTTCTCAGTTAAAGCACTAGGAAGTGGTAACGAGCGTTTTGGGGGCCTGTCAAATGTCATTTTGACGTTCAAAAATGGCTGATTCTCAGCCTGGTTAGAATAAATGACTTTTGATTTTAGAGCTAAACTAAAATACTGGTAGTGAAACGAGTACTCATGACTTTTGAAATGTTTATTATACCTACTGCACACAATGCATTACTTGAGGCCTTGGACATGGGACTTGGAAATCCAGAGATTCTGTACAATATTCTAACTCCAATCATCTAAGAAACGATTACAATTGTAACCTAAGTACATACCAAACACAACAAAACTAAGGGTGTCGCCACACTAATGTCATTGACACGATATTGCGTGAACGGATGTCAAACGTATTTAATAATTAAGACTTTACAACTGTCATCTGTAATTAGCTTTACTCCCTCTCCATTATCAATAGAATTTCAACCTTGTAAATTAACGTGAAGATTCAAATTCAATTGGGGATGGGGAGGTCTTTAGTTTCTTTTGTCATGTGAAGAGTATTGATGACCAAAGTCATTCGTATGAATATAGGATCATGCAGTCAATTATGTGCGCTGGCGATCATCGCACGGATAGTATTAATACTAATTGGTTGTTTTTTAGTTTGTCTGTGTGTTATGTTTGTTCGTTTGTTTAGCAATGGATGTTGTAATGTTTGATGTCCAGTTGGCTTGATCGGTTGGTTTAGTGTTAGGATCAATTTGGGATCGTGAGATATGCGTTTAGACAACCATGACGGTTTTATTGGATAGTTTGTATATGTTTCAAACAAATTCAATCCTTCTTTTCTACAACTATGATGAGGTCGGCTTTTAGTCTATTCGGGTACAGCTGAATATTAGTATTTTACATGGAGTGAATGCCTATCTATCTGGCAACACGATACTCCCTGGTAGGACTGGATGTCACTTTTAGGCTTCTGACTATCCGTAACGACTGTCAAAGATGTACGAATGACAGCCGGGACCAACAGCTTAACGTGCCTTCCGAGGTACGGAGGGGTTTCTGATATGTAATGGATGATTACCCATTCACAAACTGACCCATCCACTGACCAACCGCTGCAAGCGTAGGATCGAAGTAAGATCGAACGAGTCGATCGAAGGAGTAACCTTCGATCGACTCGTGCGGCTGTTATCATCTAGTCACGAGCCCCTTTGCTTCGACCTATTCAAGAACTCATCATGCACAAAAGCTTTATTGAATTCTCTTTTGTTACAGATTACAAGCTGTGGACAGCACCACTGTGTTGACAGGGACAGACTGGTTACTGAAGGCAGAGAACCGTTTATTGCGGCGCAACTTGGATTGGTTTATGTCCAGCAGTAGACTGGCTTATTTCCGGCAGTGGATAGGCTATGTTGATTGAACTACAAGTTGTAATGCTAAAAAATACGTCAAGACAGTAATTTTAATAGTTTTGTTTCAGAAGCTGACAAGCACCGAGTGACTGATTGACATAGAAAGGTTTGGCACCATTTTACAGAAGGCAGGCATCAAAGACGTCCAATCAATTATTTAGGTAAGTATTTGAATCACCATGCCAGGGCTCTCATTTCACAAAAACTTTCACTCGGCAATTAAACTACAGAGGCTCGTATTACTGATTACTTTGAATTGGTAAACACAAAGCATGTTATTCCTCAAGATATGCATATACCTACAATCTTCAATCTTTGACAGCTATTATTTCATTAATAACATGACGCACCTGCTGATAAGTTAATCCCGATCGATGTATTGATGTCTTTGTCTCTCTTTAGTACAAAGCAATACGTTTGTCTTCCTCTAACGGATGAACGGAGCTGTCAAAACGTCAAATAAAATTAAGCTAAAGACGGTCAAAGATTAAGTATCGGAGTTCGTGTGAGAGGAGGAAACGTTTTTGAGGTTGATCTATTTAAAATGTTGCTGTTTGCAATCATGGCTGTTTGCGTACTCTCGGTAAGAGGGAGTGGGCCGTAATTCACCTCACGGGCCCATTACGAGTTAGTAGATGTCACATATCTTCAAATATTTGGTTCTGGGATATGCCGGTTTCCTCACACATTCCTCATGAAGTAATTTACACCAAATAAAGTGTTCGCTTGGATTCTAACCCACGACCTACAACTCATAAGGCACGGCTGTTACTGCTTGGCCACCACTGGTTCTCGATGATGGTTGATGATGGCTGTTGGCTACAAGAAATATTCACTGTAAAATAACATGAACATATGAAAATTATTCGACATGACTTCTTCCACGCATCCCTATTAGCCGTCATCTCCGAAGTCACACCCTTTCTAGCCATGTCTATCAAGTCTACTCTTTGACAAAACCGATCGGGAAATCGCTTCTGTAATTAATTGAGACGCTAAGTAATTTGATGACAAACTTGATATTTTGGGGAATCGCTTAACAGTTAACGATCAATTAATTTTGCTTCACTCTTCCCTGATCGGTTATTTTGTTCATTAAATTATAGACGTTAAGATACTGTTTTGAAGACGTCAGTTGCAGTACCTACTGGGTGGATTTTGACGAGTGGCAAGATTGGCAGCTCTTAGTCAGGTTTGATGGACCATTTCATGTTGTCTTCTAAATGATGACTAACTAGCCCGTGACTTTGTCCGCGTGAAATTTCTAGACAAAGTAGCTTTTATTTTTGCTTGGCTATTAACGGTCCTAACGGTCCTAGTGTGATGTTGAGTAACTTATAGCCTTTCTCAAGAATTGATAGCCCAATTCTTGAGAAAGGCTATAAATAGCAAGATGATTTTTTGAAATCCGACGTGTGGTTTCAGTGATTAGCGCGTTCAAACAAACAAACTCTTCAGTATTGATATAGATATTTATATAGATGATTATGGATATGAGTGTTGATTATACTTTGAAACGGGAAAAAATGCTAGAAAAATGGAAGACCTATGAACGAACATATTGACTGGTTTAGGTACTGCTTCACTTCCCACAAAATAAGGTAAATTAACTCAGCCTATCGCAGGCTACTGCTGGACACAGGTCACTCCCAGGCTGCACCACAACACCCTGTCCTCCACCTTCCGCATCCAGTCTTACCCAGCCACCTTCTTAAGATCGTCGGTTCATCTAGCTGCGGGGCGTCCCACACTACGTTTGCCGATACGCGGTCTCCCCTCTAGGACTCGTCTGCTCCACCGGCCATCGGTTCTTCGACAGACATGGCCAGCCCACTGCCACTTCAGCTTGCTTACTCAGCAAGCTATGCCCGTAACTCCGGTTCTTTTCTTTTCAAAGAAACTCCGAGTATATCCCGCTCCATAGCGTGCTGAGCGACCGAATCAAGGTAATATAAGTTAGCTATGGTGTAATTTAGTAAGTAGAAAGCCATACTCATGACTCAGCGGGGTTATTATTTTTTTTTTTTAAGTTGCCTTCACCAGGAATTTCTCCTGTATTGTGGGTGCGTTTACAAACATTTACACTCACATACACAAACAGCCAGGCCCGGAACAACTACTTGTAGGTCATACAAATATTTGTTCCGTGCGGGAATCGAACCCGCGACACGCAGCGCAGCAGTCAATCGTTTAACCACTGCGCCAACCTTGCCGTCGTGTATTGTAATTGTGTAATACACTAACAGTAGTAATGACTTTCATTTTGAGAGTTGTACAACATTCATTGCGTTATTGACATTGCTGAGCAAACAAATTTTTCAAACCTATAAAGCAATGGATTACTAATATCCTTTAAAATGAATCAGATTGATTTACAGTATGTTCCCTTATAATTAATACTATTTTTCCTGATGAACCCTTTCTCAGAAATGTTTGTGGCTACTGAATCTTCACAAGAAACGGGTAAAGCAAGTATTGACACAGGATAATAATTCGCTTCACCTTAAAAATAACGAAAAGAATAAAATAACACCAAATTTATATCTCAACGGATCCTGCAATTACCATAAAGCATTGAACTTTTTTGTCTCCAAATAACAAATGACATATAAAAATAAAAACTTTTAATAAAACCCTTTGCGACAAATCGTCGGTTGCTGCGATTAGTCGTCACATTTTTACGACATATCTGTCAGAGTTCGTTCGATGCCAATCTAACTTTGTCGAGACGAAGTAACACATTTATAGCATTTACATGTGTTGCGGTTGTTGTGGAGAATCGTGAAAATTTGAGAATACCTAGTGTTTTTAAATAATTGTAGAATTGATCTGTGTTATTTAAATGACAAATACAAATAAATCTTAGTTTAGTAAAGTAAAAAAAATGGACCGTAAAATTGGACACTAAAAAGTAAAGAATTTGACAATTTCTAAGACCTGTTTACACCACAACTCATCATGCGTTTAACGATACACATATTTAAAACATCATTCCGTCTCTGTCATTTTCAAAGAATTTCCAGAAACAGAACGATGTTTTAAATACGTTTAGTCCTAAACATAATGAGTAATTTGGTGTGCAAGCAGCCCGAAATACTGAATGAAAGCCATAAGTCGTAAGCATTCATTTGAAACTACTGTTTTGAATTGTAAATTAATAAAAATTGCCAGTTCCATAAATCATTTACCTTTTTACCAGATTATTGCATAAAATACAAAATCCTATAGTCTCAACTCAACTTTACATACATAATATAGATCATAAAAGATAATGTTCCTCTTTCGTAACGGACTTCATATTTGCTATCTTAACACATATTGTACTCTATTCGATGAATACTAGACATTTGCGAAAACACCAAAGTTCTCCTTTTAGATACAACACAGTACAGATACAACTTATTTTAAGTTTTTAATGAAATATCCTTTGGCGAAGTTGATCTCAAGCAAAAGAATTATTTAGTGAGTTTAGCGAATTTCCACCAAACCTATGAAGATGATGAACAGTTGCGAGAGACATTGTCTACATTGGTTCATTAAATTCTTCAGAAACTATATATATATAACTATAACTATGTATATTTTAGTTATATATTGTACCTATTTGACCTGGCTAAATTATAATAGCCACACGGTCGATTGATCAGGTTAAGCTACGCTTGCTACGGTTGGTCCGTGGATGGGTGACCATCTTTACATACCGAGACTCCTCCGTGCCTTGAAAAGCGCGTTAAGCCGTTGGTCGCGGCTGTTATTCGTGGATCTTTGACAGTCGTTACGGGTCGTCAGAAGACCGAAAATCTGACAACCAATCTTACAAAGGGGTATCCTATTACCCAGTAACTGGGTTGTGGAGGTCAGATAGGCAGTCGATCCATGTTAAATACTGGTAACTGGTAAAAGACTGGAAGTTGACTTCAACATACATGGGAAAGGCTAGGCAGATGATGATTTTACCTATTTATATAAAGATGTTTATTATACCCCAGCTAGTTGGACCGATGACCTTAAGAAGGTGGATGGGACAGACCGGATGCGGAAGGTGAAGGACAGGGTGATGTGGCGCAGCCTGAGGGAGGCCTGCGATAGGCTGAATTGATTTATTATAAGTATCTTGCAATCCCTTTGAGGTTGTTTCAAGCTTTTGTCAAAATCTAGCAATGCCAAATGACATTTATATTCATACAGGGATCTTTTGATGACATCCGAAACGATTAGTGGAACTTAAACACTGTTAATATATAAATAAATAAATTCAAGTATTTCAGGCAATTTACACCAATTGCCAAACATAAAATAGGTACCATACAATAAAATAAATCTAATCAAAATAAATTTGATCAAATTAGGGATCTTGATTATTAACCTATTTATTTTATTATTTATATACACAGCAAAATGGATACAGATACGACATATTAGTACTGAGTACAAAGGTACTGCTTATTTCTTAAGTAGACAATAGTGTGTGAGAACAAGAAGAGAAGAAAAAGTTTATTGTTATTATTTCCTATAGTGTGTGTGTGTGTGTTTGTGTGTGTGTGTGTGTGTGTGTGTGTGTGATCATGGATGGCTTTCCACAATATGGCTTCACCAAAGGCTGTTGTACAACCGACGCCGGTGTCACTTTATTAAAACACATATTTACAGCGTGGGAGGAGGCCCAAGATGCCATAGGAATCTTTTGTGACCTCTCCAAGGCATTTGACTGCGTTAATCATGAAACCTTGCTCTTGAAACTTGAGCATTACGGATTAGGTAAACTTGCGCTCAGTTTAGTAAAATCTTATTTAAATGATAGACAACAAAAAGTTCAAATAAACGGGGTCAATTCACTTGGTTTAAAAGTAAAAATGGGTGTTCCACAAGGCTCGATATTAGGTCCTTTCCTCTTTTTAGTATATATTAATGATCTACCCCATTTATTAAAAAGCCAACCAAAAATGGTGTTATTTGCTGACGATACTTCCTTAATTTTTAAGATAAATAGACGTGCATCAAATCTTGACGACGTAAATAACGCCTTACTGCAGGTGCAAAATTGGTTCACTGCTAATAATTTAGTGTTAAATGGAAAAAAAACTAAATGCATAAGATTTGCTTTACCAAATGTTAAAAGTAGTGATTGTGACATAGTATTGAATAAAGAGAAACTAGAATTCGTCGATAAAACTGTTTTCCTGGGGATCACGCTCGACTCAAAGCTGCAATGGGGTCCTCATATAACATCTCTTGCAGGACGGCTAAGTTCAGCAGCATATGCTGTAAGAAAAATCCGTCAATTTACTAATGTAGATACCGCGAGACTAGTCTATTTCAGTTACTTTCATAGTATCATGTCTTACGGTATTTTACTATGGGGACGGGCTGCAGATATCGAGTCTATTTTTATTCTGCAGAAAAGAGCCATCAGAGCAATATATGGCCTCCGCAGGCGCGATTCTCTAAGGGAACTGTTTAAGGATATTAATATCATGACGGTACCTTGTCAATACATCTATGAAAACATCATGTACGTAAGGAAAAATCTAAATCATTTCACTAAAAGAGGTGACAGACACACCTATAGGACCAGAAATAGGGACCAATTAGTTCAACCAGGCTTCAGACTGGCTAAAGTAGACTCATCCTTCATGGGGTACTGTTTAAAATGCTACAATAAAATACCTCCCCACATACTCCAACTCAACGAAACTAAATTCAAATCTTATATAAAACGCACACTATGCAGCCAAGCATATTATAAGTTGGGGGATTACATCGCTGACAAAAATGCTTGGTTCACCGCTGGTCCTGCTCCACAAGGGCGCATAAACTAATTAATTAGCATTCGAAAATATAGTTGTGAGCTGCTGAAGATTGAAAAAACTATCTTTGTATTGTATAAATTCAATCTCTTAACCCGGCGAGCATGAGGTGAAAAAAAGTTACTTCAAGAATGTGGCAGGGTGGGACATACCCTTATCTTAATGTACCGTAATATAATTCTTATTATTATTTTTTGAATTTTGTTGATTTATTTTGTATCATAATTCATTAATTAATGGATTTAAATGAAAGAAGTTCCATATAAAATAATAATTATTTATTAATTCATGTTTTTCTTATACTCTAATAATTATAGGGACAAAATTTAGGGTTTTACAAAAATTAAGAATTGAACAAAAATATTTATCTTTGGAATGTAAATCAACTTAAAACTAAAAGATAATGAGATCCTCCTCGTAATTTAACTTATTATTATTTTTTTAATTGTAAATAGGATTAATCAGTACTGTTGAGATCAGCACAATTTTCGCAAATAAATTTTGCATGCTCCAAACATATGGGCTTGGCACAAGCATTGCAAGAATGTTTGGTTTTTCTATCCTCCTTATATGGACAATCCTGGCATATGACATATCGTCCGGTTACATTTGCATGTCTAGGTGAGGGCTAACCGAGCTGTTTTTCGATTCGCTGGCGGACGAAACTTGGAATATTTTTTTTTTGATTTTCTTGAATGTAAGTGTTCGTAAATCATTGATAAGCCCAAAACTACGAATGAATTGTGTTGTCTTGATCGTAAAGTTTTTATTTGCTCAATATATGATGCATGTTCAAGATACCATAGAACAAAGTCATAGGCCACCGTTTACTGTTGCGACTATCGTTGTAACTGGCACTCAATTCATCAACCACGTCAACGCCAGCTTTAGTCGAATTATAAAATGTTATCATTTCAGGTTTTTGTTTCTCGCCTGTAGATTCATCTATTGAATTGTCATGGTGCATGGTGGACATAACCAGAACCACCTTGTTTTTGTTTGAAGCATAGGAAACAAGTGTGGCTGTTTGTGTATGTGACTTTAAATGTTTGTAAACGCACCCACAATACAGGAGAAATTCCTAGGGTGGGGCAACGTTTATTTAAAAAGAGATAAAAAAAGAATGTTTAATAAATAAACTAATAACAAATCCATATAATATAATAAAAAAAAAGAATTAAAAGCTAAAACAACAAACAAACAATAAAGAGCTAAAAATAACAGAAAAAAAACTAATAAAACAGTTAAAGTTTATGATTACATCATTACGTAAAAAAAATACGTAAGAAATGAGGCAGGGTATAACATGCCCGAGACAAGTTTGGGCACGTATATCCCGGCCGGTGCCTAACGCCACACTGCGATCACGCCACTACCCCGTCCCGCACACCTATGCCTTCAGCTACTGAGCGAGCTAGTGCCGCCAGACGAGGATTTTAAAAAATACGCTACTTTTAAATTTTACCACGGTGTGAGATACCCTGGCTCATGCTCGCCGGGTTAATATTGTATAATTGCATAACACACGTGTGAGCACTATGCAACTAAACTATCAAGCTACCATTTACTGGGTACGTCTTTCATTGACTTGAATGTGCCCTGGCGGCTGAGGGTATGTCATGCTCACTCAAATGTCTCGCTGGTGGTGGCGTGTGTGTTGGATCATTGAGTTCCCTTCAAAATGGTTGAGCTAAATGGTGCTGATCCATACGTCATGTTCGTGAACGGGCGCCGCCAGTAGGGACTGGTCATCTCTTAGCTGCCAAGGCTTATTTTAATTTTAATCTAAGTATTTTCATTTCTGAATTGTTATTTTTTTGTTTTTGTTTTTATCTTTTTTAGTACGGACGCTTTTAACGTGCACGTCTTTCTACATCGTTCTCACATGTATTATTTCAACTTAAATGATGTAACCAAAATTTTGTAACGATTTTTATGATTTAAAAGAGTGTCCGTGGAGTTTCTTGCCCGTTCTTCTCCACAGGTACCTACTACGCTTTGGAATGGGCAACTAGCTTCATCTTTCTGACTGACTGACCCCTTGACAATTCAAAAGTGCCTGTAATTGGTTTACTTGAAATAAATGCTTTGAGTTTGAGTTTGAGTTTGAATATCCTCGATGCATTGTGTAAACTTTTCAATCGTGTACATATTACGAGGCTCAAGATAAGCACTAGTCAAGTACTGGCTGATAAGAATGCGCAATTTTTGGCCAAAAAACAAAAGCAAGCCAGATAACTCATCAGAAAACAAAACATTTCGATGATGTACGGAATCTTCCACCGATATATCGCCGAACAAATCGTGATAATACAACAATACATTTCCCAGGGTATGAGGACAAGCAAAGACGTAGCGTCATCACTGTCAAACTATTCAGCAATAAACGGAATTGAATTTTTCGTCAACAATCAGGTTACGATATTCATTGTTGTTCTGTTTCCTGGTATGCTTTAGTTTTCGGTTTCACTTGTGTATTTTGGTGGATATATCACTAAATTTTCTTCTAGTTATACCTCTGCTTTTTTATTTATTTTGGATGGTCAATGGACAATGGTTTGTAGGTTTCCAATTTTGTTTTATCATATTAGATTCATCGTCACCATATGCCTAGCCTTGTCCGAGCTATGTTGGGGCTTCCAGTTTAACTTGATGCAGCTTTTTACATGGAGCGACTATCAACAGGAGCAATTTTTAAATATCTACTATCATTACTTGCAAAAACTTGTACGTTGTTAAAGCGATAATTCATTTCTTGCGGGAGATAACCTTTTGTCTACCAGTATCTGTCAGTCTGTCATGATCATACCTAAGCATATGACGGCGCAGCAAGTAGTATCGTCTAGTTTTGTTGCGAAGTTACTGGAACCTTCGAAGAGGTCGGATAGGAGTGACTGGCAGTGACATTGGTTGGTGACAGTCCCTCTAGCAGAGTGTCGTATCGATAGTTGCGTGGCTTAATAGAGATGATGTCAGGGGGAGCCGATATTTTACCACGCTCACGACTATCTGCTATATTCCGGCACAATCCCGATGATATTGAAGCAATATTGCAGTCTTCACCTGGGCAATTCTCGTAATTTTAAGAACGTTCATAGTCGGATCTTCGTCTCAATCTTAAAAATACTTTGGCATTGATTGTCGCTGACATGAGATTGTGACTAGATATTGAAGGTTCTTAAGTACGGGAATTGGCCTTCTGAAGTGGCTATCGTGTGAATTTGTTCAGTACGACTAATACGATGACTACTTCTAGTAAAGGCTGTTCTACGCAGTTACATAAATAGGACACAAACAGACAAACACTCTACGTGTTCCTACAACAACATTACGTATTTCCTTGTTTTCCTCCAATCTTATTTATAGCTTGTTTTTATTCCGAATCTTTGGGATACAATCAAAAGTTCTGTTCATCTCAATCAAACTTTTTTAAATGTCCTCTTACGTCATGGCACCCTCGCTATAATTCCATTCTGTATTATCGCCTTTTCATTCCGCGATATATTTTTATTTTATGGACGATTGTTAAAAAGTTTGACTGCCGTATTTTGAGGTTCAATTATAAATGTAATGATGATAAGTTATGGGTGAAATGGAAGTTATTCGATTAATTTACATATGGATAAAGTTACGCCTTCTTCCCGTGGGGGTAGACAGAAACTACATAACGCCACCTGCGACGGTCCTTACAGTTTCCTTTTTATCTGTTAATTTATAGAACGAGATATATTAATCTATAGTTTGTATAATAAGTGTAAGTGTACAGACGCCAGCACATCAAGCTACCCGAAGCTGTCAAATCTTCCCAATCAACTTTGAACCTTATACTTTAGGGATAAAGTTGAAAATCTATTAAATAAATTTGACAGATTGTAGTAGCTTGATGTGTTGTGTGGTTATCTTAGTTTTGATCCAGATGCAATAAGCATATTTAAAATTTGCCAGGGTTCAAAAAAACATCTGTTGACCGAAATTGTATTTTGTGGAACCTATTTTAGAGATGTAAGTAGTATACCTACCTATTATGCAATATTAAAATCGAAAATCATCCAATGGTTGTCTGTAAAAGATTACTTTTAGCGACAAGACCGCCCATTGTCAAATATAAAATTATACATTATTTCTACATTTATAATCTGTATTTTTTATGGTGTAGGTACATAATAAAGAGTATTCTATCATAAAAAAAATTCTTTCTTTTTTTACCTTTCTATCTATCTAACATCCTTACACGTTAGGACAAGTCAACAAAATCTATTATTTATTGGAAGACAACATATTTATGTCAAGATATAATACATACATATATCATGATAATGAAGATCATCATAATTATATAGGGTGACTGGTAATTAGTGACCGATACTTAAACACATGATTCTACTCATGTCAACATACAAGTTTTATAATGGGACAAAAAGTGAAATGACGAAAAAAAATCAGCTGTTCCCTACATTTTGACGACTCGTACGAACATAAATGTAGGGAACAGCTGATTTTTTTTTCGCGATTTCGGATTTGGTCCGATGGTAAAAGTTGTTTGTAATGATGAGTAGAATCATGTGTTTAAGTATCGGTCACTAATTACCAGTCACCCTATAGATATATACTCAGTTCAAAAGCATTAACAATCTTATGAGGCATTAAAATAAAGAACACATCCCAAACACCATCAAATCATAAAAATACCACACTAGCAAAAACAACACAAATAATTAAGTTATAAACACAATTAACAGAAACCTTAGTTAAGTTTCAAGACAAACATTATCACAAAAAGGCCCATAAGAAAATTGTCGCGTCTCCGTCCAAACTTATGTCCGTACATAACTTTACATTTAAAACAGTTTTAAAAATAAATTGCGAAATACAAATTACCAAATACAACATCAATATCACATTCAGGCAATAATCGTCAGTTTGTAGCCTAAATGACCTTCGAGACATGGTGCAGGGCATGAGAGAGTAGAGGATACTAGAAGGAGTAGAGGCGTTTGAGCGCTGGGCAATGATCAACTTTCCATTATTTTATAAATTTTTATACAACGTGTAACTTTAAATGCGCAAAACTTCAGACACCCCAACTGATTTTTAATTCAATTGGCCTATTTCAGAGAGAAAATAAGTAATTAAAAAAATTTTAAAGGTTTTATGTGCTGTTTTAGTTTTAAGGGCCGTTCGGATCGTTTCTTGCGTCTGCGACGACGCTTTACCGAGGGAGGAGTCGTCACCGGGCCGCTGCACCGCGCTGACATTGGCTTGCTTGACCTATTAATGAATAGACACGGCAACGTTTTTATTGAAGATTTTTTGAAAAATGTGACCTATATTAAAAAGTGGTTCAATTAATTCTGCTCGTTATTCTGATCAAACTACTTTCAGGTTTTGCGCATTTAACGTTACACGTTGTATTTGTTTTAGCTTGTTCGTGAACTTTCGTCGTTGTCTACTTGACTCTTTTTATGTCTATCTTTCCCTTCTGTGACATTTGACCCTCTTTACTCCTTTCTTAACATCAACAAATTTCCGGGTTTTTTTTAAAGCCGCTAGATGATATTGCTATGAAATGGATTATAAAAAGATTTCAGTTTCCGTTTAATATCCTGAATCGCAATAAAATCCTGATGACTGTAGCAGACCGGATCTCATCCTTACTGTGGAGGTCCTTAGTCTGCAGAATCATTTAATTATTAATTTTGAGTTTTAATTTTTCACCTATGGATTTTAAATATTCGAAATAAAGAATATTTTATTTTTATAGAATAGAATAGAATCGGTTCCATTTAAATAGATAATATTTCTACAGAACCGATTAAATAAATAAGTGAATGGTCTTACCGCTTCCTCTCATAACTTCACCCAGCCACAAACAGTAATGTCCACTTTGAATTATAATTATTGCCGGGTTAATGTATGTCTTCTTCAGTTAAAGCATTGGGTGTCCCTATTTTTTGTTGTCAAGTCACAATATGGATGGCCGACCCGCTGCTGCGATATTGGAAAAAAACGCTTTTTTCTTTTTTTCTTTTGGGTTCCGCACTCAAACGGTACAAACGGGACCCTATTACTAAGGCTCCGCTGTCCGTCCATCTGTCACAGGGCTGTATCTTTGAACTGTAATAGGTAGATACTTGAAATGTTCACATAGTGTGTACTACTGTGGCTGCTATAACAACATCATCTGCCTAGCCTTTTCCCAACTATGTTGGGGTCGGCTTCCAGTCTAACCAGATGCAGCTGAATACCAGTATTTTACATGGAGCGACTGCCTATCTGACCTCCACAACCCAGTTACTGGGTAATACGATACCCCTAGGTACTGGTTGTCAGACTTTCGGGCCACTGAGTACCCGGAACGACTGTCAAAGATCTACGAATGACAGCCGGTACCAACGGCTTAACGTGCTTTCCGAGGCACGGAGAACGGATAACAACACATGATAAAAAATAAAATAAAAAGGGATACAAGGAAGCCATACAAGAAACGTGTTTCTCAAGTATTTTTTTCAGCCAGCAAGTTTTTTTGCCAGAAGGTGTCGCGGCAGGCCCCGGAGAAGACCGCAGGAGATAACAAACGACCAGTGGTCAACTTGAGTCCTGGATGGACAGAGCTGGAAGCCTTGCTCAGCAGTGGGATGATACAGGCTAAAAGTAAAGTACCTAGTGTTCTATATTGTATTGATGTACGGACCCCTTCGTGTGCGAGTCGGACTCGCACTTGGCTGCATTTTTTTCAACTGATGTCCCCAATGCGTTTCCGATTATGGTCGCTTTTTGTTTTGTTAAACGGTTATTGCGTTTCTATATGTATATGTTTGGATAATTAAATTTTATTTTTGATCGTTTGTTAGTTGCATTTTTATTTGGAAGAATATGAATTCATCGGTGAGTGCGATATGGTAGAAATTGCAGATTAGCTCTGTAACTTTGAATGTCTTTTGGTTCTTTTGCTTTTTATTTTATTATGAAGTAAAACTGAGGGAGTCGTGTTACGTCGGCTACGCTTAGCGTCCGTTTATGGATCTATTGTATTCTTGAATGTGATTTTTTCTCGGATCAGTCCCGCTAAACATACATACCTACAGACACATTTAAAAATGTGCGTGTGTGTCCAGGTGACAAAAAGTATCTCCTGATAAGTGTCTTGTAATAAGCTCTTCTATCGTTGAATGTACTTTTAGGTAGAATGGATGTAACGCGACTGATTTGAGAAAAAATCACCTTCAAGAATACAATAGGCTCATAAAAGGACGCTACGCGTAGCGGACGTAACGCGATTCCGTCGTAAAAGGGGCCGGTTGTTTCAAACGGTTGATTAATGTAATATCCGTACGTTAAATAATAACGATTACGTAATCGTTATTATTTGACGTACGTCAAGGTCATAATTTTGTTAATCAATGCCTTTTTGGTTTGACGATAGTTAGCGCCATTTTTTACCTATAAGCGTGCGTCAAGTGGACGTGAAACAACCCGCCCTTATTATTTATGTACATGTTAAGTTTCATATTTTTACTTATTTTAGTCAGTCATGGCATTAATACTTCATAATACGACCCGTATTCATCATCTGCCTAGCCTTTTCCCAACTATGTTGGGGTTGGCTTCCAGTCTAACCGGATGCAGCTGAATACCAGTATTTTACATGGAGCGACTGCCTATCTGACCTTCACAACCCAATTACTGGGTTATACGATATCCCTAGGTAAGACTGGTTGTCAGACTTTCGGGCTTCTGACTACCCGTAACGACTGTCAAAGATCCACGAACGACAGCCGGGACCAACGGCTTAACGTGCTTTCCGAGGCACGGAGGGGTCTCGGTATGTAAAGATGGTCACCCATCCATAGACCAACCGCGGCAAGCGTAGCTTAACCTGATCGATCGACCTGTGCGGCTGTTATTATTTAGCCACGGGCCCCTCAATACGACCCGTATTGTGAAGTATTAATGCCATCATGATTCCAGTCTGAAAAAGCTAGTAGTAGTACTATCGGTCATTTATAGCCCCGTCTCTCTCTCGCTCTGCAATCAAACAACGTCATAAAACGGCACCAGCAAGGTGATTGCGTAACACGCTAACAGTAGCAATGGCTTTCATTTTGACAGTTCAACAACATTCATTGCGTTATTTACGTTGCTGAGCAGAATGTTTTTTCGAACAAATGAAGCCTGAATGGATCAATGGAGCAATATCCTTCAAAATGAGATTGATAGATAAAATTGCACCCTAATTGCTGTTACGCAATTAGGGTGCAGTTATGTTCGCATGTACTAAAATGGTGACGACATTTCTAAGGTACGATCATCTTCATTCCTCAGAAATAAAGATGTGTTTAAAAATACTTTTTTAAATAATCTAATTCCTATATCAGAAAACCAGTGTTGAATTGACACATTTGAATTTGAAATTCGAATTCGATTGACGCGTTCGAACATGGCCGAACGAGCAACGCGCGTTCGACTGGAAAAAATATTAAAAATATTTATCTACATGGTTTTATTTGCTGTTCTTAGAGTAGACTATAGTTTTAAAGTCAACGGGGTTAAGTTCGAAATCGTACTGAATATTGTTTTGAGACTGCAGATAAGTGTGTGAGTTCGACGGGTTCGGTAGCAAGTTCTACCGATCGGAAAGATATCTTATAAACACATTCCGATGAAACAACGCGGATAACAAATGTTTTTGAATGCAATAAATAAAACAAAACAATGGGAATGCCATATTTCCTATAGATTCGATTTAATCCGTCATTCGATTCGAAAATAATCTTCGAACGATACAAATATGATGCAAGTAGATATCAACACCACAAAGGCACCATATTTGTACCACTCAAATGCCACAAATGCCACGCCGCCAATGACAGTAATTGAATATATAGATTGCTGATTTTGGATGCTCAACTGAAGGTCCATAGGTTACAAATATCAGATATTGTACGCTTGAAGCATCCTGGGAATCAACTTAATAGCCAACCTTACTGACTGAACCTCCTTTTCACCACAACAGCTATGGCAAGATGATGAGAGAAAAGGAGAATAATCCTAGTAATACTTTGTGAGGATTGATGTTTGTTACTCTTTCACGCAAAAACTACAGAGTCGATTTGGATAAAATTTGGCACACAGGTAGTTTAGAATCACCATTAACACGTAAAATGCTTTTTATCCTGATATACCCACGGAATCGAAACATATGCAGGTGAAACCGCGGGGCGCTGCTAGTTCATTATAAATTCCATACCTTATTTTAGACTAGCTGTACCTGCCGGTCGATTCTGGAAAAATCTCACCGTGATAACTAAGGTGAAGTGAGCTTAGAGTGAGCTGTGAGTCATGCTGGTGCTAGGGATTGACACTATTGACGACTCACTCCACGTTCACTTCACCCAAGTTTCACGGTGAGATGGTTACAGAATCGCACGGTAGCACTACCTTTGGCTTCACTCACGTGACTGTGATTCTATTGGCATTATAAGTTATTCAAAATTATCGAAACGTGAAGTCTTATTATGCATGTCAAGATTTACTTCTTAGCTCCTCGTAGGCATAGCGTGATGATATTAATTTCAGAGGTTAAATGCGTATCTATCTGCAATATTAAAAAAAAAATCGCGTCTTGTTAAATCCCGCAGTAAACTGTTTACGAACATAATGTAATATCGGTATTACCCCAACGCAAATAGCGTGATAATATACACCATATTCGATGACCAGTCTTTTATGAAATATTTGTGCGAAATTTGAACAGAATCTATTCAGGAGTTATTGCGTCAATAACATACATCCAGACCAATGGACAGTAAATTATAATATAAGTTTATTAACCCTTTACCGCATAGGAAACCATATATGGTTTGACATGTTTACAGTTTATTTACTCTAAAAAAATAAAAAAACTAGCGTATAAATCCTAATGGGGTTTGTTTGTCATATCATTAGCAATAATAAAACACAACTATTTTGTCTATCATCACATACCACTTGGAAAAAAAAAAAAAAAAAAAAAACTATAGAATATAATAGAATAGAATACTCTTTATTATGTACACCATATAGATTACATATATAAATATAGAAATTTTACAAAGGGTGACACAATGGGCGGTCTTATCGCTAAGAGCGATCTTTTAATTAATTAATTCTGAAGCTTTAATAAAGACATTAACTTTAAAAAAAAAATTGTCACTTATTTAATATATCATGCAGTAAAGGGTTAACACAAAAACCTTAACATATAAATAATTATTCTAAAATCTATATTTTTGGCATCAGAAATATTCAATTTTTAGTTTTAACTTCACTACTATTTTATTATATGTATGGATATAGATTCGTTACAAAAATAACAGCCATTACAAACGAAACTTACAAACGAATCTAAGGTACCTACACGCATTATTTTAGCAAAGCATCTACCACCAAAGGGGCAATTCTGATAATGCGACTAAATTTTGAACGTTTTTAATTACGAGGATTTGCCTTCAGATCTCTTTTGTTTACCTAGGACCAAAGACAAAAAAAAAAAACAATCGCCCATCAAATTAAAACAAAGCTACCTAATTAAACTTCCAAAAACAACAATTGAACAATAACAAAAAATCAAAAAGCTTCAGCAGTAGTTCGTGCACCTCCATACGTGACGTTGACATCGAGATGAGGAGTATCACTCGACTACATCGGAGGGCTCATTCCTTCTCGGAAGGCCTCCGACTGACCCCCAGGTACATTGGAAACCGTACGTGCTTGTATTATGGGTAAAGAAAGGGTTATTATATGGGTTTTCACCGAATAACGTACGATTTATGGGTATTTAGGAAGATTTATGAAAATTGTTGTGTATCTATCAGATAGTTCATTTATCTGTCATGGCTTCATTATTAATTTATTATTATTATTCATTATTATTACCTATCATAGTACAGTATTTTTATTAAGATAGACAGAGGGGCCGGTGGCTAAATAATTTCAGCCGCACAGTTCGATCGATCAGGTTAAGCTACGCTTGCCGCGGTTGGTCTGCGGATGGGTGACCCTCTTTACATACCGAGACCCCTCCGTGCCTCGGAAAGCACGTTAAACCATTGGTCCCGGCTGTCATTAGTAGATCTTTGACAGTCGTTACGGGTAGTCAGAAGCCCGAAAGTCTGACAACCAGTCTTACCTAGGGGTATCGTATTACCCAGTAACTGGGTTGTGGATATCAGATAGGCAGTCGCTCCATGTAAAATACTGGTATTCAGCTGCATCCGGTTAGACTGGAAGCCGACCCCAACATAGTTGGGAAAAGGCTAGGCAGATGATGAGTACAGTATTTTTATTTTATGTGCGTAATTATGTGAAGAATCACATAATAATATAATTATTATAATGAATGTGTACAAAATATTGTAAATATTTTAAAAGGGTATGAAAGGTAGAGTTTCTTACCCATTCTTCTCCATACGAAAACTACCTCTTGCACGACTAGAATCAATTCTATTTTTAACCGACTTCAAAAAGGAGGAGGTTATCAATTCGGATGTTTACATATATATATTTTTTTTATGTATGTTCGGTCATAACTCTGTCATATATGGACGGGTTTTTTGTTCGATAGAGGTTTATTCCGAAATGGATATAGAACATGAATGGAGACAGACAACGGAACTCTTCAATAAATACCAGTAAAACAATCGCGATTACTGCTATTGCATATGTATGAATTGTTCACGCAATCGCACAACATAACATCGCGTCGTACGTAGGGTACTCCTATAAACGCAGATGCAGTACGCAGATGTGTTCATACCACCGTACACCCTACCACATAGCAAGTAGTGTTATATGAATTTGTGTGGGGTAGGTATAACTAAAAACTGAAAAATAAAAACCTTTTAATAAAAATAAAAAAAAAACAACCGACTTCCAAAAAAACACTAAAAAGTGAAAAATAACTTTAATTTCGGAAGTCGGTGTCAAAAAACGAAAATGCGGAACCAACGACACCGACTTCCGAAATTAAAGTTATTTTTCACTTTGTAGTGTTTTTTTGGAAGTCGGTTGTTTTTTTTTTTTTTAAATTTTAATGTCAATGTTGACGATCAATGTTTCTTTTATGTGCCTATTGGCAATGGGCTGGACATAATTATTAGCCGTAGAACCGATGACCGTTGGGGTAGACGTGTTCTTGAGTGGAGACCGCGAGTGGAGTCGGTAAACGTAAGATTGGACGCCCTCAGGCTACGTGGAGCGGCGATCTTCGCAGGATGGTTGGTAGCAGCTGGATGAGAGTTGCCGAAAATCGAGTTTGATGGCGTCCAATATAGCAGTCCACTGCTGGACATATCCAGGATAAAATACAAGCCCGGACAACAATAAGTTTAAATTTAAAAAAATAATAATAATTTAGTTGGTGGCATGTATACTGCCTCTACCTTAAAAAGGGTTAACAGATGTAATAAGGATTGAATAGTACAATCTTACTTCTCTAGATCTCTCGCTCTTCTCTTGCTCTTTTACAAACTCCCCACTTCCACACTTCGACTCTACTGAAGGTGTGAAAGAATCCATACTATATAATGTTATAAACTAGCAGCGCCCCACGGTTTCACCCGCACAAGTCTCGATCTCGTGGGAATATTGCGATAGAAACGAGTACCCATATTATAAACTATCTGTGCGCCCAAATTTCATCCAAATCCGTTCAGCCATGTTTGCGTAATTGAGTAACAAACATCCATATACTCGTACAGTGTGTTAGGTTAAACAAGGGACATACTTAAATGCTTTTTTAGTACTCGTGATAGTTAACAACTTTTACAAAGGGACCAACTATGAAATATGAAGATTGTAAAACAACTGTTCCCCTCTGTTTGTCGAGTCTTGCGAACATAAATGTATGGAGCAGCTGATTTTTTGGTCGAGATTTCAAAGTTAGTCGCTGTGTATAAGTAGTTCATTTTCATTTGTACTGCATTCCCGTAAACTATGTCCCTCGTTTAACCAAACACACTGTATATTAATATTAGAAATTAACTCTGTCTGAATATCTATCATTCTGTCTGTTAACTTTTCACGCCTAAACCACTGAACGAGTTTCGATTAAATTTGAAAACAAGGTAGATAGAATCCTGGGAAGAACACAGGCTACTTTTTGTCCCAGTAGTACGATCTCGTAGGATAATTTCCGACGTCCACCGGGGGTACTCGCGGGCCACAGTTACTTTATAATATTATAGATAATATTGGAGAATGTGAAAGCAACTCTGTCTATACGTTACCTTTTCACGCCAACAGCTATATAGATTTCGATAAAATTTGACACACAGGTAGACCATGGCTTGGGCTAGGATACAGCATACTTTTTATCTCGGTAGTTCATTCTTGTGGGATCATTTCCGACCTCGACGTAGGCGAAGCCGCATATCTACAGCAAGTTACAGAATGGGGTGAAACTGAACAATTTGCTCCATGGAGCCAACAATGTATCGCTAAAAAATGATCACCTGTCCCATACAAAACTACAATACCTTCTCGACCCAAATTTACGAGACAGCTGATTATTTTTTCACGTTTACGATGTTGGAGAGTTGTTCAGTTTGATGCTGTACACAAACAAAAGCAATTCCTTCCCCACATATATACATCACGATATATTATAGATTAAGATGTATGTTATTCGCGCAACAAGTTATTAGTTATGCCCGGTTTTGCTCGCGTCTTATTCCCGGAATGACACCCACGCTTGCATCGTATAGAGAAGTTACATATTAATGTCACTAGATGTAGGTACGTGAAACTGCTAGATGTGTGCAGAAATTAGTTGCTGAACTTTTGAAAAGAAGGGTTTGAACTGCACTGAAAGTTATAGAGCGAGTCTCCTGGTAAATGAGTTACTATATGTCCTAACTTATATCTATATAATAATACAAATAATAAAGCTGAAGAGTTTGTTTGTATGAACGCGCTAATCTCTGGAACTAGCGGTCGGAATTGAAAAAAAAAAAATTGCACTTGATAGCCTAATTTTTGAGGAAGTTTATAGGTTATTTATTATCACGCTATGCCTCTTAGGAGCCGAGTACAAAGAACAAAAGTCAGAAAGAATGCTAACCGACTTGAAGTAATACCGCGGGCCAGTGATGCGATACGACGTGGTGGTTTGGGGTCGAAATTTCACGCGGCCGAAGTCAAGGGCAGGAGCTAGTATTATTATAAATGCGAAAGTGAGTTTGTATGTTTGTTAGTAACGCTTTCATGCCAAAGCGCCTGAACGAATTTAGATGAAATTTGGCACACAGTGAGACCATGACCTGCAGGATAATTGCGTAACACACTATCAATAGCAATGGGTTTCATTTTGACAGTTCAACAACATTCATTGCGTTATGATTTATTATTATGAGGGGCCCGTGGCTAAATAATAACAGCCGAACAGGTCGATCGATCAGGTTAAGCTACGCTTGCCGCGGTTGGTCTGTGAATGGGTGACCATCTTTACATACCGAGACCCCTCCGTGCCTCGGAAAGCACGTTAAGCCGTTGGTCCCGGCTGTCATTCGTAGATCTTTGACAGTCGTTACGGGTAGTCAGAAGCCCGAAAGTCTGACAACCAGTCTTACCTAGGGGTATCGTATTACCCAGTAACTGGGTTGTGGAGGTCAAATAGGCAGTCGCTCTATGTAAAATACTGGTATTCAGCTGCATCCGGTTAGACTGGAAGCCGACCCCAACATAGTTGGGAAAAGGCTAGGCAGATGATGATGAACAACATTTATTGCGTTATTTAAATTGTTGATGAGACACATTTTTCCAACATATGGAGCAATGGATTAGCAATATGCTTCAAAGTGATTGAAATTGAGAGTAATAGTGTGTTACGCAATTAGGGTGCTGGGAAAGTACTTCATTCGGGATCGCAGACGAAGTCGCGGGAATTAACTAGTACTTCCATAAACTTAGACCTATGTGTTGCTACGGGGGTACGCAAAAACTGCAAAACGCCACCTAACACGATCTCGGATGGTTAAAAGATCCTCCAGCACAATTGTGTAACAAACTTTCAATTTGAATCCAAAGAATTTTGAAAGAAACTGCTAACATTGCTTCATATGTTTGAAAAACACGGCTGTTAAACAACGTAAATGACGCAATGAATGTTGTTGAAGTGTCAAAATGAATGGCATTGACATTGTAAGTGTTTGACGCAATTACCCCGCTGGTCAACTTTACTTGGTTGTAAATGTGGTACATCAAGAATTTCGACTTTGTCCATCGTCGCCTCTGTCACGATAGATATTTGCGTGACTGGTTGATAGTTATACCTATTCTGTTAGGAACTGTTTAAAATGGGTGCATTAATTAGTTGTCTGGAGGGTTGCGAGTCAAATATTTGATCAGAACAAACGTTTATAATAACGCCTTTAGGTTCTTAAGACATTTTCGGATGAATATTTTTGACCGACTGTTTTTCATCGATAAAAATGACAAGTTAAGGAACGAATTTTTAACGATCGATAGATGGCGAAGTTACGAATAATAATAAATCTGAGCTAGAGAAGCATTAGTTTGGGTTATTAGAACAACCATATGAAAACACCCCAAGCTGGAGAACATGGCAAAGTGTGATATCACTGGATTGCATTGAAGAAATTTAGATAAAAAAATTATAATTTTCTTTATCCAAAAATGATAATAGTATCCATCTTTAAAGCATCAACCGACCAATTTTGTAAAAATCTCACCGTGGATACCTAGGTGAAGTGAGCTGTCAATCCTTAGCATCACGTGGAATGATGCTCACTTCATCTAAATTTCCATAACGAGATTTTTACAGAATAGACCGGTAGATGCCAAAACTCATCGACTCGACTCGACTCGGCTTAACTTTTAGATGTAAAAACGTAGAAAAGATACATAAAGACTTAATTTTGCATTTAATTGTTAGCACGAAACAAATCGCTGCAATAATCAATATCTAAATTAGATACCTTCCATGAAACTCTACGTCTATGGTTCCCAGTCTGTGGTCGGTCGTCGTGTGGTCAAACCGCTCGCTCTTTATCCTTTGTCTATGCTTTATGCCCGCTATTAGTTTGTACAACTATTGTACCAGGATTGATTAACATTCGAGCATTATGCTATAAAGAAAATGAACAAGAAATTGTATTATGGAGGCTTTTGAGAGCTTATTGTCGTTTAGGGATTTATGCTGAAGTGGTAGCCGGTAAGTATGTATGTAGATTGTATTGGGGTATTTGAAATATTACTTTGAAGTTTATTGGCATTGTATTGGCAGGGAGCTATTTAGGACATACATAAGTCAGCATGTTTCGTGGTAAAGAATAAACAAAATCTGACATTAAAGGGGTAATTCCCGTATTTTTATGAACCAAAGCATTCTAATCTTAGTCTCAATATGTCAAAAATAACTCTAAAGTAATTATTTTTTTTTTTAGTTTTTGACATGGATGTCAATGACATGCCTATTCCCGTAGTGAATAACGTTCAAAATCTAGTAGCAATCTCATATCATTAGAGGTATTTTTGACAGAGACAGTCTCACTGAGATCAGACTGTGAACGTTCTTAAAATTACGAGAATTGCTCAGATCGCGAATAGATTTTGAACGTTGCTTAAATATGAAAATTCTACTTTTTCTTCAGTTAGCCTCATAGGTGTCAACACCCTATCAATGAGGCATCAAGTGTATGAGCAGCATGGCTCTTCTGATTGATATTATCAAATTCATTGATAGTTTTACAATGCAAACTATGACAAAGATTTTTCTAAAGGATGCTATAGGGTTCTTATCAGACCAATAATCAGAATATCAATTATTATAAACGACTAATAACCCGTAAAGAATGAAGCCATAAAATACAAAAAAAAAATCTAAAAAGGTTGTAATCTATTAACACTTAAAAACAGTGGCCCGGTCGAAATGACCCGCGCATAGATATTGAATTTATTTACGTTTGACAAAACTTACAAAACTATGCCATTTAATTCAGAAATAATAAACAAAATTAGTGTTTATTCTGAAGGCAATAAGAATTAGTGTTTTATTTTACAAAAGTAAATAAAATATTGTCACGTGACTAAACGGCCAATCTTAAAGTTAACTTTTGCATTCAAAAACCTATTCTTTTATTGAAAATAAGATCTTATCGGCTAACAAATAGGGTTGTTTGTATAGTTTTATATACGAAAATAAATGGTTTCAAAATCAGGTATTTCTTACTCGCGGAGGGTCTGTGATAAATAAATATCCACATGGCTTGACAAATGAGTGAACACTGCCTTTATAGAGGCGGCTTGTCCGAGGAACAGTGAAGTATTAAATGGTATGCATCGTTTTAAATATCTTTTTAAATTAAATTAGAAAAACATTTCTTTGAAATCGGGCTTCGGACGGATAAACATTAATCTTCAGGTGACGAAAAGACAATTTATCAAGGCTTTAAGCACATTTCTTCTATCAACACATTTACTAAATAAAAAACACATACTTTATAAAATACATTCGCATTTAGTCACACTTTTTCGTAATAACAAGGGTTAGCACTTTAACTTGACATAACAGCATGAGTAATTCCTACACAAACACAAAAACCAATCGCCCATAAATCACAAATAACTGCAAAACTAACACTTAAATCAATACAAGCCATAAAACGATAACAAAAACAAACAAAAAACACAAAAAACATATCAGATTCCTCTCTCAACGTTGTAAAACACAAGCGGAATTCATATTAGCCGATTAATAAATTCCCAGAATATGAGAATAAGACATAAATTTAAATAAAATCCTACTAATATGTGAAAGTTTGTATGTTTGGGTGTTTGTTATTCAATCACGCAAAAACGGCTGAACGGATTTGCATGAAATTTGGTACATTGACAGTTCATAACTTGGATTAAAACATAGAATACTTTTAATCCCGGTAGTACGTTCTCGTGGGATTATTTTCGACCTCCACTGAGGCGAAGCCGGGAACAGAAGCTAGTTCACCATAATATATTTATCGGTTGGTTTAATCTAAAGTGTCCACAGTCGTGTTCTTAGCATTGTTTTAGATGAACAAGATTCCAGTTTCCGTGATGTGGTATAAAAGATGAGTTTTAAAGTTTTGAATATTGTTTTTATTTTCGGGCGGTGCGGATAGGGTTAAACGTCAGTGAGGGCGTTGACTTGTGGTAGTTAGTGCAAGGATTTTGATGTACTTGTTAGTAAAATACCTGACGAGTGTATCCTCATAATTGGATAATGGAGGTCAGAATGACGACTAGTTGTCAGCATAACATTCTGATAATTTCCTGCATTTGGTGATAGGTATACCTACTGGAAGTGGTGGTCGTCTGACGTTATTTGTTCTAGAATATTGATTTATAAAGTACCTACTAGCTTATGTAAGTGTTTTTCCTGCAGGATTTGGACAAATATAAACAAAAAAATTGAAAGAGGGATAATAATGTACTCGTTTAGCATTATTTTCACTCTCTCAATTTCTTATTTGTATTTTGTGTTTCACCAACTATAAATCTTTTTTCTTTCTGTCTTTCAGTTAGCTGGAAAAGCAGCAAAAAACTTAGCTTTATTATCGTAAGACTGGCTGCCAGACTTTTAGCCTTCTGACTACCCGTAACGGCTGTCGAAGATCTACGAATGACAGCCGGGACCAACGGCTTAGCTAGCTTTCTGAGGCACGGAAGGGTCTCGATATGTAATGGTCACCCATCTACAAACCGACCGCGGCAAGCATAGCTCAGCGATCGATCCGCGCGGCTGTTATCAATTAGCCATGAGCACACACCAACTGATTATGCCAGCCAGGCTGCATATACAGGGTTATTTGTAAAACACCAACAACCTCTTAAGAGGTCATTGTACTCATCATTATGAACAACTTTTACTATGGGACCAAACATGAAATCGCGAAAAAAAATCAGCTGTTCCCTACATTTTGACGACTCGTACGAACATAAATGTAGGGAACAGCTGATTTTTTTTTTCGCGATTTTAGGTTTGGTCCCATAGTAAAAGTTGTTCATAATGATGAGTAAAATGACCTCTTATGAGGTTGTTGGTGTTTTACAAATAACCCTGTATATAAAAAAAAAAAAACTAGCAAAATAGTAAACACAGTGAAAATAAGTCTCCCTCATCTAACAAAAACAAAAGAAAATCCCACACTTTACAAGCCCACATTGTCTGTACGATAAAAATAGCACACAGGGATCCCAATCTCATTCCCTATTAGCGAATCGCACTCGGAATAATCAAAATAATGACGACAGACCACCGCATACGATTCGATTAGCAAAACTACCTAATTAAGACCACGATAGAAATACGAAGGAAATTGCCTTGGCACCATGATCACTATAATTGCAAGCATTCAGCTACCGGTCTTACTAATCTTCTATCACTTTCACTCTCATTCAAAAACCTTGTTTCCATCTCTCTCCAACTTTTAGATTTATAAATTCAATTCTGAAATCAAAAACTCTTATGAATTTGATTCGGTTGGTTTGATTTTCGATTTTGTGTGCAGGTGTTTGGGTTGATTTTTAAGTGTTTTGGTTTTCGTATATCGGATAAAGGTTCTAGTATGTGATCGCATGCCGATTATTGAGGTAATAATACACTGATACTGTTTGTAATGATATGCAATATCAATTCGATTTGTTAATTTTTCTCGTGATTGAGTTTGATTCAGTATAGGTAGTACGAGTACGTACTCATTTTAGCCTGTCGATTCTGGAAAAATCTCACCGTGATAACTAAGGTGAAGTGAGCTTAGAGTGAGCTGTAGGTCATGCTGATGCTAGGGATTGACACTATTGACGACTCATTCCACGCTCAATTCACCCAAGTTTCCACGGTGAGATGGTTACAGAATCGCACGGCAGATGGGTAATTCTTTTAATTTTAAGAACGTTCACAGTCTGATCTCAGTGTCAATGTGTGAAAAATATCTCGAATTTCCCTACGTTTTTTAGATATTTTTGACATTGATTGTCGCTGAGATGAGATTGCTACTAGATTATGAACGTTTTTAATTACGGGAATTGGCCTTCTGATACTTTACCTTAGCACGTTAGGATTTTTTCATTAGTGTAGCAGTATTTTTTCTGTAATGTGTAGTTGTCAACTGATACCCACATCACAAAGCAACCAAACCTATTCTCAGGCTTTTTAAATCAAATCAAATTAAATAAAAAATTATTTATTCAAACTGGGCTGAGAATCAGCACTTTTCGAACGTCAAAATTCGTAAAACATTAAAACAAACATTTGTTTGTGCAGCCACTTTAATTGCCAATTCCTTTGTCAACTACTAGAAAATAATCTTCACATTTTGTAGTACAGACGCCAGCACATCAGGCTACCCGAAACTGTCAAATTTACCTAATCAACCTTGAACGTAGCGATAAAGTTGAAAATATATTAAAGAAATTTGATTTCGTCTGTACATAGGCTCAAATTTGTGCACACACACTTTACGTTTTTTTGTTTCACTCTGTGCCCTGCCACAGTAAGTGACATTCAAGTATCAGTATTAACATTAAATGAAGGAGGTTACGTCTAGACAAGTGTCATCGCTTACCTCTACACTATTAAGGCCCTTTGTATACGACACGGTTACCTTACGGTATCTATGACCTTGTGTATGACTCGCCATACAGTGCCGCCGTGTCGTCAACAAACATTTATACCTAGTGATCCTTACAACACTGAAGATCCTGCCTACATACGGCAAATATACCGTAGATTTTCACGGCTAGAAAAACGTGTGTACAAAGGGCGTTATTATAATAATATTATAAAAAGGTAAAATTTGTGAATTTGTTGGTAGTCCCGAAGATTAGGTACCCCCTTCTTGGGGGTACCTAATCTTCGGAACTACCGATCCGATTCGAAAAAATCATTCACTAATGGAAATCTGCTGTATTACTGAGTGTTATAGGATATATCTTATGTTAAAACAAGAAATTTCACGCGGACGAAGTTAGATACAAGCAGAATCTAGTCACTTGAAAATGGACAAAAGCAATCCTATCGAATAAAAAATCGAATCTTCACAAAGACTTCACTGCCGCAGTTACACTTCAGTGCATAACCACGTTAAAATAAGTTAATTCGATTCATCGGTGTTCCTCAAAGGCGGCATCGATGCTCGTTCCACTCGATTTACAATCGTATGTAATTACTCTATAAATCGAGTTATAATCGGTATCGGTATATTGAAGGTGAAGTCCCGATTTTATTGACTACTTAACTTTATTTTATGAACGCTGATTGGTAGGTGCTGGTACGTCGTAAACGACACTTTATTTGTTTTGAAATGTGGTAACAAGAAGCCACCAGTCTTTTGTGTGCAGTAAATAAATGGTGTATCTAACAATGGGAAATAGTAGGCAAGTTTACCTACGTAAAAATTACCTTTAATAAACCAACGTTTTTTGGAACTGCTGGTCGATTCTGTAAAAATCTCACTGTGAAATCATATAAGTAAAGTAAGCTTGAAGTGAGCAGTGTCAATAGAGTTAATCCCTAATGACAGCTCACTTCCCGCTCACTTCACCCAAGTTCTCACGGTGAGATTTTTACAGAATAGCACTGCTGGTCATTAACATCAGCCATGTCATCAAAATATTAGGAGCTTTATCCAGCACTCTAATTGCGTTACAGACTATCAATCTCGATCTGAAACATTTTGAAGAATATTGCTAATCCATTGCTTCATATGTTCGAAAAAATTGTCTGCTCTGCAACGGAAATTACGCAATGAACGTTCTTGAACTGTCAAAATGAAAGCCATTGCTACTGATAGTGTGTTACGCAATTACCCCGCTGATTTTAATTCCTAGCAGATGATTGTTACGAAAGATATCCAAATGCAAGGTTACTGAATTAAATCCTAGGTCATCATCATCATCGCCTTTTTCCAAATATGTTCGGGTCGGCTTCCAGTCTGACCGGATGCAGCTGAGTACCAGTATTTTACATGGAGCGACTGCCTATCTGACCTCCACAACCCAGTTAATGGGTAATACGATACCCCTTACTGACAACCCGTAACGAATGTCAAAGATCCACGAATGACAGCCGGCACCAACGGCTTAACGTGCTTTCCGAGGAACAAAAGGGGTCTCGGTATGTGAAGATGGTCACCCATCCACGGACCAACCGCGGTAAGCGTAGCTTAACCTGATCGATCGACCCGTGCGGCTGTTATTACTTAATTAAATCCTAGGTGTTTAATAAAAAATGTATAGCACCTTCAGTACAGAAAAGTTCTAAAAACACTAGAAAAACCAAATTGGAAGTCCTACTAAACAAAATATCAATATCATCATATTTCTTCTGCCAATTAGTCTCTTTCTTCCATACTTCTCTATAAGTCGTCATCTCAGTTATAGTCATCCCCATTCTAACCAAAAAAAAAAAAACTAAACTTTGCCAAAACCTTAAGCAACAAAATAAAATATCACATCAACTTCAAAACTAACTCTATAACCCTGAATACGAATCAAACATCAATTCCCATCAACATTAGCAATGAAACAAATGTAAAATAAATCAACAAAACATAATGACTAAAGGTGGCACAGTAGCTGAGTGGCCGCTGCGCCTAATAGATGGCGCTAGCGGCGCGGCTCAATTTACAAATTAAAGAGCGCCTGCGCACGCTTGCCGCCGCTGTGGCGGTTGCCGTATTCTGATCAAAGTGAGGACGAAGTTTATTATGGAAATAGTGAATATAATAACCAGAGAAATGACGACGATGGATATGACTGATATAATAAGGTTAGACTGTATTTGGAAGTTTATAAAATTTTATTGATTGGCCGAGCTAGGCAGGTCTGGGCAGTTCTAAACATTTGACTCAACTAGACTACTTCTCCCTTGGAGGCTATTGCCTTGCAATGGAACAATAGTACCTACCAACAGACTAGATATACTGATAGACTACATCGCTTATCTCATTATTTCAACAATTAATTCGCAAAACATACAATAATACTTTTTCGCTTAAAAAGCGAGATCATTATTTCAAGACGCTTCTTCACCAAGATTACCTAAATCTTCTAACTAACACATCAATTTGTAATAGTTCGTCAACATCTTATAATCTTACATGTCAGAATACGTCCTCAGCTTCCGAGATTGAACTTTTATAGCTTACAGGCGCATCATCACAACGATTGCATACAATATTGATTTTACATTTTTTTGATCGTCCACAATGAAATGACTCCGATAATGGACGGTTGACTTCCAGTTTAGATTGAAATTCTGAGTACTCACAATTATTGATAAATGCGACTTCCATTTTGATTTTGATGTTAACAACACTTGAAGAATTGAAGATATAATAACAGACCATAGTTCGTAGTGTGAATCTGGTTAAGTTTATCAATACTGCGAAGAGTTCTGTGTTTGAAGATGATTTTTGGGCGATCTTGAAGATTTAGATCACTTTCTAGATTCTTTGTTTAAAATGAAGATGCACTGCAGATCCCAGTGGTAGCAGCCGTGACTTAGAAGTTGCAGGTCGTAGGTTCGAAATAATTAGGTGAAATCATTTACATAAAAAAAAAAAAAAAAGTGAAGTGCCCAGCCAGGCGCTTTACTTTCTGTAAATTATTTTATCACCACTGCTCTCAAAACGGTGAAGGAAAACATTGTGAGGAAATCGGCATGTCCTAGAACCAAAAATTCGAAGACATGTGACATCTACCAACCCTCACTGGGCCTGCGTGGTAACGGCCCACTCCTTCTCACAGACAGGAGGCCTGTGTCCCAGCAGTGGCAAGGCTGACTATGCTAATGCAGATCTTAGTAAGTATGTGAGAAACAACGATACATACAGAATTAAACAAAAAACTAACTTAAATTCTATGGAATCAGTCAGTATGTGTCGTGATCCTGAATCTATTTAGCTATGCATGGAGAGTTATAAAACTCATAAAATACCTCAAGCATAAGCGTAGGTGACAAACATATTATCCTCTATAGTACGGCCTGATAGATTCGAACAAAATCTCAAGCAACAATTTCACATCTGACTCGATTTGAACAAAAATATCGATAAAAAATCCCAACCCTAAAAAAAACCGTCAAAGAATCGATATAACAAGAACCGACAAAAGTCACTATCGATAGCGATACCTGTTTACGACTCCCACGATTAAAAAAAAAAATATCAATAGCAATGTCAACCTCCTTGTAGGTTCAAACAAAAAAAAAAAGTCTATTGTCGATGATATGCCTTTGTCTGGTGGGTTTTATTCAACGGAGGATTGTAATCGGGTATCAGGCTCATTGAAGTTTATTCGTGGAGAAATCTTTGATATCGTTTGTTTCCTTAAAAAACTCAAATTAAAATATTCGTAGTACAGACGCCAGTACATCAAGCTACTACAATCTGTCAAATTTCTTTAATAGATTTTCAACTTTATCGCTAAAGCATAAGGTTGGAAGTTGATTGGGAAAATTTGACAGTTTCGTGTAGCTTGATGTGCTGGCGTCTGTACTTTTGACATTGTTTGCAGTCCTATCTTACAAGTATCTCTGTTGTGGTTTTCCAAATATTGTGGTAAGATCTTGGCTGTTTACATATCATTACGCTTTGTTACCCCGAAGGGTTGGCAGAGGTGCACCTATAGTACACAAGTCCCATGTAACGGGGGCGGGGGGCGAGCCTTTATTATCATCAATCGGGCACAAATCCAGACTCCTGGCTCCTACTTATAAATTCCTGATAGAAAAACCCATTAAGATAGATATATAGGTAAAGCATTTATTCAGTACAGACAAAAGACAAAGCAAAACACATAAAAGCACATTTAACTGATAACAAAATACATTAATATTATTATAATTATATAGTAATAATATAATATTAAAGAAGGTTCAAAAAGAAAAATATAGGTACTTAAAAAATAAAGTGATATATGACATATATTTTAAATCAAATAACTCAAAAAGTATGGTGTGCGTCTCAAGGTTGCTCCAAATGGGAGTCCAGCCCAGTATATCAGTATCAATAAGACTTTGCCCAATCTGGGAATCGAACCCAGGACCAGTAGGAGGATCTTGGTTTGGATCTTGATCTTCTTTAAAATTAGATACACCTGTAGCTACATATTTATTTCTATCGAGCATCTTTCACTCAGGTTCGTCCGAATGACATCTTCCATTGAAAATCCTATAAGAATCAATCCATTGTATCTTTCCATTTTTCAAATTAATACGCAAGACACTTGCAAACAATTTTTTTACAAGCCCATGGAATGATTTGTTCATTAACCAACATTGTTTTACAGTTCTGAACAACGTACACTCAACTCTATTAAAAAGCAAATGAGAGTCAAATTGAAATGGCAAAGAAATTGCCAACAGCACTTTAAAAAAATTGCGTTCGAAAGATTGTAAGGGAGGATTGGTTTTTAGCAAAGTTTAAAGCCTTAAAGCATCTAATCATGTAAACCTTAAATCAAAGGCACAAGGTTTAAAATCCTATGGTTTGGATAGTGATGGTGGTATGGAAGACTTTGTAGTAAAAAGTGTCGTATCCCTCCCATTTCTTTATCAATCATGTAGACAGACAAAAAACGTCTGCACATCGAACTGAGAGTTACTTACGTTAATGGACGCAGCCCTGGAGCGCCATGCTGAGGTTTGCCAAAGATTAAAAACACGAGAGGATTTCTACGACCATTAGTTTGATGACGTCATATCAATGAGAAATCAGTAAAACTGATAATCAGCCTAGTAATGTTCCCATAACTGGGAGACAGGCTTCCTCTCAGATAGAGTAAGGGGGGTAATCTACCATGCGGGCCCAGTGCGGATTGGTAGACTGGAGAATTTTTTCATATTACTTGTAACTTATTGACCAAGTAGCTTATTTTCTTTGTCTGATTTATTTTAAACCGTAATTAATAGAAAGTGATTTTATTTATTATGTTATATTTATTTTAATTCTGTGAAATATCTTACAAATTAAATCACCGCACCAAAATCAAAATATTTTAAAAGAATCTATCAAAAGAGTAAATAAAAAACAAAATATAAAAAAACTATTACCTACACCAAGTGATATGATTGCCATTACAATCACTAATAAAGAATTGAAATTAGAATTGTCTGTAAATAATGTTAAATAATAAAAAGATTAAGTATGTCAAAGAAGCATGTGAAAAATAAATATAAAATAAACATCGTAATTTGGAAGCAGTTAATAGACATTTACGTAGCTGTACCGTTAATGAGGTGCCAGGGAAGCCACATGTGCAGAAGGAATTATTGCCAAACTACCTTGACACACCATCACACACAGTCAGATAGGAAACGCCGACCTCATCTAGTTTTAAAAAAAAAATATGATTGACATGTAAAAGTGTTTGTACAAACCTACTTACAGAAAATAAATCATTTATCATTTATCACCGCCTCCAACTTATTGGAATCAGTGAAAAAGCTTGTTAACAGAAATGGACCTGCCGTGCGATTCTGTAACCATCTCACCGTGAAAGCTTGGGTGAAGTGAGCGTGGAGTGAGCTGTCATTCGCTAGGGATTAACACTATTAAGTCCTCACTTCACTTATGATTTCACGGTGAGATTTTTACAGAATCGACCGGCTGGAAGTAGTTAGTACTTCCCTGTACAAAGTCTTTCACCATAACATTTTTAAGTACTACAAAGTGAGTATCGTCATCAGCCTCCAACTGTCCTTATCCGAACTCAAACTCACTCAAATCATTTATTTCTATATTTGGCACTTTTGAATTGTCAAGCAGTCGATCAGTCAGAAAGATAAACATCTTTCATGTTGAAATTATAGGTACAAATTGTAGAAATACGTGCACATTCTTATTTCTCGGCGAAGGGATTATTCTTCTTCCACAAACCTCTAAACTGTCACATTTCTGTAGTCTGACACACGCGTCCTCCCAGAATAAGTTCCTCCAAAGGCACAATCCTCCATCTCACCATGTCATATCCTTTCTACCGCTATTTCATCAACATCCAATCGTCATTTGGTATTAGCTGTCATCATTTGGCGATTGTCTCGCGACGAGTGATGGCCCATGACGGGGTTCATATGTGTGAGCTCTTTGTACCATTGTGTGTGCTTGTGTGTTGAATGGTTTGCTCTCTGCGGTGTATTTGAGAGGTAAGTAAGTGATTAGAATGTGGATACTTTGAATGTGTGTTAGGCGTTGATTAGGGTTCATTTTAGGCTCAGTTTTTGCAAACTTGTAACCAAAAGATCCTGTTTACGACGGCATATTATGTGTGGCTTTGAACACAGTTATTAAACGGTTTTTAAGTTACGTTTAGACGGTTTAGAACTGTATTTACTTAGTTATGGTATATAACAAAAAAAAAACATCTGATGTTTTTGTTAGGGTCAACGACCGCTCGTAATTTGGTTACTTGAAGTATGAGTTGAGAATATTTGTTTTCTTTTGTTTTATCTTATTTAGATATCGATACCTACCACGTCTATGAAGTTTACACAAAAAAAACAGATTTTTTTAAACTAGATCGATATTTTAAGTGGCTCTACAATGACTCCACAAAAATATCATCAAATTAATGTTTTATCATGTTTAGATATTCACGGACGGCACGGTTGGCGCAGTGGTCAAGCGATTGACTGCTGCGCTGCGTGTCGCGGGTTCGATTCCCGCACGGAACAAATATTTGTATGACCTACAAGTAGTTGTTCCGGGTCTGGCTGTTTGTGTATGTGAGTTTGAATTTTTGTAAACGCACCCACAATACAGGAGAAATTCCTAGTGTGGGGCAACGTTTAAAAAAAAAAAAAAAAAAAAAAAAAAAAAAAAAAAAAAAAAAAAAAAAAAAAATCACGCCAGCTGCGAAGTTTCGCTAGCTAATTTAATTGGAGCTCGTAGAACTTGCTAGTTATATAACGCCTTGATTGGCAGATAATGCTTTATCTGCCTATTTTATGAATGATAGGTCCCAATCTAACTAGAAGGCAATATCTGTATTTCCTACTGACCTTCGAAGCCAAATTCCCTATGAATGTCAGACCTCTGGGATTCTTCTTTCGGTTAGTTATACTCCCTGTACGAGTATGGTAGTCGAGATTTTTGAGATTGTCTATTTATCGTGCTCTTCAAGGTTCAAAAACTAATCTCCGAACCAACTCATTGGATTTTCCACTCACCTCCAATAAATCAAATTAAGATTACACAACGCAGTAATCGTGTCATCTGGCATCAAACTGGAATCGAACCCATTGTCTCGCGACTGACAGATATCTCAATACGATGGTTTATGGCAGTCGATCAGTATTGTCGGCTTATGCTGGCCCATCTGGATTGGGCTTTGAATAATTTTAGGTAGGGTGAATGTACCGGTTGTTATAAGTAATATGCGTCGATTTTTTAAGACAATTATAGGAAGTTGTGTGAGTAGTGGTGGCCTGGTGGCTCATTGGCAATGGTCTCGACTTACCAGTTGTAGGTCGTGGGTTCAAACCCAGGCAGACGTTTTATTTTGTGGTAATAATTTCATCGCTACTGCTCTCAATACGATGAAGGAAAAGATCGTTAGGAAACCGGCATGTCACTCCCTCTCGAAGAGAGTAGTGCTGTGTCCCAGCATTGGGGACATTATATACTGATTATGACGTACAGTAACATGAGACATTTTCTCGTTTTTTTCTGTGGGTCCTGTGAACGAATTTAGCCGATCATCCACGACTTGTGTCCACAACGCTCCTCAGAACTAACCAGTTACGAACTCAAATCACCAATGACTAGCCCGAATGCCACAGCACTAGTGTTTCAACGGTGGTCCAACATCATCTGCCTGCCTTTTCCCAACTATGTTGGGGTCGGCTACCAGTCTAACCGGATGCAGATGAATACGTTTTCATTACGTAAGAACTTCCATTATTGTTTCTAATCTCTTAGTTACCCCGCAAAGGGATTTTAATTGTTTGGCTAGGTACAGTGTTTATTTACCAAAAAACTTGAGGGTGGGTATCTAAAGATTCCATATTCATATCATTAACAGCTGTATATCATCATCTGCCTGCCTTTTCCCAACTATGTTGGGGTCGGCTTCTAGTCTAACCGGATGCAACTGAATACCAGTATTTTACATGGAGCGACTGGCTATCTGACCTCCACAACCCAGTTACTGGGTAATAAGATACCCCTTGGTAAGACTGGTTGTCAGACTTTCGGGCTCCTGACTACCCGTAACGACTGTCAAAGATCCACGAATGACAGCTGAGACCAACGGCTTAACGTGCTTTCCGAGGCACGGAGGGGTCTCGGTATGTAATGATGGTCACCCATCCACAGACCAACCGCGGCAAGAATAGCTTAACCTGATCGATCGATCTGCGCGGCTGTTATTATTTAGCCACGGGCCCCTCAACAGCTGTATATCAGTCTTTATAAAATAGATGCTAAATTTTTCAGCTTGACTGAAGCCTTAAACTATGGATTTGGATTAACAAATACCTCAATTTCTAAAACCTGTCGGCCATCAACAGTATCCTCCACCCTATTCCTCATCCACACCACACACAATACCAGCTATATTTTATTGTCAATGTTAAATAAAGTCATTATATTGATTGAACGTCCTATCTAGACATTTTTTGTAGCTTTGCTCGCGTTCGGGACAAATCGATTGTGATGGACAGCGCACCTTATTGAGAAACTACCAAATTATTTATGGCACCTCCTTAGAAACAACACGACTCCTATTACAAGGATATAGAATCTAATTTGGTTTGGGAATGAGTTTATCAATAATGTGGTTTTGTTATGTTTTCATGATGATGTAATATAGAGAAATAGCCGTAAAAATCGCATAGAAATGATGTGGTAATACAAAATTTGTTAAATTTTGGATACATTGGACGTTTGACGTAAACATATTCTTGTCATTAGTTTGTGTCGATTCCGATTGAGTTGTCGATCTTTACGATTGAGACGATTCGATGTGGTTCATCGGTGAATACAACGGACCGTCACCGTCGGCTACTTTTCAACGGCTTTGAAATATTGCATCATTAGGGTCTTGCAACAGCGTCTATCAGCCCTAGTACAGTCTCGAATATACAACGTGTAACGTTGAATGCGCAAAACCTCAAACACCCCAACTGATTTTTAATTCAATTGACCTATTTCAGAGAGAAATAAGTCATTAAAAAAATTGTAAAGGTTTTATGTGCTGTTTTGGTTTTACTGGCCATTCTGATCGTTTCTTGCGTCAGTGACGACGCTTTACCGAGGGAGGAGTCGTCATCGGGCCGCTGCGCCGCGGTGACATTGGGTTGCTTGACCCAATGTCAGGCAAATGCGCAAAACCTGAAAATAGTTTGATCAGAATAACGAGCAGAATTAATTGAACCACTTTTTAATATAGGTCACATTTTCAAAAAATCTTGATTAAAAACGTTGCCGTGTCTGTTTATTAATAGGTCAAGCAATCCAATGTCAGCGCGGCGCAGCGGCCCGGTGACGACTCCTCCCTCGGTAAAGCGTCGTCGCAGACGCAAGAAACGATCAGACTGGCCAGTAAAACTAAAACAGCACAGAACACCTTCAATTTTTTAAATGACTTATTTTCTCTCTGAAATAGGTCAATTGAATTAAAAATCGTTTGGGGTGTCTGAGGTTTTGCGCATTTAACGTTACACGTTGTAGAGAGAGGTCATGAAAGGAGCTACGACTACACCTGCGATTGGAGACAATTCATCATGACCACGACCGCTCTCTCAAGAGCGAAGCGAAGAAGAAGAGTGCCTACTGTGTACCGTGTGTACCCAAGCCACATATAACTCGTCAACCCTCAAATCAAGAGTGAACAGGCATCTTCTGGGCACTCTCGTTCCATCGTAGACCTCATCTATCGCTTTCCATCGGGCGAGATGAAGCTCAAAGGCAGGCGTTCCGCAAAAGAAAAAGTTGGGTACAGACGCCCGCACATCAAGCTCCTACAATCTATCAAATTTCTTTAATAGATTTTCAACTTTATCGCTAAAGCATAAGGTTCAAAGTTGATTGGGAAAATTCGACAGTTTCGGGTAGCTACATAAAGCTGGCGTCGGTACATATAATTATTAACGGTTGTATATGCATAGATTATTAGGTCAGTATTACGTAACTGATTGCATAATTACTAATGAAAATTACAATTTGAGGCATGATTTAGGACACTGGTCTTTTTGCGGCCATTTTTCTTTTGGTTTTTCTACAACTTTGGGTATTGGTAGAATATGAACGAATTACAGTCTGACCATCAACTGCAATACACTGTCATAGTTTCTTGGAACAACTGGGAACTATGGTTCATGGTCCAACGTAGGACTATTTCGAGAAAGTTAACAATATTTTCACCACTCAACCACAATATCCTGTTTCCTTCAAAACCTACACAACCTGAAATCCATATAGCCTGTGCAAGCTTGCCCAATAAATTAATGCCACATTAAGTTGGGCCAGCCGTCGAACGATGTTCGATTTCAAAGATTATCTATCACTACGACAGTATCGCGACACCGGGATCTTCCGTGAGCCGCAACTTCTTATACAGAGTGTTCTGATTTCGTGTAATACCCATCGATTTCGCTTGAGGAGAATATTGGCTGTAAGTGTCAAAAAAGTGGTCTATTTTGTACTAGAGGCCCTACTTTTGGTATCAGAAAATAGGATTGGGATCAATATAATAATTTAATTGTTTAGTGGCATATCATGCAAGATTGTATAACTAGAAGAGCTTATACCTATGAAAATGTAACAAACAAGTTTCTGATTAGGTCAGTAGGTAAATGAAGCTGAAAAGTTATCATAAAGCTTTCGATGAGTAGGTAATGTTATCAGAAGTGAAAGTCAATTTGGACAATTATTCATAATCATCATCATTCAAGCAAAAAACGTCTACTACTGGATAATTGAACAGACTTGGAGTTTAGCAATATTTTACCAATCTCACCTGTCATAAATTAATGATGAAAAAAAAATCCTACGCTTAATTAATGTAACTTGCTTTACACTTTCAAAGCTTTTCGTAACACCCTGTACTGCATGCGCAGTGGCACCCGATCGGCTTATACCGATCGCGTCTATCACCTCAATATACCGATTATCTTGATCTAGTAGGCGAGCATAATCATTTTTATCTAACTATCTGGCTTCCCTCGGAAGTACAGCGCTGATGGATGACTGGGGATAGCCGATATTTGTATCTTTTACTTGTAAGTTGTGGGTAATTTAGAAGGTTTAGGTAAGTAGCTGTTATTTGGATATGTACCTAAGGTGCATTAAAAATATTTCCTATAAACACTTGGGGTTAATTTATAAACGTAGTTGAAAGTTGAGTAATGATTAGCGACTGTTTCACCATACATTTTGACTTATTTTCTCTTAATTTTAAGCACCGTTTTTAATAAAAAATGGTGTTATGAACAGCGATACTAAGCAATCATTTTCCCTGACTATACATTGATGTATAGTCAGGGAAAATGATTGCTTAGCAAAGTAGACAATTAAGTTAAACTGAATACCTACTACAGGGATATTTCGGTGCCTGAATGACATTGACAGGGTGGAAACATTTGTGACATAATTGTATTAACAAAACAATATGGCGACATTAGTTCCGATTTTGGCCACGTGCCAAAATATCCTTGTAGCGTTGCATTCGCAAATTCAAATCACAACGTCATTCTTTGACAGTTCTATATTGCCAATATCATGGCCATGAAATATTCCTTGACTGGAATTACGTGATGCACATCGTTAGCGTTCAGCTCCACTATCATCTTATGTATCGGATAATATTTATGCTACAAGTACTTGCTTAGGCCCTGCCCAAAGTAGCGAAAAGTCTGAAGTTGATCATGTCTACGTATATCAATCAATAATTCAAGATCAATTTATATAAAACTCACGCATTCACGTTTTAACCTACCTACACCGGAGATTTAAAATCGTGATGAACACATTTGAATCGAGTAGCAACGATTCCATTCACACATTCCTACGCCCTTATGCCTGCCTGCCATTCATAAAAATAAACGATTCATACTGATTCAAATAAAAAAGTATCGATATTAAAATATCCGTATCGACTTGATCCTTTGGACGTTTGATAAATGAATCGAATACAAAGGTGGCCAGTCACCGGACGTTCGAAATATAAAACTTAAAAAAGTTTACTGCTACTGTCCGCTTGAACTATTAATCAAATTATTTTGGAATCGACAAAATTAATATTGCTGTTGGTGTAATCTTTATTTGTGAGGTATTAAGGTTTATTTTTATTAGATGTAATTGTCAAGCAAAGATTCTCAATCATAAGATTAAATATTGACGATTTTTTTGCTGCCACAGTTTTGAAGCCGTAAGCACTATTTCATGAAATCTACGAATAACATCAAAGTCAATCTCCCTAGCCTTTTCCCAACTATGTTGGGGTCGGCTTCCAGTCTAACCGGATGCAGCTGAATACCAGTATTTTACATGCAACGACTGCCTATCTGACTTCCACAATCCAGTTATTGGGTTACAAGAAGATTTATAATTGATAGCCGGGACCAACAGCTTAAAGTGCTTTCCGAGACACGGAGGGGATATAATGGATGGTCACCCATCCACAAACCGACCGCGGCAAGCGTAGCTTAACCTTTAGACCGACTCGTGCGGCTGTTATTATTTACCCACGAGCCCCTCCGAATAACATTCAAAGATCAAATTAAAACAGCGAACCACTCATAATATTGTCTAAAATAATACAAATCAATTTATTACCTTTGTAAACCAAACAAACAACACGACGCTAACTATGAGTAAGGGGCTAAGCAGCAATTATACAGACACATCGTCCATCAATTGATTTAGTGTGGCTCAACTTATTTACTGTCGGTAAATATTATTTATAGATGCCACAGAAACGGTATAAGTATGGAAGATGAGATTTGTGGAAGAGTGGTCTTATCTAAGAATCAAGTAATTTAAATTGATCATAGACCAACTTTACCAGTTTCTGGAGTGGCAAACGCATACTGGAAAACAACGTTGGTGACAGATGACGATGCGAGAATCACAGAAACGGTCGAAGTGACCTTGCTTGGGGGAGGCCTGTGTCCAGCAATGGGCGTCTTTCGGCTGAAATGATCATGAACTTATCTGCGTCTCCGTCTAGATAAATATACTCTAAAATTGAGCTAAAAACGCATATACTATGACTTAAAATTAAAATTTCAAAAATCTGATGAGTAATTTCCGGAAAGTATGTTAAGCCCTTGGTTCCGGCTGTCATTCGAGAACTGTGACAGTCATTACGGGAAGTCAGAAGCTTAAAAGTCTCACAACCAGTGTTACGAAGAGGTATCGCACTACCCAGTAACTGGGTTGTATACTGACAAGCAGGCGCGCGATGTAAAATACAGGCATTCAGCTGCATCTGGTTAACCGGCCTAGCCAACATAGTTGGGAAAAGGCTAGACATGACAGATTGTTTTTTTTTAATATGTTATTCCCAAGTTTTAAGCGCAATAACATGCAGAGAGCGATGTAGATATCCAAAAGAAGAATTTTCCAATAATATGGAGCAATGGATAGGATACTGGCAATTTGCCAAATTGTCATTACTATCCTAAGAGTGTTACGCAATTAGCGTTGCACGTGTATTTCGAGTAGAGCAAATATTTTTAGCAATTTTAGGATTTTTATTATTATTATTACTAAGAGCCTCTTGTGTCCCACTACAGGGAAAAGGTCTCCCTTCCGTCTTTCTTAGGATTTTGCTCAGCGAAAAATATAAAAAAGAAGAATGTTTTTGTGTTAAACAAGTTCTTAATCGATGCCGCAAACGGTACCTATTCAATATTGTCACAAAAAAAAAATCACAGAAAAAAGGTTACTAAGTAGGTATTCCAATATAATAACAAATTACATGTTCCTCACTTACACACAATTTACCGATCGACCACACAAATAATAATATTATTAATTCGAATCCGGAATCCGGTCCTGGAGCGTCGCCCCATGAATCTTCGACATCCGCCAGGGAGGCATTCAATTTGTCACTCCTGTCAAAATAATGTAAACTGCTTAAAATAATCGGACATTATCGGCTTGGCGTGAATCGGGAGATATCGGAGCTGTGACGTAAAGCTTGCTCGATTTTAGATCGATCGTTAAGATTTTTTTTTTTTTTTGTAAATAAATTGCTTTCTTATCACCCGACTGCGCAACAGCAAAGACAGGGTTATTGCCCGGTATTTTTGGCCCAAATAATTAAAAGCTTCTGTATTATTTTAATACTCATTGCGATTGATGTCGTAAGCCATCGATTTTTAAATAAAAACGTAAACTGTCCATTAGATTTTTTATTCTTACCTCTTCAATGATCTGTAATATTTTTACGAGGATTTTTATTTTACGAGGAATCAAAGTCCTGAACTAAAGCAGTTTATTAATAACTAAAATAGTTTCACATTTCTATATTTATGTCTGTAATTTACATGGTGTACATAATAAAGAGTATTCTATCCTATTCTGCCATCCTCTCAGATGTTTTATGAAAATTTAGGATGTTGCAAAACATACTCGTAAGAACAGCAACGGACAGCAATCACGTTTTCTGCGAACTGCAATCAATCTGCTAGGGTAAAAAACCGTGTAAAGAACTCTTAGTGAGAATAATGCAATTTTGGTACACCTAAGAAATAAAAATAAAAGGACATTTTTTTCCTCACAATACTGACGTACAATCAAAATAAATGCAATAACATACTTACAACACAATATACCTAATTGACATCTACTAACATGTGAATCTAGCATGCATAATTTATGTAAGTATACACATATTTTTTTTTTGTAAGTTATGAAAATCTTACACCTTGTGAACTTTTCCATAGATAATCCAAAAGTTCATAATTATTATTATCATGATCATTACTATTATTATTACGAATTTAGATAAAATCAAGGAGTGTCACAGTAAAATATTCGCCATACTCATTGCATAGTTATTTAAATCAAACTCGGTTATTTTCGCGTTCAAAAGAATACTTATCATTTGTTGACGCTACCGCCCACGTACTGTCGCTCGCAAAAGTACATTACTGATACAAAAAGATAAATTTTTGGACCCTAAGATGGCGCTGAAGAACTCTTTTCTTCGATTAATTATGCCTCATTATTTTATTTGAGCAGAACAAAATATTTGTGTTATCAGCCCATCCATTGAAATGTATACTAGATTTGCTCTATAAGACCTGAGGAGTCTCGTAATTGCTTTTATTAGTAGTCAAATATCTTTGAATTTCTTGAATCTGTATTGATCGCTTGGGGAACAGCACCAAGCTATATCCATATGTAAACTAAAAATATAAGTTTGTTTGCTACGCTTTCACGCTAAAACGGCTGAAAACACTGGAATTAAATTTGGCACACGGCTCCTGGAACCTGGATAAGGAAACAGGATACTCTTTATCCTGATATTCCCACCACATCGAGAGAAATCACGTAATTTCATAAAGCTCTTAGTTGCTCACAGAAAATTAAAGAAATACAAATACCTACATTAAAATCCAACCCAATACAGCATTTTCCCTCAAACACATTTCTGTGCAAACAGCAGCATCTTAGCCCCATATTGTCAGTATCGATAAAATATGGTCTGTCGAGTCAAAGGCCGCAAGGTCTCTGAATGGTGCCTCCCAGGATTATGTCCGTATCGGCACCCGTTGAAAAGTTAGATCGCTCCTAATTATGATTTATCGACGCCTGTGAATAACCTCAGAGGTTTTTAAAACATTTTTTGCTTACTCTGTACTATCGATCGACGGGGGTTTAAAACCCGTTTGACTTTGGAAGTGTTTGGTAATAATTGAATTATTATACAAATAGGATTGTTTTGACTATGTGTTGGTTATTGGTGTTTGTGGTGGACTATTTTTAGGGTTCCGTACCTCAAAAGGAAAATCGGAACCCTTATAAGATCACTTCGTTATCGTCTGTATGTCCTTTTGTCTTGACCCTTTTTCTCAGGGACGTGGGGAGTCATCAAGTTGAAATTAATATCAAAAACTCAGGGCTGCAATCCCTTGAAGAAGTGAAAAAATCAAACTTCTAAGTCAACGCAATCAAAAGATACGGATTTTTTTTTATACCCTCGTTCATTTTTAAAGTTACCTATGGAAATTAAAGAATCAGTCTTCTAAGCAAGAGTGAATAGGCATCTTCTGGGCTTGCTTGTTCCATCATAGACCTCACCAATCGTTTTCCAACAGGTGAAATCAACGTCAAGCGGTGGCCCATATTACCTACGGTGTCGATTACCTTACAAGGTATTAAGTTGGGAATTTCCTTGTGTAAATGATTTTTTTTTTCTTTAATACTTTTTCTCCTGCCACAACGTATACTGTTGGTACACCCGTGGGCGTATGTATCGATTTTTTCGATGAAAGCAGCATTAAATCTCTGATGATGAATACCTATGTATGTTCATAATACAATGTGGAGAATGATGAAATACATATTATCTATCTAACTAGCCTGTATTGTCCCACTGCAGGAGACTGGTCTCCCTCTCCTATTTCCATACAATTCTGTGTTGTGCTAGTGCCAGCCAGTTCGCTCGATATGAGTCAAGCTCGTCCCACCATCTTCCTCTCAGCCTTTTTTTTTTGTGCGCGGTGGAGATCCTCATAGACTTCCTCCATTGTAGGGGTGATAGAGGAGCATGCTGGACTCTTACCGGCTAAAACCACCGCGATGTTCCACCACTGCCTGTGGCCGGGGGTGAGGGATTCGCATAAGCATTCACCGCTCCCCCGACAGGCTTCGACCCGCTGTTCCTCAGTGGATTCCACCTCCCCGTGCGGCCATTCCTGTAATGGCCGCACTCACTCTCGAGTGGCGCGCGTGGAACACTGCGGCGCCAACTCGGGCTTGTCTGGTCGGACGACGGACGCCCCTAGTACGCCGCCCGCATCCACCTCTCATGTAGGTAGCAGATCGTTTTGCGCCCTTCTCGGGCGCTCGGTGCGTCTCCTGCGGGAGGAGAGAGAGGATACAGCTTCTCTCTCCCGCTCGGCCGCCTCCTTTGCAGATATGACATCTTCGCAAAAGGAGGCAATCCCGTCCCATACGCTCCCGCTCTCGACCATATATTACTCTCAGCCTGCCTTCGTGCGTTTAGGTATACTAGACATAAAAATAATAAAACCTTTCAAATATTTCCATATAATTCAATCAGTAGGTTCAGTGATAGTGTCAAATTCCTTGCAGATGATAATTCCATCCTTATACAAGGTTTCTACTCGCCAGAGCAGGCGTCCGTATGGCATGTTTGGGACCCAAATATGCTGCAGCTTATTCACGTCCATATTCTGGAAGATGTAAAAACCCTGGAAAAAGAGAAGAGAGCTTAGGTACTTCTCCCACCACAAGCGAGAAGCGAGTAGAGTTAGCAACTAAAAACGAGTTGTTTGTGTGACAGAGTTCTCGCGAGTGATGTGAACAGTTAGCGATCAATATACTGCCGTGCGATTAAGTAACCATCTCACCGTGAAAACTTGGGTGAAGTGAGCGTGGAGTGAGTCGTCAATAGTGTCAATCCCTAGCATCAGCATGACTCACAGCTCACTCTAAGCTCACTTCACCTTAGTTAGCACGGTGAGATTTTTTCCAGAATCGACCAGCTGTACATACATATGTATGTATCTCTTTCACTGACACAGGACCTACAATCTTTTCTTCAGTTTGTTGAGCGAAAGTATAGTCGATAGCTACTCGCTTCCTCGTCAGCGTCAGAACAGGTGCCTAAGAGTATTTTAATTTCCTAGTTTGGAACCGAAGTGGTGCCTTCAGACAGTTGAGCGCCATCAAAGTTTGGTTCACTGAGATATGAGAAAAAGATGTTGGGTATACCGATTCTTACAATTTCTTGTACAGCGTGGCTTTGCCATCAACGCGCAACCTGTATGGATTCAGTACATGATTCTGAAAATAATATACCTACAAAAACAAAATGTATGGAAGGCCTAATGTTTCTTTTAAAAACCTGTGGCGTTGAAATTTTTAGATAGTATAGAATCAAGTTCTTCTAACTGAACAGACAGCTGTGCTGCTGGGGAGTTTGTTGCGCCACTTTTTTTTCCCAGCGAAAGCACTAGGAAGTGGTGAAGGGCGAGTGTTTTATTTTGACTATTATATTATTATTTATGACTAGTGATTTTTTATTGTAAGCAGACTTTTCGACGATGGCCCGATTTAATTACAGTGATACTTAAAACCTAACCTTACCTTCATGAACATACAGGTATTTTTGTCATACTTGATCCTGGTAGCTGCAAAGGTAAAGTGAAGCACTGTGGAGTGGCAGTTCAGATTGTTAAAGCTATGGGTTTGGCGCCGTATGCCATTACGCCATGCAAAGCATTTGATTTTCATCTGAAAATGTTTTAATAAAGCAGTGTTTTATTTGTATTTATTGGAAATTAAATGAAATTGTTTATTCTGTAAATTTTCATAATCTCTTAACTAACTATTTACACTAGATAGTACATTAAAAGACTAACTAATTAACTATGTAAATGAATACAAAAACAAAAGGATATTTAGGCGTAGAAGTACTCGTCCGCATCGCTATCATCCAGAAACGTGCCCAGAAGCCACGTTGAATGACAATTCTATTTCTTTGGCCAAAAAATGAACCAGCCTTCTGGTCACGTGAAGTGTCAGTCAGCCGGCAAGGAATTTCCTTTAAAAGGAGACGTACACTTGAGCTCCATGATCCGAGCTTTTCGACCCCAAACGGCTCAAAGCTGTAGTTACTCATAAGGTTACAGTAAATAGTATATCAGAATCACTTTCACATTTCATATTGTAAAAAAATATGCTAGATGGAGTCGATATGTCCTACTTGACTACCCCTGAGAAGGAATGGCGAAACAAACTAATGGGTCAGTCTCTTTGCAGTAAATCTAGGTAAATACTATGACTTTGTGTATCGCTTAGACTATTTGAAACCGAAAAAACCTCTATGGGTACATCCTGTGTGTCTGTTTTGAAATTAAGAGATTACCCCTCAGAATGGAGCACGAATTTGGACAAAACAATTTTTTTCTGTCAGATTGTTAATTTTTTTTTTGTGAGGGGCCCGTGGCTAAATAATAACAGCCGCACAGGTCGATCGATCGGGTTAAGCTACGCTTGCCGCGGTTGGTCTGTGGATGGGTGACCATCTTTACATACCGAGACCCCTCCGTGCCTGGGAAAGCACGTTAAGCCGTTGGTCCCGGCTGTCATTCGTAGATCTTTGACAGTCGTTACGGGTAGTCAGAAGCCCGAAAATCTGACAACCATTCTTACCTAGGGGTTTCGTATTACCCAGTAACTGGGTTGTGGAGGTCAGATAGGCAGTCACTCCATGTAAAATACTGGTATTCAGCTGCATCCGGTTAGACTGGAAGCCGACCCCAACATAGTTGGGAAAAGGCTAGGCAGATGATGAGATTGTTAATTTTTGCTCCGAAGTCTCTTATGTCAATGATTAAAGCTACCTTCACATCCTTGATCTCTCGCAAAACCGTAAGATTCCCTCCAAGCATGTTTTTTCCGTCGATATTCAGTACCGACGGACTTAAGATTATTGGTGGGTTCTTCAAGTAAGGTCTGCTGGGATTACTGCAGTCCTTGACACTCACGATCGTAGTTTTAAAAGGGCCCTGAAAAATTACAGTGTTAAAATTTGTGGCAATTTTTTTTTTATAAACATCTTATTTATAAAAGCCGGAGACGCCAATACAGCAATAAATTAAACTGCGTAGGTATATCTAAGGAAATTTCCAGTGTGCATACGAAAATTCAATCAATTCCAATAGTTAGTGAAAATAATCCATAATTTTAATCTCCTTCACTATAGCTAGTCACAGATTGGCGAAAGCCATAGTCCGCCTGTCACTACTATTTAGTTTGATTGTAAAATACTCTTACGCATTATTATTGCCTTTTCATTACCTAATTGTCGTATTGTTGTCTCCACATTGTATATGAAAAATCATGGCTTCCAGCGATTACCAATTCACAAGCGTAGTTATTCTTAATTATAAAAACATTGTAAAAAAAAAAAAAACTTACAGAAGTTGGTTTCGGTTGAGTTCCAGAACTGCATATTGTTAACAAATATGATAATAAAAACAGAAAAATATAAAGAAACATTGAATGAACATGACCATCCGACATAGAATTTACTCAGTTAAAATCACATTAACTTCTGTTGCCTACTTGTGCAGCTAATATCTAGGTACTAAAGCAAATGAGGCAAGTAACGAGGCTTTGAATAGAAAAACACAATTATAATCTAACTTAGGCATATTACAATTTATTGATTACATCTAAATGAGTTCATGGGAGGAAGGACATGATGTGACAAATGTAAGTTTTTATTTCAGGGGTAATCCTTGGAACCACAAATTCGATTCCGAAAATTCTTTTAGTAATGGATAGTTACAGTATTGCCAAGTATCATAGGATATGTTTTAGGTTAAAACAAGAAATTCAAAGTCAAAGTCAAATCGTTTATTGCGGACTAAGTGTGTATTTCATGCGGACTAGTAATAAATAATTAAACATACCTTCATGTTCTTCGTATCCTTCGAAAAGGTAATGTTTCCACTCAGTGTCCCGTTGTGAGTAATAGGTAGAAAGACTACTGGAGGATTTTTCACATAAAGCTTACTAGGTTTACTGCAGTCCTTGATTCTGATGATCAAAGTCTTGTGGGTGAGTGTGTAGGATCTCGTTCCGCCAGCTAAGATCATTTTGACTTTCAAAATTTGTTTTTTTTGCGTAATGACTCAGCTCTTGACTTCGATCTCGCCTGATGGAAAGCGATGGATGAGGTCTATCATGGAACGAGCTCGCCTAGAGAGCTTGCCCAGAAGAAGCCTATTCACTCTTGCTTTAAAGATTGATGGGTTATACGTGGAAGGGAAAACAGACGCTGGCAGAGAGCTCCACACTTTATCCGTGCGCATAATAAATGCGGGGGAGAAGCGCTGAGTACGCCTGGTCGGTATATCGACCAAGTGAAGATGATACCCTGCAGTAGGCAGATCTGGTAGTCCGGTAGTGAAAAGGAGATGGTGGGATCAGGTCGTGGAGCTCCTGCGTTCACTCTCATATTTTATTTATTTGTCTCGTTAGCGTGATTGCTAAGCATGGGGTCTTAGATTCAATCCCAAGGTCGGATAAACTGCTATTAAGTTCCTTCATAAAGAATGTCCCAGTACTCGTAGCACTCCGTTGTTTGGTGGTCCCGTTATTGGCAAAGGGTCACCGTCTATTACATGGCTTAAAATAACTGGCCAAATGTGAATGTACTGTACAGTGTAGTACTGCCTAAATGCCCCGTTCGTCTCGTGGTCGCATGCGCGACTCCTGAGCGTGGGGTCCTGGGTTCGATTCCTTCGTCGGGCAAAGTATTATAGAGTTTTTCCATTAGGAATTTCTCAGTAACAGCCCGGAGTTTGGAAGTCGGCGGTGTGACACCCCCGTGCATCGGAAAGCACGTGTCGCCGTTGGTCCTGCGCCTGATCTCTCCCCGGTCGTGTCGGATTGCCGTCACATCAGACTATGAGAGTGAGGGAGGAGTGAGTGCATCTGTGTCTGTGTAAACATTTATACACTATAATATCTCCCGCGTAGATGGTTTGTCTCCATTGAGATTGGCTGCCATGGCCGAAGCTCTGTATGGAGGACTATTATTAAGTACTGCCTAATCCTTTGCATAGGGGCAACCGAAACATTTTTGGAATATTTGATTAAAAAACTATCCTTTCCTTCCTTAATTATTCACACAGATGGGTTTACTTACACTGTCACGTGACCACTGAAATAAAACAAGAAAAAACGATATCTCTTTTACAATTTACCGAAACAGAGTCTTAGAAGTCTGTTCAGGGTTCACGCAGCATATAAATTGTAACACATAAGCCCACGAAAATATGCACACAAAACATTGAGAACTCATCTCCGTTCCTCATTGAATTCCGTTAAAATAACGCAAACCAGCAGGTCGATTCTGGAAAAATCTCACCGTGATAGCTAAGGTGAAGTGAACATAGAGTGAGCTGTGAGTCATGCTGATGCTAGGGATTGACACTATTGGCGACTCACTCCACGCTCACATCACCCAAGTTTTCACGGTGAGATAGTTGCAGAATCGCACGGCTGTTTGTTAGTAAAAAAATACAGTTCGCGGTAAATTGTCCGGCTCTAATGAGGGTATTTGAAAACGTAAATATATTATTAATAAATTGCCCAGTCTCCTGTATGAAAAGGTATGTCCTAAATAAATGTTTCAAAATAATTCAGTAGTCAGAAGTCAGTCAGATTATTTCATTCCCACCTACAGCTCTGCTCACCTACATGTAAATCTAGTGCATAGTACAGGGTATCAGTTATAGCGCGCTATAAATCCATAAAGAATTCGCTTTAATCCGAGTAAACACGTTAGTTAAAACGTTAAAATACGTCACAACTTGCGACCAAACGTAGCGATTTTATGGCAATGTATTTATTTGACTTAAAGTTAATTTATTATATCGTTACGTACGCTCAGTCATTTATGAATGACTTTGCAAAATTTGATTTTACCTTCGTGTCTATTGTTTCTTTTCGATGGGTAGTGGATTGAATGCCGTCCTGTAAGGTATTCATTAGCACCAAACAAAAGGTTGCTTCAAGTGTAACACACGTAAAATGGCAATCGATCGCAATGTGTGTTTATTACGATGTTTACGTTGTTGAGCAAACTTTAAGCCTCTGAATAAATAGTTTTCAAAATGAAGGGCATCTCGATATATTGCCATTTTATGTGTTACGCAATTACCTCGCTGAACTTAGAGTGTTAAACTTGTTAACAAACAGCAAGGCGACTATTATAATCAATCCAAACCCTATTCCACACCTGTCTGTTTGAGAAAGGATCTTGCAGGTTGATAATAATATTACGATAAAACACGACATCTAATAGTCGTGAAACTGCCACAATAGTCACTGTAAATCGTGATTCAAATTCTTTAATTTACAAAATTGGTAAACAGTCTTGCGACAAAATAATCGTAGCATCTGTCTGAAGCCTAAAGCTAATTAAATTAAACGCTCGCTGACCTACAATGAGATGAAAACAATTTATTCGCAATAATAATAAAACGGGTGCATTGCGTTATACTAACTCTGCTACAGGATATTCTTGTATATTATTAGATTCGGGAATTATCTTTTAACTGTAGCCAATATTCAAAGACAAACTTCGGTTTTAAACTCATACTGTGGACGACAAACATTTAAGATTTTAAATTATGCTTTCTTAGAGGACTAGAAGCTTTAACGATCACCCATATCTAGGTGATCAGTTAATGTCATTTCAATAGAAGGAAATATTATATTTAGGTACCATTTCTCAGTGATCAATAACGATAGCTCAATACCATATTATTACATACTAGCTGACCCTACAGACGTTGTTCTGTCCAAATTTCAATAATTCACACGTTCCCGAATTTAAAAAAATCCGGGATACTTTTACAATTTTTCTTTTTACACGAAAATTTACTACGAAAATTTTAAAATAAATAATCGCTTACCAAGGAAAAGCATTTCATTATTATTTCTAAAGAAGATAGATCGATAATCAATGCTCATAAGAAGACAATACTCAAGTACCTACCTAAATGCTGCAACACAAAAATACCTCACGGCTCGTTCTTAGGTACTATGTATAACCACTTGAAATAAAACAATGACCTATTTACAATCTTTTCTCATTTGTCTTTCACTAATAACAAGAAACAACAGCAACTATTTTATTTTTCTCTGACAATTAATAATTTGGCTATAAATCACGGATTCTGTCAAAGACTATTCAATGTACGGACACGTCTTCATTACAATATTATTATATTATTAGTCCTCGGACACACTGATGTTGTAGCGAATGTAGACACACGATGGTGCGGTTTAGCTTTATAAGAATTTATAATACCAAAAATGGTACATGTACTATTCGCCTGTAAATAATTGTTGTACTTACCTACATACGTAATGTTAAGGAATTTATTGTAATTTTTTTGTGTAAATAACTATTGTTGAGTTACTTTAACAAATACATGAGTATATTAGACGCCTGATTGGTTGCGCAACCAACCATACATTTTTGGCATTGCGACGAAAGTTGCGCCACCCCTGGAGTCCCGTGTGCATACTCACGAGCGACACGCGTTGACGAGAGAGAGGTAACTGCATCCATCGACAACGTGTCGCTCGTGTATTGGAGTACGGTGCTGAAATACACGAGCGACACGTTGTCGCTGTCGCTGTCGCTATGATGAGCACTAAGTGCAATATAACGGAGAGCCAGGCAGAGAGAGACACGTTGTGTTTTATAATGCGAAAAATTACAAGAAAAATAGCTTACCTCAGCCATCGAATCCGAACGTTTGCTTGTTACACATCAATCGGCCACAACCCTAACTCTCCGTTGGAGCAGTTCCAATAACCTTGTCAGTTTGATATGAGTCACAATGTTGCCGTGACGTACCGTAACGTTATTATTACGTGCGATCTCGCAAATAGGAGCACTTTGTTCATAAAACGGTGTTAAACTATTAGCAAATGTCATTAATATCTTCATCAATTATTAATAATGTGTGTGGCTTAAGAGTGGCACCGAGTGACGATACCTTCGGTGTAATCTAAGTAGTCAACCCTGTTGCCCACCTTACAATGGATTTTTGGCCAATGTGTGAACATTTAATTTTGCAGCTAAGGAAAACCGACTTGGTAGATTAAGAAGAAATATTACAATAGCCAAAACGAGTTACAGGTAAAACGTTGGCAGTAAATTATCTTTGACCAATCGATACTGCCAGTGGTTTCAAAAAATGACACTACACAACACAAGCATCTAAAACTAATAAAATAAATTATATTATTACTACATACCGCGCTCAGGGACATTACTTAAAAATAATCATTTCGAAACTTTAACTGACCAACATTATCATAGGTTGAAATGGGGTACACTACATAAATAACTAACGAAAAACTTTATTCTGTCAGTCACAAAACGAATGTCAAAATACCGATTTTTATAATTCCGAATGGTTCAAAATTCCTAATATAACACTCCGATTCATCAATCATTTATCCTATTTTATAATTCCAAAATTTCAAATTTAGAATCAGAATGAGAACTTCGTTGCAGAACGTCGTTTTTCGAACAGAGAACACATCGAGCATTATCATTCTTCGAACGTATGATAATCGGAAAACAAACAAATCGCATTTACGACTTTCGGTAAAATAACTTTCGTGATTTTTAATGATTGACATTATAATTCTTAGGTATTATGAAATTCGGACTTTTGAAAATCGGAACAGTGAAATTCGGAATAAAATATTTTGGAGTAGGTATTTGGGTGTGCCGGTTGAAATGTTGTCATGTTATTGACAGATAGGAGCGTTCCAATATGTACTTGTCAATCAAAGTTAATGACTGATTATTTTAAATGACGTCTGTAAATCAAATTTACAGTTTTATATGCGAGACTAGCTGCTGCTAGCGGCTCCGCCCGCGTGGATGTTAGAACGTGCTACCGGAAAAAACTTATAACATCAGCTATCTGCCACTGAAAGTCCCGTCAAAATCGGACCAGCCGAATCGGAGATAACCCGAACAGACAGACAAACAAAAGTGTATTTTTTTTTCTTTAAGTATCGTATATACTTTAAAACATTCAAGCATCCAAGCATTTAGTAAAAAGCTGTAATTTTGACATTACAAACAACACTTCAATTTTATTTATTTGTATGGATGTACCATAAGAAAAATACCTAGCAAAGAAGCAAAACAAAGCTTCTCTAAAAAGACAGGAAATTAGTGAGTTAGACTCTTTTATAAACGACAGAATCAAATTGCAACAAAATAATACAGTGCTCGACCGCAAGCGCGCAATAGCGAGGCAATTGCGTAAATTAGCGAGTGTTCTGCGATAATTGTGTTGCACACATTAAAATTAACATCAGGATCACGAGCTTCGAATAGCTTGCAGATATTCTGCTGAACGTTGCTACTTACATAGGTGGCATACTACAGCATTTCTGTATGTTTGAAACGCTGCACTCGAAAACTGACACAGCTGGTGTGGCTCAAAGGCTGCTTAAAGGCTAAGGTACAGATTATGAATGCCTCATGCCTGACAAACTGTGGGTCCGAGTAGCGCAGAGATGGTGCCCTGACCCTGAGACAGTGAGATGGGTTGCGGTAAAATTGGAGGGAAGAAGAGCTTGAGCAAGAATTGGAAAAAATACAACGAGATTGGCCCGAAATAGGTTACCATAAAAAGAGGAGGTAGTCCGAAGGTTGACAAACCCTATTTTTAAGCAGCTGATTCAACATGAGATGTGGTAAGTAAGACCAGCGGGGTGATTGTGTAACACACTATCAATAGCAATGGCTTTCATTTTGACAGTTCAACAACATTCATTTCGTTATTTACGTTGTTGAGCAGACACGTTTTTCGAACATATCAAGCAATGGATTAGCAATATGCTTCAAAATGATTCAGATCGAGATGGATAATGTGTTACGCAATTAGGATGCTGTAGAAGGCGTGATATTCAAAATCGGTCCTTCTTCGAAAATATACAAAATTGCTAACTAACACTAATAAGTCTACGCAATTTTGTGAAATTAATACATTTTAATTATAACATATTATATATAATTTTTATTTAGATTCAAATTAAATAAAGAATCTTGTTAAACACAAATCAAATAAAAGTATTAATAAACACTTCCATCTTGGGTGGTAGTTAGTAATGTTAAGATCAAAAGACGCACAGAGGGACAAAGATACTGTCCTGTTGGATTAGCGGATCTCTATCATTATAAACAACCAATATGACACTCATAATGATGGAACTGCGCTACTATAGGTTTGCGAACTCGAAGATGAAGATTTACTTCAGAATGCGTTTACAGTTGCCTCCAAAAATGTGTTTACATTTTTCTACTTCAGCTGTGACACACCACATTATGATTTAAAATTCTAGTCATCCAAATGTTTGAACTGTTATAACGTTTTTATTGACTAAAAAACTAAAGTAATTTCTTAAGAGTATCTGATTATTTTTTTAATTATAAATCATAAGGTGGCATCACAGCTGAAATGGACAAATGCCAACTAACTTTCCAAGGCCACTGAACATCAAAAAGTAGTTATTTTAAGGCTACATTTGGAATAAGTTAAACTAAAGAAACTAACGATGACAGACTGGAGAAAATATTTATAAAGTACTCATAAGAATCAGTAGAAATAATTACGGCACCTTTCCTGTCACTCGTGAAAGCCTTACTACGCTAGAAAACTACTCGTGTTCCAAGGACAAATATGTACCTATATCAAAGTTTAGTATAAATCTCAGAGCCACTGACTCAGATAACACACACATAATTTATCAAAGAAGATAAATGGTTAATAGCAAGCCAATTTGCAAAATTGTACTAATATAGAACACCAAAAGAGATATTTTAGGTAGACAATGGCCAATAATACAGCTTGCCCTAATTAAATAAATTATACAGAAATAAATAAATAAGAAACTTTACTATCCAAATAATAGCAAGAATCATAGTAGTGTCCCTGGACACATTCCAAAAAGGCCACGCGGTATTCTTAAAGGGAACTCTAATTATAAACTACTGAATTGTGTTTTGAGCGTCCAATTAACAGCTCTTGATATTCAACATATTTATTTGTAAAGTCTCGGCTACACGGTCAGTTTTACTTGCACAAATTCAATTTTGCTTGCTAATAAATATAGTGAGGAAACAGACATGTCCTAGGACCAAAAAATCTAAGACAAATTATGACATCCAACAACCTATGTGGAGGATTACGGCCCACTCCCTCTCACAGAGGCCTGTGCCCTAGCAGTGGGAACATTATAGAGGGATTATTGTGCTATAAGCAAGCATATGAAGTATATATGCGAACAATTTGTGTATAATGCACAAATGGTTCGCTATCAAGTGGACGTTAAGCAAAAGTTATTTGCACAACTTTTTTCCATAATCAATTTGCACACACAAGTCGACCGCACATTGCACCGTGTTATTTGCCCAAAATTTTGCACAAATATGTTATGATGTATAGCAGGGAATGAATTATATACAGCTTAAATGAATTATAAATACAACCGCCCCCGTCGTAATTTCTGTATGAAATTTTAATTAGTCCTTATTTAGTCAGTTTCAAGACTTTACCAAGAATTTGGACATATCATTTCTAACGCTAGATTTGGTATATTTGCTAATATAATTCATGTTTCCTAGAAAGTAGAATCCATCTTTCTTTACTTAGGAAATAGTGATTTTGAATTCCAAGGTGATGGATTTAGAGTTTCCTTTAGTTGCTAATACTTCAGCTACCTGACGTAATTAATATTAGTTGCGGTAATTAATTGCAAATTCCTGATCAATCTTGTTCTCAGTAGCAGTACATTTATTATCAGATTCTAGCAAATATGGTAATTATAGTAGGTAATAACGTATGGCAATAATAAAATAATTGTATCAAGTATGATTTATCCATCGCTTATCAAAAGTTATGCTGAATCTTAACCAACATTATTTGTCTCGAAGAAGGGCACCTTTCTTACTCCATACTCCAAAAAAATAAGGGAAAACGTTAAGATCGTCTCATCATCTGCCTATAATTTTCCCAACATTGTCGAGGTTAGCTTCCAGTCTAACCGGATGCAGCTGAGTATTTTACACGGAATGACTGCATATCAGATCTGATTTTATTTCTGTAAGTAGGTTTGTACAAACACTTTTACATATCAATCATATTTTTAAACACCAGATGAGTTCGGCGTTTCCCATCTGACTACTCTAATAAAAAGGGCCGAAACAAACTCAGAGGTCACAGTCTCTTTTAAAGTCCAAACATAATCTTGGTCAGATCATGTGGAAACCAACTAGATTGGTGTCTGATCTCTTTAGGAAATCTGGTCTTTTTAGGAAAGAACCACACAGATTGAGTGCACCTGTACAGTCAGTGCACGCATTTGTCCTGACACTTGACACTAGTGAGTTGAGCTGCATGCAGCTGTTATCATGATTACTGAATCATGATTAACCCAAAACTTAAGGATCTCAACGATTCGACGAACAATATCAGAGAAAAGAGATTTGGTTAGGCCGCATAAATTATTCAAACTGCCAGACCATGACTAGCTACTAACTAACTGAGACCAAACTAACTGAGAAAAAAAAAGAAACGTTCCAAAAATAAATAAATACCTTCCACACACGGATAGGAAAACCAATAAATACAATCACAAATAACTCAAAACCAATAACAAAAAACAATCGAACGAGAACCCTCAAGAAACACAACACCGTAGCGACTCGCGAAACGTTTGCAATAAAGTTGTACCATCGACCATCATAAAGCAATGCGCACAGCACGCACCGTGCCTATCTCATGTCTTAATTTGTACAGTGGGACCAAAACAGTATAAATAATATAAAAACAATGAATACGTACACTGACAACGATGTGGGATCGTGAGGTGACAGACTTATAAATGGAGAGAGGTGAATCAGTGGGGAACTTGAAAGAGAAGATGTAGGTGGTAATTTAAAATATTTAAAGCTGATGTGGTCTCCTTCACAATTATTTATTTATTTATTTAATACGTCAAGCACATAAATGTACAAAAATAATAAGGTAAGGTAAAGGAGGTAATAGAAGGAAAGGAAGGAAGGAGGCAAGGAGGTAATTCTATAGAATTATTAGACCTATATAATGTTAATTGGTCAAGTAGTTGCCAGTATATTTGGCGATAAATGAGCAATATATCTGATTCCTAATCCATTAAATCCATCATTAGACCTAAGTATGATGATTGTTTAGGTGTCTCGACGAAGAATTTTCCATACATCATAATAATTTACACTCTAATCAATTATTATTCATGTGATCTGAATATGATAGCAAAAACAACTTGGAAGCAATCACTAAGGACCATTTAATTTCAAGACTCTTCCTGTAATAACCGGAAAAAAATCCAATGACAAAAATATTATTTCTCTTATCTTTTCACATAAAAATATGTACAATCTAATCCCTTCTGAAGACGCGCAAACACACGCAGCGGCGAGTTTGAGTTTAACAGAAAAATCTAAAATCATAAAGCACTAACACGGGCTTGTCATATCGGGTTGCGATTGCCGCCTGCATGCTAATGTCCCTTGGACTTGTGCCTTTTCACCTGTACACATTGCCAGGAAAATTTTAACCTTAATGCTTAGAAATTAAAGTTCTATGGTCATGATCAGTATTGTGTTCGATGATATTGGTTCTCAGTATTGAGAATCTTAGATGCAAATGCTTCTTTGTGAGAATAAAGGGTAAGAGGAAGTTATCGGCAACTTAATGTCGTGATGGTGAAGATTCTAGAAATAATTATGGATTTTATAATAATTGTAGGGAAATCTTTTTGACTGATTTCGCAGATATTGTTTATAGTAAGTATGATAACATTATTGCTAGATGTAACTTGAATGAAATAGTTAATTATAAGCACTTGCTTATAATTAACTATTTCATTCAAGTTAAACATTTTAAAACAAATTGGGGTAGATAATAAAAAAAACAATGATATAATTAACACCGTTGGCAATGAAACAGAGGAGCATACGAAAACAACAAAAGAAAATCATGCAATCGATACGACCAAATAAATCAACAAATAATACGCACCAAACGACATCCATCTTAAATCGGTAGAGAATTAACAAGTCATGTTCGCCACCATTTTATTAGCGGTCGCAAAAGAATATCAATAAAGTCAACTCGCGGCGACGTTTAATATTTCGCTATAAGATGCCGCAGGTAACCCCGACGGAATTGTGGACAGGCTAGTCATTTTGGCTTTACAATTTTATGCATAATTGTTCTTTGTTATCTGTGATGAGAGTGAAGAATATAGGGTTGAAGATTGATGAAAATGAACTGAGTAAAGTAGAAGAGAGGCAGGAAAGTTTTAGAGTCGTTGATACAGGAAAAGTCAATAAGAAATAGATAGGTGGACAATATCAACATAAGCTTCAAATGTTTTCCTTGAAACATGTGCAGTTAGAACGTTGTTAGAAACGATTAGAACTCTAAAGGAGATCCTGAGTATAGATTTATGGACAGGTAAACCAAATACATAATACATACGTTGTCACATATACGCATCATTTCAATATGAATGATGTAACCAGTATTTTGTAACAATATTTTGATTTGAAAGAGTTTCCATGCAGTTTCTTTCCGTTCTTCTGCATAGAATTTATTAAACTTTGGGTAACTAGCTTTACCGACTTTTTTAACAATTTAAAAGTGCCTGTAATTAGTTTAGTTCAAATAAATGCTTTTGGTTTGAATATAGTTATCATTCAAGTGGCTGACATACCCGTGACACTAATTATGACAGCAATGGATTTCCATGGGAAAGGAGAGGAGTTTAGTCTAGTATAGCAAATTCACAGCTTTTCTAGAGAACCATCTATACAAAAATCACTAAAAACACTAAAACCGAATTGCGACATCCAAAACCATCTACATATGGTCATTGTAACAGTTGAGTAATATTAATGGACAAAACGAGTACTGTGTTTAGCATTCACGACATTCATTCGCTGCTCGGTCACCTTTCATCTCGCTGATAGACATCGGATGCGTGTGCGCATAAGAAACAAGTAGATATGGGAAATGGAAGAGCAGGCTTAGAAAGTTTGGCTAGGATTTGTTTTGTCATTTTGTTTAATTTATGTAACTGATCTACGTCTTCAATCTGCTAGTTTGATAACGGAATATATATTTTACGGAGAAAAGGCAATTTTATAGAAGAAGTTGAGAAACTCATGATGAATACAACTGAAGTTTGAAAAGGAATAGAAGCAACTATACCCAAACTAATCGTCTGCCCAGCCTTTTCCCAACTATGCTGCGGTCGGCTTCCAGTCTAGCCGGATGCAGCTGAGTACCAGTATTTTGCATGGATTGACTGCCTATCTGGCCTCCACAACCCAGTTACTGGGTAATACGATATCATTTGGTAAGACTGGTTGTCAGACTTACGGGCTTTTGTCGACTCGTAACTACTATCAAAGATCTACGAATGACAGCCGGGACCAATGGCTTAACGTGCTTTCCGAAGCACGGAGGGGTCTTGGTATGTGAAAATGGTCATCCATCCACGGACCAACCGCGGCAAGCGCAACTTAACCTGATCGATCGACCCGTGCAAACGAAAATTGCTATTATTGCAGGAATAGAATGGGAACCTCAAAAAAACAAAGCATAACATCACGATTGTGTTCTACGAAGGTTTAGACAGAGATGTACAGACGCCAGCACATCAAGCTACCCGAAACTGTCAGATTTTCCCAATCAACTTTGAACCTTAAGCTTTAGCGATAAAGTTGAAAATTAATCAAAGAAATCTGACAGATTGTAGTAGTTTGATGTGCTGACGTCTGTACCTATCGTACACACACATTTCGTCAGTCATGTTTAAGTCTCATGTAACAAGGGGCGAGCCATTTGCCATCAACCGGGCACAAATCCAGACTCCCGGCTGTAACTGTGAAATTCCCGATGGAAAAACCCAATATTACTTTGCCCGACCATGAAATCGACCAGCACTTCTAGATCAACGAGGCAAAAAAACCTTATAGAATGACTACATGCTCTTGTGACATACAGTGCACTGAATCTAAGAGTCAAAAGAAAGTATACCGTGATTAAACACACATTCAATTCGAAGAACCTACTGCAAGTTCTATAAACACAAGAAAAAACATAGAAACATCAACGTCAGCCGACTCACACTTAACTACAGCAGTGTGAACAGAGACACGGCATCGTATCGCCTCTCCAAACTCATAACTTCTTTATTTATGTCTTACTTTACCCGAGGCTCCCGAATCGGATTGGGTTACATAAAGTCATTGTTTATGTGGCACGTTCGATTCTTTCTGATATATCGGTTTTCTGGTTTAGGGATCCGTGGTAAAAAAAAGCTTAAGATGCTTTTAAAAGTATTTTTTATTATTATTTATGTTTGTAATTCTGACAGCATATTTACAGGAGAGTTTATTTAACCATCACTGGTTGAAGAGGCAAGAGTAAATGATGAAAATGTGATATATCATGGTACAAGTGGATTGCGAGGGTCTCTCCAAAGAAATGCTTGGCCCAGCAGTGAAAATAGAGATGGTATGGTAGTATGGAAGCCAGAGTATAAAATACAGGGTGCCAACCTGTCACTATAGTTTCAGTACATGATTCTGAACCTAGAATCATGTGCTGAATTCATGGTATCAGCCGGTCAATTCTGGAAAAATCTCACCGTGAAAACTAAGGTGAAGTGAGCTTAGAGTGAGCTGTGAATCATGCTGATACTAGGGATTGACACTATTAACGACTCACTCCACGCTCACTTCACCCAAGTTTTTACGGTGAGATAGTTATAGAATCGCATAGCAGTTTGCGCGTTCATGTCTCAGATACCCTATATAATTATTGAGTTGAGTGAAAACGGCCATGATGATGTAAATGAAAAGGCATTAGTTGATTAGATTGACTTAAGCTGGAGTCCAATAATATACATTAATGTGAGTCAGCCATCTTGCATCACATCAGAACTTGACATCAGGTAATACTAAGGTCAAAGCAGATCTTGAATACTAAAGAAATAAGGAAACAAAATCCTTTAAAGACAGGAGATACCATATTCGTCGATCACTTTTTCCTCAAGGGTATTCCAAATGGACAGGAGGTATAAAGATTTAAGTACTACTGCCAGCGCTCCCCGGTTTCACACGCATAAGTTTCGATCCCGTAAGAATATCAGGATAAAAATTATTATATTTGTTAATCCTGGTTATAAACTATCTGTGTGCCAAATTTCGTCAAAATCCGTTCAGTAGTTGTTGCGTGAAAGAGTAACAAACATCCATCCATCCATCCTCACAAACTATCGCGTTTATAATATTACTAGGACTAGGATTATTCTTCCATCATCGTCTTATTTAAAGATGCTATTGATATTAGCTTTACTGATTATGATAAAGTATTTATTGATCGAAAACATGTGACCTCTACCAACCCGCACTGAACCCGCGTGGTGGATTATGGCCCACTGCCTCTCACAGAGAGGAGGCCTGTGTCCCAGCAGTGGGAACCTTACAGGCTGATTATATATGGATTTATTTATTTATTGTATCGATGACCTAATTGGAGTGTTAGCAGCTTCTGCTATAATATCATATATACTTATACTATTGCTAGTTGTTACTCGGAGCTTTAGTTATAATCAATACTGCGGACAAGAGTGCCATTAATTTCAATTGTTTTGGAAGAAACTGTAATAATAATTTTCGTTTCAACTCGTAATATGCAGACAGTCGCAATTTTAGACGATCCTACTCCAATGTTTAGGAGACACTAGTATCAGTCTTTTCTCATATAGTGACTATATTTTCATGTCACAATATCTCATAATCTTAATAGCATTATGCTACCAAACCATTAAAACTGTGGCGTAATTCAGAAACCGATTCCTCCATGACTCACTATGTCACTAATTACAACATTCTCATGGTAATATAAACACAAATAAGTTATTTCAAACGTCACGAACCCATAACTTAAAGGAAACTACCCGAAAACGTTCCTTACGAGTCTACAGAGACAATATTGTACCATAAATGACCATAACTTCTTTGAAAAGATAAACTTTTTGGGCCAATTATGGGACGGGAGCGGTGTTTCCAAAAATCCCCTATATACAGTTTTTATCTGCCATCAGACAATATACTTACGTGGTAGATGGTATCTTTTTAATTTACAAAGTTATTTTGTAGCTTTGACCCCTGAAAATACAACAACCATGACCTTTATTACATTCAGTTAAGGTTCAAAATCGTATTTAAGTTTTGTTTAACAGCGTTGGATTTTATGTTGGTTTTAACTAAAATTGTTAGTCACGACTGCGATGGCCAGTGTCCTTTACTGTTTACAAGGTGATATTAAAAGTTGACACGCCATTTTGGTTTCGATAGTTTTTTTGAATGCTGTGACGAAGTGCGTTTCTTTTATTTGAGCTAAGTTACATACAAATCGAATGTTTTATGATTTGATACGCGGGATATAAGGTACTAACTTCACCGGCGTGAAATTTCTTGTTCAAGATGATTCACGCGGCCGTCCTCAAGAATAGTGCTATCAAAAAGATTTTTTGGTCCTACTGGTGTTTCCAGAGATTAGCGCGTTCAATCAAACAAACAAACTCTTCAGCTTTACTATTAGTATATAATAAATAGTTGTAGTACAAGGAAGAGCTAACGATCGCTTATAAAAAGGTCGTACTTTAAAAGATACGGCAAGTCTTACGAACCAAATATTTTTGAATAACCTGCATTACTCCTCACTCATTGTGGCCGAGGGATTCTAATAGAATAGAATAGAATACTCTTTATTATGTACACTTGATTAAAAAGGGAAGTAGAGACAAATACTGTAGGTAGTATATGGTGTACCATTTACACGAAACAATGAATACATACACAATCTAAAAAAAAATATACATAAATATATACCTATACTGGGCAAGGGAAGTAACCAAAAATAGTACATACCTAAGATATCGTCAACAAACAATCAACTACAGTCGGACAAACAATTTTAATTGCTGATGATCTCAAAAAAAAAAAACCCGACACAGCTCACCGCGCGCCAAATTTCCACATCGACAGCCAAAAGAAAGACAGACACGGAAAAATAATAAAAAAAAAACCATTTCAGTTATTCAGTTAATGATGACGCACGAGAAACAATTCGGTTCGCCACTGAAAAGGCTGAAAAATGAACGGAATCGTTTACTGGAAGAAAGCCTTCGAAATAATGCGGAATTGTGAAAAGAATGGTCGAGACAAAAGGGCAATTGAAGTCGAAAATAATGAAGAACAAACAATTAACACACGACGTACCCGCGGCACTGGCCACGGAGGTAGTGCAGGAGCTTGGATCGCAAAATGAAAAATTATCTTGATGTTTTTGACGGACTATAGCTACACCTGCTCTAAGTTGCCCGGCTGTCATTCTAATTATTTAATAATATTTAATTTTAGCTTATTATATTTTCATGACGATGGATTTAAAACAAATATTTATTATGTGTGTTAAAGTGGTGCATTTTAGTTTTTATTCTTTGACCGTCGTTACGGGTCGCCAGAAGGCCGAAAATTTAACAGTCAGTCTTACAAGGGCTATCGTATTACCCAGTAACTGGGTTGTGGAGGTCAGATAGGCATTTGCTCCATGTCAAATACTGGTATTCAGCTGCTTCCCGTAAGACTGGAAGCCGATACCAAATATTTAGGAAAAGGCTGTAGGTATTAGGTACTTACTCATAAATCTAATTCGGTTCTCACAAGTGTTCGTACTGCCATGCGATTCTGTAACCATCTCACCGTGAAAGCTTGGGTGAAGTGAGCGTGGAGTGAGCTGTCATTCGCTAGGGATTAACACTATTAAGTGCTCACTTCACTTATGATTTCACGGTGAGATTTTTACAGAATCGACCGGCTGAACATTGAATTTAAAAAAATCAACTGAAACAGCAAAAGTGATTATTTTTAAAAGAGGCGTTTTTTGTTTCTGTTTTTCGTCATAATCATTTTGATTATTATATTATCATCATTATTAAGGTTTACCAACCCACATCTACCTATTTTAACCGTCTTCGAAAAAAGGAGGAGGTTACGCATTCAGCGACTTTTTTACATAAATATGCTGATGTAAAAGTGGCACTTGGCACGGCATAATTTAACGGTGCCAGTGGTCAATTTAGTTGTAAAGTCACTTAAAAATTTTCTTCACCAACTCCTGCACTAAAATATGGTTCTTCGAGAAAAAAAACCTCATGTATTGTTTTGGCTTTACTCCTCCCTTTTAACATAAAGGGTTGTGAAATCCACCCTAAGAAAAAATTCAACTCGAATGGAAAAGAATGCGAATTTTTTTTGTTTCACCCATTGTAATACTTTTTTATTTGTTTGTTTTTTTAAATGTTTCATAATTGTTTCCCTTTGATCGAGATGGACGAGCTCGAGAGGTCAGTCATTCTTTTCTTTTTATTTTAATTTTTTTGATCAAATATTTTCTCTTTTTGATTAAGTTTTCCAGCGATACCTACGCACTTTTGAAACAAAGAGGTGAACATTTCTTTTTAGCTTCTGATGCTAAAAGGTTAATTTAAATATTTTTTGATATTTTTATCTGTAGCGATTTTTTTCCTAGACATTCAGTAAGTTACCTTCCCACACCTTTGTGTTAAGATCACAATTCACTGCTATCTATTCTATTCTATATCATGGGATGTTTGGCTTTCGTATAAATAATTAGAACAGCACCCTTATTGCGTAACACACTTTCAATTACAGTCTAAATGATTTTGAAGGATATCACTAATCCATTGCTTCATATTTTCGAAAAATGTGTCTGCTCAACAACGTAAATAAAGCAATAAATGTTGAACTGTCAAAATTAAATTGATTGCTACTGATAGTGCTTTATGCAACTACCCCGCTGGTACATTAAAAAATATTCAATCAAAAGCGAGTATAACTAATTTTCTTTAAACTACAATTCTTTTAACTTTGCTACAAAAAAAGATAAAATAAAAACAGCACAAATACATTTAAATATCAAACATTTAAAACAGAAAGTTGAAAGAGAAAAATTAATACTGATTGGAAAGCAGCCATTTCACGGTATTACCGTTCGGGGATGGGCACGGTAAGTAGCTCCCTAGAGACGAACGTTTGGCATTTGAAAAAAAAAAAAATGCGTGAAAACAAAATGGCGAGGGCTAATCTAAATTAGTACCGTGAGACAAACAAGCTATTGTTATTGTTGTGAATTAATAAAAATATTTTTGTGACGCTGAGAAATTAAATTTTGGATGAGAATTATTTTATAAACGAATGTACGTTTCATTGTTAGATCTATAGTGCTATTTATGGTTTGTAGTATTGTTTTTATATTTAGGTAGGTACCTACAGGCATTTCGACAATGGTAGCCAAGTGGTATCTCGCCCGACTTACGAGTTGTAGGTCGTGAGTTCGAACCCAGGCAGAGTTTACTTTGTGTATTTAATTTCATCACGAATGCTCTCAAAACGTTGAAGGAAACGTCGTGAGGAAACCGGCATGTCCTGGAACCGAAAATTTGAAGTCATGTTATATCCACCAACCCGCACTTGGCCCGTGGTAAATTCCCAACCCCAGCAGTGGGAACGATATAGACTGATTATGATAGGTATATTTCGAGAATTGCAAATTAAATTCTACTGCAGAGAATAGTAGCTATAAAAAAACTAAACAGTCTGTGTGTAATACCCATAGCTTTGTGTATTTGAAACATGCCGCCAATGTGCGCTTATAAAAGGAAAATAAAATAAATAACACATTCAAAATAAAACAAAACAAAACTGTTGTTGCTGACGCTACACAAATCGGAACCAATCGCGAGCTGTCGTATTTTTTTATTTCGTAATTAGTATTAGTAGAGTAGTCCATTATGATTATATTTTTAAATACAGGGGGGTGTGGGTAGGTACTGAATTGGTAAGCCAATGGTCTTAAGATAGAGATTATGCAGAATTAACGTTTTGTTTTTAGTGCTGACTGATTCGAGAGAAAAAGGCAAAGTTGCTTTAATTATGTTATTTAATGATGATCAAGCCGACGGCCCACCTGTGATTGTAAGTGCTTATTCACACGAGCGACACGCGTCGACGACCGAGACCACAGCATCCGTCGACAATGTGCCGCTCGTGTATATGAGCACCGTACTCAAATACACGAGCGGCTCATTGTCGACGGATGCAGTTGCCTCGGTCGTCGACGCCTGTCGCTCGTGTGTATGACGACTTAATGGTTACTGCCGCCTATTAACATCTGTATCACCAGAGGCATCACAAATCTGAAATGTTTCATGTGCCTGTGACTACATCGTCACCCACATTGTTGCGGAATACAGGCAACGCTTGGCAGCAGAAATAGGTAACCTCCAACATATGCATCTGCGATCATAATGGTTTTGCAGGTGTGTGTAGGTTTCGGTGATCATTAAATCAGTATATTTACATACTTATTAAGAAATCTCAAATACGATATTGATTTGTTGGATGACAATGCCGATTGTTTGACCTAAAAATAGGCCAACCCTGGTCACGTGAAGAGTGAACCTACCGCTTGGCGATGTCCCGAAATACTCGATGAGCACTCGGACCCCACGGCCCTAGTGTTTCAACCCCAAATGGCTCAAACATAATTATAGCTCCCAATAAGGTGATTATATTTGCGCTGTTTGAGGTTTTCTGCGCCTGCAGCAGCCGCCCCAGCACAGCCCGCCTTGGAAGATGGGATGGCGCAAGGGTGTCGACACAGGTTGCATCCCACACCAAAGGCCTATCCAACTTCCAAGGTATTATGTTCATTAAATCAGTTGGTCCATCAGCTTGTATGCCATCCAATAACGGAAACAAAACGATCACCATGACAATGTGTGCTGTGTACATAAATGGTAAAATAAATAAACAAATAAATGAACATTTTATAATCCACTTTCTCCAATGACAAAACTACCCCATCCTTCGTTCTAACAAACCACATTTTTTTGATCTCAAAGAATGCAATACAACAATTATTAATTAAAAATTCTAAAAGTATTCCAGGAAGTCGATAGTGGGGACATTAAGGGCCACTCGAACTTGGGACAACGTCTGTAGTCTGAATGGTGCTTCAGCTGAAAGGGTTGTTACAGTCGCAGTCTACTGCTGCTCCTCGGGAATTTTCAAACTGTTGATTTGTAGAATTTTCCAATTGACACTGGGTTTTATTACGTGTCCAGTTGGAGATTGATTGCCATCGTATCATTATTTTTAACACCCGATTTTTAGAAAGCCAATCAATACTTTCTTTCAGCAGGCTGGTATTATTATTAATCAGTTTTGTAATATGATGTTGAGATAAACAAAGATTTATGATTATGATAAGTTTTTCTTGTTTTGTCCTATAGGGATCTGGGTCATCGCTATTTGAAACCGACGAAATATTTGTAGGTATGACAGTAAATAGTTATGACATTTCTTAACTTCACTGGTATAGAAAGAAACAGGAAACTACCGAAGGTCTTTAAATGCACCAGAAACTCATAATGCTTCACAAATAGGCAGCCAGCATTTCAGTTTTGTCCGTAATCGTAAAGGCACAATCAGAGTATAAGATCTTGTTATAAACATTAGGGAACGCAAATTGAGAGGTGTGTTTGCGAAGTTTTCCATTTAATTTTGATAGTCTATTTTGAATTACAAATAAATTGTCGTCAGCCAAGATCCCAAGTTTGCCTCATTCAGGGCCAATGATAATTCCATACCATTTTTAAGGAGATTCCTTTTGAAAATAAAATCTTTGAATCGAGAGCAATGGACACCACGACACGTAATACTCAGTTCGATGGTGATTCGTGACAAAGGTTTGTTTTTCTCTCGTCATTTTCCGACAGATTGTCCCTAGAGCACTACACTCGATGGCACTTGAGCACTCGAAGTGCTTTGGTGTCCTTCAGAGAGGTTCGGGAAAGACTCGATCACTCTTCAGTCTTGAGCGATGTCTGTTACAAGATGTTTTTGTTACGAATTGATATCTTTGTATTGTTTTTTTTTTTTTCTATTGTCTGTTATACTGGTACAAGATGAAAAAAAAATTTTTTTCTCATTAAAGGAATTTGTTGTGCTGTTATAAGTATGTCCAGAGAAGAATGTTTCAGGACACGCGGACATCACCTTTTATCCTGCCTCTGCTTCTCAAAACTTGCAGTCAAACGACGACGAATCCGTGGAAGTGGCGATGTTTTAGGCCAACAAGATCTGATATACAGTCATGCCAGCGACACGAAGAAGAGAACTGCCTATAGGCTAACAAACTTTTAATTTTATTTCTAGGCACTACTTACCTACAAATGTATAACTGACGTAACAGTCTGACATTTACGAACACTTGTAAAACTTCGAACTTTCTCTATTGAAACGAAACCTTTGCCCTTTTTTGGTAAATTAGGTAGAAAAGCCTTAAAAGTATCAGCTGCTTGTTACAGAAAAGAAACTGCAAAAGCCTAAAGAGAAGGATGGGTGTAGCCAACAAGCTAACATCACAAAAGCAATGAATTCGTTAAATGTCATCATCTGCCTGGCTTTTCCCAACTATGTTGGGGTCGGCTTCCAGTTTAACCGAATGCAGCTGAATACCAGTATTTTACATGGAACGACTGCCTATCTGATCTCCACAACCCAGTTACTGGGTAATACGATACCCCTTGGTAAGACTGTTTGTCAGACTTTTGGGCTTCTGATGACCCGTAACGACTGTTAAAGATCCACGAAGGACAGCCGAGACCAACGCCTTAGCGTGCTTTCCGAGGCACGAAGGGGTCCTGATATGTAAAGATGAGGTCACCCATCCACGGAACCACCGAACAAATGTAAGTAAACCAGATCAATCAGCCCGCGTGGGTGTTATAACTTAGCCACAAGCCTCTATCGGCATCTCAATTATTACGGTCTTCCTATGACCTTCCATAACCCAGAAAACAGGACAAAGACACCACAAGGACAAAAATATTTAAAATGTAATCAACATAAAATCTCATTCACAATCAATAATCCATCACAACTCAATTAGGTACATTCACAAACTCAACATCTTTTATTCGGAAGCCGATAATTGGAAAACTGAATTTGTAATTTCAATCATTTGTATCCATTAAACAAAGGAACAAACAAACAAATCGAATCGGGCAATTTCGGCCTCTGCCGATCGCTGCCGAAATCAATTAGCTCCTTGTAATCTGCAAAACAAAGATGTAACTACCATTCTTCACCTCAAAACTCAGCTCTATCTACCAAAAAATAAGTCTGAAATTCAATTTCTCATCACCAGACCTAACCTTGCCGGGCATAATCGTAGGATGTACAAACCAGACGTCTTGGATTACCGAAAATTGCTACCAAACGAAAATACCAACATACTATCATTATTACTTTTTTTCTTAGTTTTCGATATGAAAAAAAAAGTCAGCGAATAACTTATGCGATGCAATGACCGCGGGCGGCGACATCAAAAGGGTTACTGGCGAGATCTTTTGTCCTTGTCTCGCTTGCTTACGCATCAATATCTGAGTGAGATGGATGTATGATGTTGAAGATAAAAAATGCCCTTTAAGTTGGTATGAAGCGATGCCGCCACATTTGTTAGTACGTTCTGTGGTGTCAAATGAACGAAAGTATCACGGTTGCTTGTGCGCATAAAATTGCAAATGTAGTTGTTTGCTTACAGTTATAAATAAAGGACTTATGGGTTTGACGAGTGTCAAGTTTGACAGGTTTGGGCAATTAGGTGTTTGGGCTGGTTTGTCAACGTTGTATCTGTCAATTGGACAGGGTCATTTTAAACATGCTGAAGGCTACATGATGATAAGCAAAGGCTATCGCTTTTTCAGGTTCTCATGATCAGCCGTAATAACTGTTGTAGTTGTTCTAAATGCATCAAAGTAGTAGGTACCCACAGTGAATGTCTATATGTATGTAATCGTCTTACGATGAAACGCTGACCACAAATAAATTGGGACAAGACAGAAGAGTGCTGATGATAATGATACGAGTATTAAAACTTTTTAAACGATGATTATACTTAAGTGACGATTAAACTTTAAAAATGTATAGTTTAACAGTCGTTTATCACTACTTCATTTTAAGCAACGTTTGTGAATCATATAGTTTAGTGGCTATTAACTATATATCGAGTCAAAAATAAGATTAGACGATTCAAATTTATGACTCGAGTGCCTCCAAAATCCTATTTCAGAAAACACCATTTTTCCTTTCTCAACCACGACCACCATTGAGAACCCCTCCCTCCAGTCCTTTTCCTCAACGCGATCTATATTTTGTTTAATAAGGATGTTTCAAAGAAAACAAATTAAACTATTGTAAAAAGTGCTGTAAATCTGGCTACGAAAGAGCAGAACATCAATGATAAAGTAAAACGAATTCCTTCACGACTTATCCCTTTGAATATAAAAAGGTTTTACAGGAAAACTTTTAATCAGGGACCATCGCTGCTACTAGGGGTTCACGAGATCCGGTGAACTCGACATTATAAAAAAAAATATGGTGTAGACTAGTAGGTGACGACTAGCTGGTGTGAGATTTATTGATAATATCTTTCAATAATTCCTTACTCGTAAATTCATGTTTTGATTCGTAGAGATATAGCTTTGTTCATAATTTGAACAGTTCCGATATCATGCCAGTTTTTTTTCTATTTAATCTTAAGAAGAGTTTAAGAACATTGTACGCCCTATGGGTATGTTACAGCGATCTTTATATAACTATGATAAGAAAGAATTTTCCACATGTGACAAACAAATAAATAAATTTGAATTTTTAATTTTAGTTCATGAAAATAATCTCTATAACCGTATCTTCCAGATTCAGAAACGATAGATCCTGTTTGTTAAAACTAAGCACGAAAGACAAAGTAAAAGACATTCTACTAAAGATGTTTATTACCAGCAGGATCTTCTAAAATGTATGTTATTATAACACGAATGAACGTATAAAGGCTTCGTTTGAAATGTCATGAGACTATTAACAAAAGCTCATCGTCATCTGCCTAGCCTTTTCCCAACTATGTTGGGGTCGGCTTCCAGTCTAACCGGATGCAGCTGAATACCAGTATTTTACATGGAGCGACTGCCTATCTGATCTCCACAACACAGTTACTGGGTAATACGATACCCCTAGGTAAGACTGGTTGTCAGACTTTCGGGCTTCTGACTACCCGTGACGACTGTCAAAGATCTACGAATGACAGCCGGGACCAACGGCTTAACGTGCTTTCCGAGGCACGGAGGGGTCTCGGTATGTAAAGATGGTCACCCATCCACAGACCAACCGCGGCAAGCGTAGCTTAACCTGGTCGATCGACGTGTGCGGCTGTTATTATTTAGCCTCGGGCCCCTAGACAAAAGCTCATACAATAATAACAACCAAATCCCCCCCTCCCTCTTATAATATCCAGTGCTGAGTCAGTCTATCTACCAGGAAGACAGGCTCTCGAAGATGCTCACAATCCCACACTTCCTAATCTCGCCGGGTCACTTGATCCACCATCAAGTGAAAACTAATCGAGTGTATCCTTAGTAAGTCATTCGGGGACATCGAGCTTAAAAATGAAAGCATAAATCACGATCTTTGGCCCTAATTAATTCCTCGAGGCTTGCAGGGGAGTGTACTATGGGGTTGAATTATTTGAAAAACTTTCACCTCTTTTGTACTCTTTCATTATCTTTTGGTCACCTGCGTTCAGGTTTATGGTCTAAAGTTATGGGGTTGTTTTGATTCCGGAGATAAAGATAACCCTAATCTTTATGATGTTGTATCGTTTCGATTTAAGTAAAAAAAAAATCTTATTAGAATGGAAGAAAGAAAAAAATATTTATTGACTCAGAAACAAGTAAGTACAGGTGTACAGGTGTACACAACACAGACACACACAACAGGTTGCAGTTGTTGGTTGGACCATCCAAAAGTGAAGAATACCTAGCATTCCTATACTTCTGCAGATCTAGTCGATTTTAGGATAAAGAAGGATGTAATGTTGTTCCAAAAATTAAGAAAAAGACATCAACCAAAAATCAATCACTCTGCCTAGCCTTTTTCCATTTATGTTGTGGTCGGCTTCCAATCTAACCGGATGCAGCTAGATACCAGTATTTTACATGGAGCAACTGCTTATCTGACCTCCACAACTCAGTTACTGGAAGACTGGTTGTCAGACTTTAGGGCTTCTGACGACCCGTAACGACTGTCAAAGATCCACGAATGACAATGAAAATAATAGAAAAAGACGTCTTAAAAGTTATCATTATTGTAACATTCAACCGAGTCCTTAGTCATTAAATGACGATAATGTGTAGCGGATTTTCACCAAATTCGGTCTGATACTCGTAAGGCTTCAACTAGACGCCTCGCTAATCATATAAACTTGGTTTTAAAGCCTCTTATTCCACATCTGTATGGCCAGTCACTTGTCCTATCACTAAGTTATAATACAATTATAAAAATATCATATAAGCAGCTGAGCGATTCCAAAACGTCAAATAATAATTCTTTACGCAAAATTATCGCTTTCATAATAATGTATGGGGCAGTCTGTCACGACTATTGCGGGCTATTTAGATAAGATCAGTAATATTTCTTTATATACTCTATATTTCAAGAAAATAAATAAGAAACTAGTTCTCACTATAGAAAGATATCTTTTCTTTTTTATTTAGAAACACTTTGATCAAGGCGCCTAGCTTTTTTACAGGTCGACTTTACTTCAATGCTCTCGCCACACTCATTTAATTTCTATCAATCGAATTCGGATCATCGCACTCCACAAAAACCTAATCCAAATCTCACAGTTCGAAGAATAATTTTATTTGAAGACATCTATGGGAACCACTTCAAGAAACTACGAATCATCTGAGCTTTTTGTGGGCAAACTTTTAATAGAAAACCACCTGAAGATTGACAATGTTTCATTTACCGTTGCCTAACTTCCACCAACAAAAATGTTGACTGTATTCCAAGGACACAGGAATTAGAATCTTTTGAATTATGAATTGGATGACAGCAAACTTTATTTTGTAATTCTAAAACAGCGAAGTTCCAATTTCGACTCTATCATTCTTCACATATAGTATAATATTATCCGTTGTGTTTTATAAGTCAGTAAGAAGTGATATTTTTGACAATAGATAAAGAATCGATGAGCACAGCTTTGGAATTGATTTCAATCAGTGGGACGGTAGGTGGCAACTGTATTACGATGACCATTCGACTGGACAGTTACGGAGAGGAAGATGCTCTACATTGGTAATGTGTCTAATTTTCAAGTGTTTTTAAATGACTTACGGAAAAAGTTGTAAATTTTCCCTCGAACTTTTTTGAGGAATAGCTGGATTATTTTGGGCTTAATTTGAAGTACATTTTGTGCATCAGGCTTGTCAGACGAGAACTGTCGATAAAAATTGATTTGACGGAACCTCTTTCCTAGGAAACCAAGGCTTGAGCGAAGCGTTAGGCTTTGGTTTCCTAGGAAAGCAGTTCCATCATATTATAACAATCGTCATGAAAATCTGTCTTTTGACATTAGCTTTACTTTACTCCGATTCTGATTTGAAGAAAACTTAATTTAATTATATATTTGTTCTACTTGACAAAGATTTATTAGGCAGGCCTGTTGGTCTAGTGGTCAGTGGCCCTGACTACTATACGCAAGGTCGTGGGTTCGATTCCCACCTAGGACAAATGTTTGTGTGATGAGCACGATCATTTGTTATTTGTCTGGGTGTTATTGATCTATAATATGTATGTATTTAGAAATATATATGTATGTTTATCAGTTGACTAGTACTCATAGCACAAGCTCTGCTTAGTTTGGGACTAGATAGCGTTGTGTGGAAGTTGTGGAATAATATTATTATTATTATTTTAAAGAGGAATGCTGGTTAACTCAGAAGGTCAAAGAAGTTCAAATAACAATTTCTTCACTAATCATGTAACTAACACGGAATAAAATATTCAAGTAGAGCAACTTACCGTCCATCTCTGTGCACTGACAGTCAATCAATAGTCCAATTTAATTATGAATGACTTTATTTTTTATTGTAATAAGTAAGTAAGAATATTATGTCAATGCCATCTAAGTTCATTCCCCGAAACATATTGTGGTCACTTGGTTCACACCTTTCAATGTACTCAAAGTTGAATAACTGTGAAACTTTTTTTTTTCTTACTTTTAGGAAGGAACAATGTGAAGTTCTTCTATCGAATAGGGAGGATCTCCATAACGCCTTCCCCCCAATGGATGATGTCAAAGTTGAAATAGTAACCGTCGCCTGTGGTCATCGACATTACAAGAGACATCGTAGATACTGTGCCACCACGTAGGCAAAGCTGGTGAAAACATTCCCTGCTGTTGGCTTTCTGCATACTGTACTTTTGAAAGTTTTGTAGTTTATTATTCTATATGACTTCCATACTAACTGTAACTGCACTGCTTCTCTTCTCAACCATCATTTTGCGTACCTACATAGGAAACTGTCTGTAAATGTGAGTACCATGCAGGCTAAATTGATTGCATGACGCGGTGAAGTCATGGTGAAGTGCAAATGGCAGTCACTGCTTGAAAACTGACATACAGCAGAACCTAAGTGGAAAAAGGCAACCGAAACGTAGGTAATCCAGAAAATTCATGGCAGGTGATGAGACTTTTAAAAAGGTAAAAAATACATATCTCGAGCTATTGGTGACAAATTAAAACACTTTCCAAAGATCAGGAATACCAAAAGCGTATGTCAAAAAGATAAAAGGAAAAGGTGAGACTAAAGCGTAATTAATAATTGAATGGAAAGGGAAGTACTTATATCGGTATGTGCTCGATGCAGTATGGCAGATTTCGATCCTTTTGACTTTTAAGTCACCGTATCCTATTGAGTTAATTTATTGGCATTGGAATAGTATAGATTTCGTATTTCATTTATTGATTTTGTTCTCTGTGAGAGGGAATGGGCTGTAATCCACCATACGGGCCCAGTGCGGGTTGGTAGATGTCACATGTCTTCGAATTTTTGGTCCTAGTACATTCATAATTTTTCCTCACGATATTTTCCTTCACCGTTTTGTGAGCAGTGGTGATGACATAATTTATCCAACGTAAAGCGCTTGTCTGGGTTCGAACTAACGACTCGCAAGTCGGGCGCGTTACTACTTGGCCACCATTGCTCTCGAAATGCCTATACCTAAATATAAAAAATACCTACAAAAAAAACAAGCAGCATAGCGAACCTACGACCTACAACTCGTAAGTCGCGGCCATTACAACTGGGCCTCCACTGTTATCACCTACTGTTTATAGCTGCTAAATAGACGACCAGATTAAGGAGGCTGATTGGTTGCGACTTGCAAGAGTCTTATGCCTATGTCTTGGTGAGCTTTGGTCTTAAAAATACAGGTTTATTAACAGTTTTAGCATCCCACATCGACATGAGCGATTACGTTCTAGAAGAGATTTTACTGTATCAAGAACTACATCTCTTTGGCTGGCTTATTAAATTAATTAAATATTGTACAGACTTCACGCAGATAGACTTTAAATTTTAGATTTTCGTTAAAAAATTGCCAAAAACCCAAAGTCGCAGCCACACTACTCCAACGCATCGAAGGCAGGTGATCGGACACAGCGCATGCCCAACATTATCCGCCGGTTAACCCTTCAACACAAGCACGCGACTCTGTAGTATAATTCAATAGCTAATTGTTCGTGTGATAACGCCCTTACACCGTATAGATGCGACACCATTGGCATGAAGTTTTTCAAGAAACTTTTCAACAACTTTAACTCTTGAAATATTTTGATGAAAGTGATCGTGTGAGATCAGATGGTTGAGATACTCGTAAAGGATAGCAAATTACATTTTATTTCAATAAGTACTGCCTACATATTTGTGCTGTCAAACGACATTGCTGTGTTTCGGTTTGAATTGCAAGGGTGCTGGTGGAATTTTAAAGACATTTCAACGCTGTCTCAAAGGTGTCGGTAGGCTGGTTAAAAAGCAATTAAAAGTCTTATAAAGCCCAAACGCAAGATCTGCCAACGAGCAATGGAGCGCAGTATTAGGTATTTATTTATTTTTAACCGTAAATGTCCCGCAAAGGCTCTCTTTGCACCTCTGTCTGTCCAGAGCTGCCAAGAACCAATATTTATCAAATGATTCCCGCTTATCCCGCCATATCCGTCTGGGCCTGCCGCGATGTCTTTGCGCAGTATTCTATGCGTTAAATTAACGGTTCGTGCTCGAAACACAATATAGCGCTCGAAAACAAAGTGAGCTAGAGTGTCTTAAAAAGGTACCCAACTTAAATTGGACTGGGCAGGACATGTTTGCCGCATGCCGGAAAAACTGTGGGCCCAAATAACACAGAACTGGTGCCCTGAGACAGTGAGGCGAGGTCACGGCAGACCACGTAGGAGATGGCGGGACGAGCTGGATAGGTTTCATCAAAGCTGGTTGATAGGTGCTTGGGCTCGCGAAAGATGAAAGGAGTGGATGGAGCCTTTGCCCAGGAGTGCCACAGCGTAGGCTGGTAAAAAGAAAGGTTCTAGTATTGTAATAAACTCTCTCCTTCCGTAGCTGTCATTCTGGACATTTGTAATAGCAGACGCATGGAGGATGCTTTGAAAAGACAAAGATGTAATGTCTGTCTCGCCTGTATTACACCAGAACCCATACCCAACAATCTAAAACACAGCAAGGAACGCTGTTTGGTAGCAGAAATAGGTGTGGTAACAGTCCCCGAACTAGTAACTTTGTTTAGGTGCCGTTAGTGGAATATATCAATTTGCCTATATACGGCATCTCTCCGCAGACCACGGCCCACCTTTTACCACCTTGCGTCACTTGCACATGTTAAGACAATAATATCTGCGTTAGCGAATGTTATACGCTTTACTTAGTTTTGGGCCAAACAGGATATTTAACTTAATATTTGCTATCGACAAGCTGAGAAGAAGTGAAACAGCTTACGTGCCTTTCGCTGAAATGCTGTTGAAATCGGTGCTGTAAGTGGAATACCTCTTCGCGAATCCCTTTAATATGTAACAAACAACCAAGTAAGTTAAGTAGGCAACAAACTACAGCAATGACAAATTATACATTTTTCAAATATTATTTGGTCTATATGGACGTGTTCTCATAATGAAGAATATCAATTAGAAAACCCGTGTTTGCCAACAGGTGGATAAACTTACTTTTCCAACATGTCCCCTCTAAACCTTCATACGCCCAGATTATTCACCAACATGTCGTTCAACATTAACTTCACTTGCCTAATTGTAGTCCTAATTAGTCACTGAGCCACAAAAACCACTTAAAAACGTATCGCCAATGCCTCACTTCCCGGATACGCCTGCAATATTGTAGCCGTGCCATAATAAATATGTGACATAGCCTTGTTTCAATTACTTTAGCCTATAAGTTTCTCTTCCTTTTTTTTAATTAATAGCCAGGTTATAGTAATAAAGTTCAGTTAATTATTATTATTTAGGTTGATATCTGTTGCTTGCAAAATTAAGTTTCATGAAACTACAAGTCCTGAGATTATTTAAAGGTGGAATTTGTAATAAATATTTGAGCTTGAAGAAGCTAAAATAAACCAGCCGTGCGATTCTGTGACCATCTCACCGTGAAAACTAGGGTGAAGTGAGCGTGGAGTGAGTCGTCAATAGTGTCAATCCCTAGCATCAGCATGACTGACAGCTCACTCTAAGCTCACTTCACCTTAGTTACCACGGTGAGATTTTTCCAGAATCGACGGCTGCTTGCCAAGTTTATCGTATTTACTTCTTTCAACGACATCGTCGGTGGCAGCGCAGAGGTCACTTTGACCGCAAGTTTTGGGACACAGAGGGTAGGATTGGAGGTGAAGTATGGTTTGTGACATAGTTCCACATCCACAGCCTGCTATCGAGGTAGCCCCACTTCATCAGGTTGAGTTACACTTTCCCAACATTTTCCAACTAAGTTGCACTTGAACACCAGTATTTTAATATGGAGAAATTTTTTTAGAAAGATTTTTTAACAAAAATAAATTACTGCATAACAAACAGTTCGGTTTTACAAGGGGTCGTTCAACTACTGATGCCGGAGTTGAACTTTTAGGACATATTTATAATGCATGGGAGGACAAATGCGATGCTTTGGGCATCTTTTGCGATTTGTCCAAGGCATTCGATTGTGTTCTTCATGAAACCTTAATCAGGAAACTTCACTACTACGGAATTCGGAACGCCTCTCTGGATCTTCTTACTTCTTACTTGAGTGATAGGATTCAGAGAGTTGATGTTAACGGAAAAAGGTCACCCGGATCTGTAGTAAAAATGGGGGTCCCCCAGGGCTCAATTCTTGGCCCATTTTTATTTCTTATTTATATAAATGACTTGCCTTACCTCATAAGGGACGAACATGATATAGTGTTGTTTGCAGATGACACTTCACTTTTATTTAAACTCAAACGTCAGCAGCTGGTTACTGACAATATAAATAGTGCCCTCGCAAAAGTAGTTAACTGGTTTAATGTTAATAACCTACTTCTTAACGAAAAAAAAAACGAAATGTATTAAGTTTACGATACCAAATGTTAGACAAGTAGAAACTAGTGTTCTTATAAAGGGTGATGAGTTAAAACCCGAAAATACCACAGTATTCTTAGGCATAACTTTGGATGCCAAGCTTCAATGGGGCCCCCATATAGATAAATTGTCAAAAAAGCTTAGCTCTGCAGCATACGCCGTTAGGAAAATTCGTGACTTAACTGATTTAGAGACAGCCCGTTTAGTTTACTTTAGTTATTTTCATAGTGTGATGTCATACGGTATTCTATTGTGGGGAAATGCCGCCGATATTCGGACAATTTTTATTTTACAAAAAAGGGCAATTCGTTCGATTTATAAATTAAGTCCCAGACACTCCCTCAGAGACAAATTTAAAGGGATTAATATAATGACTGTGCCTTCTCAGTACATTTATGATAATCTTTTGTATGCACATAAAAATATTAATCTGTTTAAAAAATACAGTGATATCCATAATATTAATACTAGGAACAAACACAAATATGTTGTTCCTACAACAAGGCTTAAGAAAATAGGTGGCTCGTTTAGATGCCAATGTATACATTTTTATAATAAACTTCCTAGCCACATTCAAGAACTAAGCATTAATAAATTCAAATCTTTCATAAAGCTAAAACTATGCCAGAAAGCCTATTATACTGTAAAAGACTATATTGAGGACAAAAAAGCTTGGGATTGAGCTGCTCCAATAGGTCTAGACAGTGAATGTTGTTTATTTTTTATTTTGCTGATTTACACTTTGGTTCTTTTATTTTCTTTCTTTCTAAATATCTATTTATATACAGAATGACATGAACATTTACTGTTTAAAGTCTTATATTATTTTAATTATTGTGAATGTGAGGACTATGTGGGTCATTGTTTCCGTTTTAATCATGGTCTGGCAGTTTGAGTGGTGTATGCGGTCTACACAAATGTCCTGTCCCTGGTATTGCTCGTCGAATCGTTGAGCTCCTTAAGTTCTGAGTTGAGCTGCACGGTTACTGACCAATGCGTGCACTGACTGCACAGGTCCACTCAGTGTGGTTCTTTCCTCAAAAGACCACTTCAGACACCAATCTACATGGTCCTCAAAGATTATATCCGGATTTTTATATACACATTGACATTGATGAATTTTATATAAACAATGACATGGATATTTACTTTGTAAAGTATCTTATTTTTATTATTATTACTGTGAGTGTGAAGACTATGTGGGTCATTTCTTTTTTTCGGTTTTCCTTCTTAGTTAGTTTTAATCATGATCTGGCAGTTTGAGTCATTTATGCGGCCTACCCAAATGTCCTTTCATTGGTATTGTTCGTCGAATCGTAAGGCTCCTCAAGTTCTGAGTTGAGCTGCACGATTTTTGACAAATGCGTGCACTGACTGGACAGGTCCGCTCAATCTGTGTGGTTCTTTACTCAAAAGACCATTTCAGACACTAATCTACATGGTCTTCACATTATCTGACCAAGATTATGTCTGGACTTTAAAAGAGACTGTGACCTCTGAGTTTGTTTCGGCCTTTCTTCTCAGAGTAGTCAGATAGGAAACGCCGACCTCATCTAGTTTAAAAAAAATATGATTGACATGTAAAAGTGTTTGTACAAACCTACTTACAGAAAATAAATCATTTATCATTTATCATTTAGCGACTGCCTAACTGGCCTCCACAACCCAGTTACTGGGTAACAGGATACTATGAGACTGGTTGTCAGACTTTCGAGCTTCTGACTACCTTTAGCGACTGTCAAAGATCTGTAATAAGTACTTACTAATTACTTTTTAAAATATTAGTTTCAATTAAGATATTAGATCACAACAAGTAAGGCTATTTCAGGACATCTAAGACTAGAACCAGACTACAGTTCGCCCGCTTATTAAATACAATAATAAAAACAACACATAACAAACTCCTTAAATCAAAAACAAGCACTATCACCACATAAATGTTTTATAATCACCATTGTTAATTACAACTGACGTGGTATTAGTCAACTCACGCGCAGGCATTAATAAACAGAACTGGTATGTGAACCCGTTCGGCCATGTTCGATGTTAACGAGATAAATTATCGATCTGAAATATAATCGATTGTTTTATCAAGTAAGCCATGCTAGGACTTGTTTTTATGTATGCCGTACTTACTTGACTCTCAAATAAGATTTGAGAGTCAGAGGGGTTTGTGTCTAAGTAATAACAGCCGCACGGGTCGACAGATCAGGTTAAGCTACGCTTTCTGGGGTTGGTCCGTGGATGGGTGACCATCTTTACATACCAAGACCCCTCCGTGCCTCGGAAAGCACGTTAAGCCGTTGGTCCCGGCTGTCATTTGTGGATCTTTTACAGACGTTACGGGTCGTCAGAAGCCCGGAAATCTGACAACCAGTCTTACCAAGGGGTATCGTATTACCCAGTAACTGGGTTGTGGAGGTCAGATAGGCAGTCGCACCATGTAAAATACTGGTATTCAGCTGCATCCGGTTAGACTGGAAGCCGACCCCAACCTAGTTGGGAAAAGGGGATGATTTATTTGAGAGTCATCTAACTCTTAAAAGGGTGTCGAAGTAGAAAAATGTTAACATTGGTACATTTACGGCATAAGCATTAGCCTAACCAGCTTAAAATATTCCCACTGCTGGGTCCCAGGCCTCCTCTGGGTGAGAGGGAGTGGGGCGTAATCCGCCACGCGGGCCCAGTGCGGGTTGGTAGATGTCACACGTCTTCGAATTGTTGGTTCTTAGATATGTCATTTTCCTCACGATGTTTTCCTTCACCGTTTTGAGAGCATTGGTGATGAAATAATTTATACAAAGTAAAGCGGCAATATAAGGCATTTTTGGCAACATAAGAAAATCTTAAGGTATCATAAAATAGGTACCAGGGGGTTTCAAATGACCGCTGGTGCTTTATTATTTTTCTAATGTTACGATAGCAAAGAAAAGTCTCCTTCTAACCATTGGTTAACGAATATTATAAAGACGAAAGTTTGTGAGTGTATGTGTGTTTATATGTTTGTTAGTTCTTCACGCCCAAACGGCTGGACTAAATCAAATCAAATCAAAAGTCATTTATTCAAACTAGGCTGAAAGTCAGCACTTTTCAAACGTCAAAATTACAAAAGACTGTCACCCAAAACGCCCGCCCTTCACCACTTCCTAGTGCTTTCGTTTCCACGACCAATGTTGATGAAAGGCACACAGTTTATAACCAGGATTAACATTAACACATAGAATACTTTTTATCCCGATATTCCTACGGGATCGAGACTTATGCGGATGAAACCGCGGGGCGCTGCTAGTTGGTTTGATAATGATGACCAATGTCTTGCCAAACGTGCCTCAAAAAGACACCTACTTAGTCTAACTGGACCTTTCAGAGGGATTATGATATTCTTCATCAACAGTACCAACTGCTGACTCCTCCAGTCATTTTCAAGATTGACACTTACACTATTATCACGATCAAAGAATATAGCTGGTCATTTAGACACTCTTTCTCAAAAGAAAGACAACCTACTCGTCAAAAATCAATTGATTGACATCTTCCAATCCCCGATCGACAGCCCTCAACCACAAAAGGCGCTAACGCAATCCATCATCACTCCATCTAAAAACAAATAAAAACAGCGTCACTCCATACTGCACCAGCATTCATAACGCACAAGTACGAGAGGATGATTTAAGGCGCGCGCACACGACGCATTGTAAGGGCGAGCGCACACCGCCCACAGTAGCGGCCCACGACCGATCGGCCGCTAGATCGGCCCGCCCGCCTCGACAGACCACGGTGGCTCATTGGGAGGAAAGGGCTTTAGTTATGGAGCGTGACGCAGCATCTACTGTGGTCAATTTCGAAAGAAGTAGGAAATTATAAATTAAACTAATTCAGATAAACTCTTTTAAGCATCAAAATTAAATCATGTTTTTAAAACTGAGTTCGGTGTTATTATGGGTCATCACCATCGCTTATCTGCCTAGCTTTTTCCCAACTATGTTGGGGTCGGCTTCTTGTATAACCGGGTGCAGCTGAATACCGGCCTTTACATGGAGCGACTACCTATATGACCTCTACAACCCAGTGACTGGGTAATACGATACCATTTGGTAAGACTGGTTGTCAGACTTTCTGGCTTTTGACGACCCGTAACGACTGTTAAAGATCCACGAATGACAGCCAGGACCAATGGCTTTTCGAGGCACGGCGGGATCTTTGTATGTAAAGATGGTCACCCATCCACTGACAAACCGCGTCAAGCGTAGCTTAACCTGGTCGATCGACTTGTGCGGCTGTTATACCAATCCCCTCAGCCCCCTTAGCCTTAAACTCAATCGAGTGTCTATTTAAATGAAAGCCTCCTCCACACTTCCAAACCACAACATTAACATAGAATAACTAAAAGTGAAGTAACAAATAAGGGTACATCCATTCACTTATTGTGCACAGCATTTTAAATAATAATTGAATCAATTCTCCGGCTATCGGTCATTGATTAATATGCGGCTAAAAAATAATGCTTTATTGAATTATAAGTTATGACCCACCATTGTGGCGGCTTATTTATGAACACGTAATGTGGGTGTACACCTTTATATTTTGATGTGTTAGTACTTTGATTCAGGAATAATAAATCGTTATTTTTCGTATTGGTTTAGGCTGAATATTGTGATTTAAGATGAGCACTTTGTAAGCGTCGAGCAGCAGGAGATATGGGGCAAATGATTTGTCATATGAACCACCCACCATTTTCATCAATTATCACAAGAAATTTAATGATGCAACATAGCATAATCACCCATGTTCCCACTGCTGAGATACAAACCTTCTCTCTGTGGAGAGGAGGAGTGGGCCGTCATCCACCATGCGAGCACAGTGCGGGTTAGTGGAAGTCACATGTCTTCAAAATTTTCTTTCTAAGCCCACAGACAAATTTTGCAAATGTCGGTGTTGAGCCTTGCGTTGAGAATCTAACAGTGCATCCCAGTACGTCCAAAAAAACACACTGTTGAATTTTCACCTCTTGGAATTAAGCAGAGCGTTGAAAATACAATGCGCGAAAAAAAATCGCCGCGGGAGGACATATGTTGGTTTCCATGCAGCATGTTGTGGTCAAAGGTTGATCAGTAGGCAGGGTAACAAAACTGCCTACAGCCGGTCGATTCTGTCTCACCGTGAAATCTAATCCCTAGCGAATGACAGGTCACTCCACGCTCACTTCACCCAAGCTTTCGCGGTGAGATGGTTACAGAATCGTACGGATGATTAACCTTTTTTGGTCGAATAGTGGTCGTATAGTGTGTGTAGTTGGACTATTCGTCACTCCCCTATATTTTTATCTAAAGATCTAGTTTGGCAAACTGTCCAGTAGCCAATTTGAAGAACAGACGAAGTTGCGATTAGATTGACTTTAGCTTAGTTTTATTTTTTCCCATCGACGTTAGAATATTCTTTTTGTTTATTTTCGTATGGTTACACCCTAGAGGTATGTTGTAGAGATACTTTTTAATTTTTACCAAATTAACTTTATACAACTTAATTTTAAACCTACAAGAACAATACAACAAGTTAAAGTCAAATACTCGTAATCAAGTAGATGTCCTACTTGGAGGGTAAAAGGTACTTTGAACGTCAAAATATTCTATTTCATTCTAAAACCAAAACTTGCAAGCTAAAAGACATGAATGCTGATTCACGACATAAATAAGTAGGTATGGCAGAAGTATCTTCCGGATGAACATGCCACGTCTGATAAAAGATAAGAAGCTTTACCTAATAAAAACCCACAAGAAATCCATCAGAAATGTGATAACCCATAAAGCAATTATCATAGAATTTTAATTAGCATCTATAATAAATAGATACGGTTGTTTATATGTCAATTTGACTGATTGGGCAGCCATTACAATTTATTAGTCGATGTGGTCAAATGGCCAGTCGATCGCAGATAAAGTATAAATGTTGGTAGAGTAGATATTTTAAATAGATAGGACTTAGGATTGAAGTTTTAAGTCCGACGAGTTTTTAGCCTAATACAGTATGCAACTAGCCCATGTTACATGGTCATCAGAGTCTTAGGGTCCTCGTCAGAGTCTTAAGGTACCCTAAATATGGGGCTCTTCACCATATCTGGCGACCTAGATTACTGTTCTTTTCTTTCGTGAGCTCTCTGATGAGTTGCAAAACCAAATTTGGTCTTGAAACCCGCTCACACCGTGTACAGAAGAGCTGATCAGCTAAGATCCAGGGCTAAGTATAAAGTCAGTGCACTTTGCAATAAAAAAAATCCACACGGAAAATCACTTTTCCCGACTTGTGGATCGAACTGAACGCCTTATGCTCACCAATAAAAAAAATAAAACATCGGATTGTCTTCATACATTGAATTAAAGTGTCATAATTTTATGGGTTGTAAGAATTTTCTAGAAAGTAGGTTCCTATTTTGGTTATTAATATGTATTTTGGAAAAACCAACTATAGGGTGCATTATCTTCTTTACGTACTCAGAAAACTGAGTCTTATCGACCACAATAACTCCTCTATATCGAAACCACATCAGCGGCAGGTGTATGCGATTATTTTAATAACCAAACTATTAATTAAGGCAGTCGATACTCGTTTGTAAACCACACCGGTCGTGTTGTCGCTGTTTATCGCAACATTATCGAGATTTCCGATAATTTATTAAATCGGTCTAGTTCTTGGTTCAAAGTACGTTTTATTGGAATCGGAAGACAGGTTTTGGGGACTGATGATATCGATATGGGGATAAATCATTGTATGAATATTTTAGCTCTGCGATTAATCTATAACCGCAGCCGGCCGCAGGAATCCGCTGGATGTGGGCCGGTCGAAGTGGGGGTGCTTTGGGTAGGCCCATCTCTAGCAGTGGATATCTTGTAACATTATGGTCAGTTCTCAACGGGAAATAGTCGCCTGATGCTAAATATTTTACAATTAGTAAGTTGCAAGTCACATCACTAGAACTATGGCACAACACTAATTTTCTGAGAACACTCTGCCATTTTAAAATCCGCTTGCTTACTAGCAGGAGTGATTCCCTGACCCTCAAGGTACGGTGTACCCCAAATCTCCTGGCACTGTATAACCGTTGTTATTATCTATCTATACTTCGCTTTGGAATGAGCAACTAGCTTCATCTTTCAGACTGACTGACCCCTTGACAATTCAAAAGTGCCTGTAATTGGTTTACTTGAAATAAATGCTTTGAGTTTAAGTTTAAGTTCATATACCTATGTAGTGTCTGATTGCGCGGTTGTCAATGTCAGACCGCGTGGCTGTAGGTTGTCCAGTGCATTGGAGATGGAAATATGTACGTATTACTGCTTCATCCGGGCTGAGCAAGGCTTCACTGTATATTATAAGCTATATAGCAAGCCAGTTGCTAAGACCATTGTTTATCTTGTGTTTTATGCTCACGTGTCACATACATAACCTCATATTGCATGTCATTGTGACACGCATGTCTTTGCAAACTCTCTGCCTATAAACCGCTGCGATGTGTCGAGCTTCCCCATATACTGCTCCCTACACCGTTCCTTGGTCGTGGAAGGGGGAATGAGGCTGGACACATCGCACGCGGCTTGCTGCTTTCGCACCATAGTGACATGCGCACCCTATCGCGCCTTCCAGGGTTCTACGTCCCAGCTTCTACGTCCAGGTTGAAGGCTGGGCCTCTATAACCTCACCAAACAGCGCGCAGCACGCGTTGCTGAACTGCGCGCTGCACGCGAAGCAGATCTGCGCTGCACGCAAGCTTATCCGTGCTTTACCGGCGACTTGCTGTTACGCCGCTGTATGCGGCCTGCCGAAGACTTGACCGACCTCCTGCACCCATGTTGACAAGTCCTGCTTCCCGGTGTCCAAGCCTCTTGTATCCCGGGAACCAAAGACTATCTTACACGTGCTAGTGCTCAGAATCAATGTGTCCTTACTCGCTACTATCTACTATAAAGAATTATATGTTTGAAATTTCCCTAAGTGTTTCTCTTTACTGTAACCTATTCGTTAACGGCCTGCGCAGCCTACCTTCAAAGCCCTTTTCTTTTTGTTTCCGGGGTGGAAAATCCTCATGGATGACCGCCGCCCTGGGGTGGGTGGCGGGGTCTGTCACATCTTACTGACTTAAAACCACCTCGGTGTTCCATCTCACACCTACGCTGGGGGTCGCGGGAACGCACGATCCTTCCGCAACACCTGCAAAGACCTAGCCGTCACAGTCTTTCGGCTGAAATGATGATGATGATGTTGATGAATCTACCACTCCTTGCAAAACTCATTTGATACCCAGTATCGAAAAAATCTCTGTTCTGCTGGCTAGCGAAAAGGCTAGGTAGCTCCGACAAGTTGTTGAGTTTAAGAATACATTCTCAAATGGTCAATATTGTACAGACGCCAGCATATCAAGCTACCCGAAATTGTCAAAGTTTCCCAATCAACTTTGAACCTTATACTTTAGCGATAAAATTGAAAATCTACTAAAGAAATTTGACAGATTGTAGTAGCTTGATGTGCTGGCGTCTGTACCATCTTTTCACATTTCTTATGTTATTATAACCTCTATCCCCAGCTGATAACAGTGGTGGCCCAGTACTAACCAGTGGGTTCGAATTCAGGCAGGTGCTTTACATTACAGGGTGAAGGAAAACATCGTGAGGAAACTGGCACGTCCTAGATCCAGAAATTCGTAAACATGTGACATCTAACAATCCGCACTGGGCTGGTAGATTACAGCCCACTCCCTCTTGAAGAGGCCAGTGTCCCAGCAGTGGGAAAATTACAGGCTGACAACGTAGGTACCCGGCTGACGATGTCTGAATAGATCCGGCACTCCTTGGACAATCAACACTATTTCCAACTTAATGAATTGATATGTCGCCAAAAGCTATTCCTGTGTAGCTCAAGTCCACGATAGAAGGAGAAAGCGTCGGTTTGAGTCATAATTTATTTATTTTATTATTTATGTACACACAGAAAAATACATATGAATATGACATAATTAAAAAAGACATTTCTTCCAGTAGACCTGCGAAAGGAGAAGTCAAAAAAAAATATAGACAATAGTGTGTGAGAACATGAAAAGAAAAATATGAATGTGTGAAGTCTAAAACTAACATATTAAATATATATAAGCTACACATAATAATGCATACATATATCGTACTATAGTTAAATAATTACCACCCATTACATATTGTAAGAATTTCTACATCACCCCAGATCTAAATATAAACGATTTTAAATACCTCTTTGATATGTTAAAAAAAATGTAAAAATAAAAAATTTCGAACATAAAATGTCACACTCGTGCACTTACGATTGTGAACAGTATCGGCGTGCGCGCATTAATTTGCGCCCAAAATGGAGTAGCGAGCATTATGCGTAGGGGTACCATGAAAAAGAAGAATGAAGGATATTACGTTAACTGTGAATCTATGACCAATATGAACACCGAGATGGAAAAGTGTCCACGGTGTCAATCCTGAACTCTTGATATGTTTAAGTCTGAGTTTCGGGTCATCAGCCAATTGAGAATCTTAATGGTATTGGAGTTCCACTCTACATAGAAAACATTATATAAGGAAAGTAGAGATCGGGCGTAAATATAGGCGAACATAATGGATGCATGGGTAGATGTCTCTCTGATCAAATGTTTTCATAATAAAGGGTCACAAGTTATCAACCTGAAACCCTGCAGAGCCAAGGCCTCTTTTGATTCATCAAAGAAACGAGTATTTTCAACACCATACTTGCTTACTGTGTTATTGCGATTTCACACAATTAATTTAGAACATTCTTACGTTGTTTTCGTGTCATCAATTCAGTAGGTATCACCCAAGATACAATTAGAAAATAAGTAGGTAAATTACTGACCACTCTCAAGAAAATTAGAGAGTATGGTTACCTTACGGGTAACGTATCGCTCAAATCTCGGGTGCCATACGGCGATATAGCGCTACCGTTTCACGACATTTTATTAAAACTGTATAAACACTTGGAAATTCGAGCGGATCGGTATTTTGCGCAAGATTATATCTATTAGGGTGTGTCTATATATAAGTGCGCTTAATAAATGTATCTATTAATGATCAATTAATAGATTAATTTATTTAGCATATTTATCAATTTGCTTCTACTGGTTCCTTTTTCAGAACTTTGTTAAATTGTTTTTGTACATGGACCAAATATGAAAAATAAGCATGGCCCTACCTTCCAATGACGCCTTCAATTTACGGGGTGACATTTGCAATCGAAAGACCTCGACATTGAATTCAGATTAGATCATCATCTCATTCTCTTTGCTGTCCATCTTTTTGACATGATTTCGATCCCATTTTTCCGTCGTAACTTGCTGGGTTGATGGGAAATTATTTTTAACTACCTTACCCGACGACGTTGTCCTGTCCAAACTAGTTCATAAAAAATCCTATAGAAAAAAGGGCCTTTCAGTTTTCCCATTCTTCTAGAAAATATTTATTTCCCTAAAAACCTGATTCTGAAATTGATCATGGACACTTTAAAACAAAAAATAGCCAAACCAGTCTAGCCATTCCCAAATGATGCGCTGACCAACGGAAAGCATATCATTTTTATTTTTATAGACGATTTTTATTTGCCAAGGGCGTCGCGACAGGCCTCGTAGAACATGGCGGGACGAGCTGGAGAAAACAAACGACCAGTGGTCCATTTTAGCTCTGGATCGAAAGAGCTGGTAGTCATGGGGAGAGGGCTTTGCCCAGCTGTGGGATGATGCGGGCTAAAAGTTACAATATATAGAAGATAGATGGCGTACACCAAAAAAGGTATTCAAGTGTGATCAGAGCCCAACAAAATGCTGTTGTTAGTATCAATCTGTATCTTTCACACTAAAATCCAGCTCATTAAGGATCGCACTAATTTCTCGAATTTCTATCGAAGTAACGATTAATTTTGTTTGATAGTGCTATTTATTATGCTGCATAGGAATCCGTTTTGAATCTGTTGTTGGTTTCAAATTGATTGATCCAGGTGGTAAGATCATTTTTATTTTTAACTTATGCAGGTGCATTATTGAACAACAATTTACTAAGAAATATGGGTGCAGAAACAACGTAGGCAACTATAGTATTTCTTAGGCTGATTATTATATTTCGTGGCACTGGTATATTTCTATAAAGTGTTAATTAACTAATTATAACAATAGACTCAACTAAATACATATTTTAGATAAGAGAAATTAATATTTATTTGCACCCTGTCAGAATATTATCCTGTAATTACAGTCCTGTAATTTGTATAATTTTTTTTAAAATATCGCAGCATTTGTTCAGCAGCGTTGTACTGGAAATCGGTGTCAGATAGTTGGTCAAGTATGATGGAGCAACATGCTCGATTATTTGAATGGAGCATCTTGGTCTGACTTGATCAAAATGGGAATGCAACTGCCTCTGGTTCTGTCTGTCTCAATGTCTGTATCTGTGTTGTATAATGTCTCAAAACTTCTAAATCTGATCTGGCTCAGAACAAAATTGCACCTATATCTCACAAGTTTGTCATACAATTATTTACCAGTCAAAACAATAGAACAAACAATATTCAGAACTATTGAATTCTCAAAACACAGAAAGCGCTTACACAAAGCTAAGTCGCCATAACTCACAGGAAACACCTCCTAATTTATCAGTACCGCATAAATTTATGCGCAAGAGTTCTCGCCTTGCAATCGAACATTTAGCTTTTTATCGAGTGTTTGATTTAGGGTTCGCTGGCAAGCCAATCCCTCAAGTCGATATGTACTCCAACGTGATCGGGTGGCTGTATTCTGGGCAATACAATATTGTAATAATTAAGTGTCAAAAATTCAGATTCGGAAATTAATGTGGTATACCACAATATTGCAACCAAGTATAGTTTTGGAAAAATTAAAACACTACCGTAAAACGGGGTGAATAGGAAATGCAAGGGTGAATCGGGATGAAACTTTTAAATGGATTTTTACGTTGCTTGTTCCCAAAAAGGATATTTAATCGTAAATTATAATATAGTAAACACTTTAGAGACCTTTTGGCAAAAAACGATATTATTTCAATGTTAAAATACATTTTAAAGTTTCGTCCCGATTCACCCCGTTTTACCGAGGTGAAAAGGAAATGCAGGGGTTTTTTTTTTAATTTTTTTTTTTTGTTTGGTTGGGCTATCAAACACGCTTGCATTCAATCTAATTGCTTATTTTGAGTAGCTAGATCAACAATATCAACATGGAATTGCTATAGACGAGCGGCAATTCACGTAACTGTTAAGAAAGTTCACAGTCTGATCATCAATCTGTCAAAAATACCTTTAATTTCCCTACATTTTAGACAAGTTTTTGATATTGATTGTCGCTGAGATGAGATTGCGACAAAAGAGATATTGAACATTTTAAAATACGGGGATTGGCCTTCCGACCTCCTCAATAATTACAGGGAAATATGGATTTTAAAAGTTGAACAGAACAGAATAGAATAGAATACTCTTTATTACGTACACCATATAAATTACAGACATAAATATAGAACACGACACGAAAACACTATACCTATAACACTCCAAATATAGACACTGTCTTTCGGGCTTCTGGCTACTCGTAGTCGCAGGAAATCCCAATGTACAGACGCCAGCACATCAAGCTACTACAATCTGTCAGATTTCTTTAATAGATTTTCAACTTTAGCGCTAAAGCATAAGGTTCAAAGTTGATTGGGAAAATCTGACAGTTTCGGGTAGCTTGATGTGCTGGCGTCTGTACCAAGAATAGGTACAAAAAGCTGTTATGTAAACATAGCTTGGAAGGATAAATTTATTAATTTAATAAAACATGGCTAAATTAATAAGCAAGGAATCATAACAAGAATACGATTCACATGTTCTTAATGCCATTTTACGTTAAATCGATTGTCCATATGAATATCTAATAAATTCGCGGAAGAGAAATAAAATAACAAAAAAGCTTGGTTCGCTATAATCATAATAGTTCAATCATATAGGTATTTTAATAGCCTGTTTCTATTCTATTATAATTAAATGGTTAATAATATCAACATACTAGTTTTTATATTGGACATAAAATTAATGTGTCGTATATAGATCTTTTATTTACATAATTATCTCAAGAAAGAATTTTTAATAAACATAGTTGTTTTCTTGGAAATACCTGAATGTTGTAAAAATGTGTACCTATTATAAATACTTGAATTATGTTTTTACTTTTTTTTTTTGGGATTATCTTCAATTTGTGTTGCACAATGGCAGTATGTCTGTTAATCCCTTCAATTCCTACGGGTTCAGAGAAGTGGTGGCCCAGTAGTGAATACCATGACTTACGAGTTGTAGATCCTAGGTTCGAACCCTGACCGACGCTTTACTTTGTGTAAATTGTTTCATCACCACTGCTGTCAAAACGGTGCAGGAAAATATCGTGAGGAAACCGGCATGTCCTAGAACCAAAAATTCAAAGACATGTGACATCCACCAGCCTGCTCTGGGCTCGCGTGGTGGATTACGGCCCACTCCCTCTCACCGAGAGGAGGCCTGCGTCCCAGCGATGGGAACATTATACGCTGATTATTTTACTACGGGTTCTCGTCAACAGTGCAACAAGTTGTGTTCGAAGATTAAACCAAACTCGTAGGAACCAGGAAGTTTAAGCTGCATACTATTCCTTTTTATGTAAGATACGGTATCTGTACGTGAATAGTAATCCAATACCGTATTTCAAATTGTAGTAACGTATTGAACTTAAAAGCTTTTGCCAGGAATTGGTCTTTGTTATTTTTTGTTCTTCTTCAAATAAATGCAACGGCTAGGTCAGTGTACGACTAAACGCCGACAGACACTACGCCGACAGACTGAACACCGACAAGACTTTACTTCGACGGGACTCTTCGCCAACAGGACACTTCGCCGACAGAATCATCCCCGCCGCCAAAAATGGAAACTGCTAGGTTAGGTTAGGTTAGAATTGTGACCACACAACGCCAGATTTCCTATTTATGCCCTGTCGGCGAAGAGTCCCTTCGAAGTAAAGTCTTGTTGGTGTTCAGTCTGTCGGCGTAGTGTTTGTCGGCGTTTAGTCGTACACTCCGGGTAGGTAGATGATAAATAATGTTTACTTTTCTAAATTAACTAAAAAAAATCACTTAATATTAAATCATGTATAAAAACTAAGCGAGTTCGGTGTTTTCTAGTTGACCGCTCTGCGAAGAACTCCAGACATAATCTCGTTCAGGCCATATTTTGAGGACCATGCAGGTTAATGTCAGAGATGGCCTTTAGAGGAAAGAACCACACAATTTGAGTGGACCTGTCCAGTCAGAGCACATTTTTCAGTAATCGTGTAGCTCAGCTTAAGGAGCCCAACTTATGACATATTCCTTCTAAATAAAACAATATCACGTCGTAAAAACGCTTTACGAATCCAGAATACGCCCGTCCACCGTCCGTAGGTGTGACAGGGCCCGCTAAAATTATAGCTCGCATATCGAATCCCCGTGTTTTGCCTGTTCGTCCGCGTGTCTGTTTGTTCGTTTGTCCCGTGTGCGCTGTTCAAGAACTATCGGCAATTAATCTTGCACTATGGGTCCTGGTATTTTTCGTTTTTGTGTGGGATAAGGAAACAGGGTTATATTTTACATATTGTTTGCTTTCGTCACGTTTTTCGTATCGTCAGCTGGCAGTTTGTGAGTGATTTATTTTGTGAGTTAGTTGGATGCAATTTGGACTGCACTCTCATAAATAAGCTCACGCCTGTTCCCGGACGGGTTATGCAGAAACTACACAACTTATCGCGCTACGATATTTAGTTCTCTTTTGTGTCGTTCTTTCTGCTTTCAATTTTCCTTCTAGTAAATAACATGACACCTATAATATCATCGGGTAGGCAGAAGTGTTTAGGCAAACTAAGTAATTGGCAAAAGGCATACCCCCAGTTATGTTTTCCGTGAGTCCCATGTCATAGGGGACGACCCTATTGCAATTAACTGGACACAAAACAATACTCCGGCCTACTGAGAAATTCCTGATAGAAAAACTTGAACACTATAGGCCGACCGCTTAACTGAGACATTGCCTGAGGTAGCTGCGTGGTGCGGGAGTGGTGATAGTTGTCACAAGTTGACGAATCACTGAGCTCTCGCATCACGTCACCGCACCCCTCCCGCACCGCGCTGCTACCTCAGGCAACGTCTCAGTTGAGCGGTCGGCCTATAGACCTACGAGACAGCCACATATCTAAGTAAATAAAAATCTAAAACTACCCACTCAAAAAATCATAAATTAAAATGATGATCATGCCTATCAAATCATTCCAATCTCACTGCTCATACAGGCTAGGTACAGAGATGCGCCCGCGCCATTAGTCACGCATTAGGCCGCGATTACACCGTTTACTGGCTCAGACGGTGTCATATTCAACAATTTGACATCACGCCGGTTTCCTCTATCAATTCACATCATCACTTGTTTACGCTTAATTTTGGAGGTTACCTAGCGTTGTATGGTGGCGGACAGTATTAGTGGCGCACGGGAAAAAGTACTAAGAATAAGTATTTATATTTTTGATTTGATTGAATTATTGGAAATGCTTGTAACTTATTGTTGACAAAATAAACTGAGCCGGAATTATATCTATTGTTTGTTGTTTACAAAAAAAAAAAAAATATTATTGATATTTATATATTTGATTTATATATTTATTGTATGACTTCGCCTGATTATATTTTAAGCCTCATTTACAACCTTTTCATCTTTGAAGTTAAAATAAAATTTTTGCTACTACAAAGAAGTAAAAAATGCCCTCTCAAAGCTCTAATTGAAATCAAAAAACTTTCCTAGAGTAACTTCACATATTTTAAACACAAAGCTTATCTAAACAAACAATTAATTTGACACCACACGATCCGCCAGTGTAAAGATAAGCAGCAAATACCAGTCGGCTATAAAATTGATTGCGAACTAACTGAGCATCCTGCGATCTGCGCCTACGCAGCGCCGTCCCACTACACTGTCGATTCAATGAATTTATTCATATCTTATTGGCCTATTTGTTTTTGGATTTGGGAGGAGAATTAGTCATTGTTAGATGTGAGTGAGTTGTTGGGCGATGATCTTGTGATATTTGTTTCAGAAAATATGCTAAAAAAAATATTTTATGATTGGTTTAATTTATACACCACTATTTATCCTTTTCAATTGTCTTAGAAAGTAAGAACTTTTTTTTTTTTTTCTTTTTTTCTAAAACGTTTTTGCCATTTGCCGTCGTTGAAATTATGACCAATAAATCGTGCTTGAACTGAAGTAAGGAGTTTAGCTTCGATGGAAGTATTTTTTTTTTATGTTAGCCTATTTATTATTTTTTGATGATATTTTTGCCTGTAGGGGGGAGTCCCTGGTGTCCTGAAATACAAGTCACGGCTTAGTTTAAACACTAGTCTCCCGCAACTGAACATTGTCCTAAATCATATTTTTTTTTTCATCTTAAGTTTTAGTTAATAAGACGTGTTCATTCTTATGTTTTAGTTAATAAGTGTTGTGGTTGTGGAAGAAAAATAAACATTTTTATTTTTTATTATTTTGTTTCCCAGAGCTGGGCTATGGCCTTCCCTTTTTCCTTCCAAACCTCCATGTCTTGTGCGATCTCTACCCATGTTGGGCCGGCAAACCTTATCAGATAGTCACATCGCCTTCACCGTGGTCTATCTCGATGGCGATGTCCTTCCTTAGGCTTCCAGTGAGTGACAATCTTTTGCCCATCTCTCAATAACAGGAATAAAACTTAAGTTCTTGTTACGGAGATACTTTTTTTGAATTTTGACCAGCATTGTTTTGTTAACTACATGTAACCACAATCAATTACATTCTATTCTATGTTGAATAAACTAGACTAGGTATTTATTCCACGGCTGCCCAAAGAAGAGTATACCCAATTTATCAAGTCAAAATTATTTATTTATTTAGTACTTCAAGCAAATAAATGTACAGAGGCGGACTTAATGCCATATGCATTTTCTACCAGTCAACCTTTGGGTGATGCAGAGACAAACAGTAGTAGGAGGAATCATGAAAATTGAGGAATAAATATTTTAAATATAAATATAATATACGTACATAATTACATATAAATATAAACACAAATATCTTACATCACTTTCCAGATTACAACAATGACTATAAAAATAATCGTTGACGAAAAAACAAGAACATCCGTCATGTTTAAGATCTTGTATACAAGTCACATTACATACACTCGAAATTGATCACCACTCCTCTAAAGGAAGCATGGAAGAATATAAATCACGGTAATTGGTATCGAACATTCACTTTATTTATCTTCTCTGAGAAGTGATGCATGTTATGCAGTAATGCACTTATTTGTCAACGCACTCATTTGTCAGGACTTGTACTTCTTTATGCTAAAGTTTTGTCTGATGATTGTCAAGGTCTTCTTAAGTTGAAAGCGTCTTAAGCACTTTCACGAAAAGATTGTCAAGATTGGCAACTGCTAGGCCAAACATCTCCTAGCAGAATAGTGCACCAAGTAATTCTTCGTTTTAGCGTGTCGATGACAAAAATGACACGAAAAAATATGGGTAATTTTTTAAATTTGTTTTGCTAAAAATTCAGCAACGCAAATACCCGCCGCTGACGAAGTCATCAGGTCTTCACGTGTGCAAGAGACGGGGCGGTGCAAGATGGGAGATGAGAAATTGTCTGTGGAGAGACGCTGCATACACATCGGAGGTGTGAGCCGTCCATGAACCCCCACTTGTGAGCAATTAAAAATCCAAAAGATTGATATATTACTGCAACAAAGTTCCTTATCGCACGTTATACTCTGCATACTCGGTGAATGAGAGCTAGACCGAAAAAAGTGTAACATTTCGACCGTCATGGATTTTTTTTTTTTTGTCTGGTAATACCTATCCTGCCTACCAATACCTACCTGTCTTCCAATATACCTATCTGTAAAACATAGAGGGGCTTGTGGCTAAGTAACAACAGCCGCATCAATCGATCAGGTTAAGTTACGCTTGCTGCGGTTGGTTCGTGGATGGGTAGTTATCTTTACATACCAAAACCCCTCTGTGCTTCGGAAAGCACGATTAGCCATTGGTCCCGGCTGTTATTCGTATCTTTGACAGTCGTTACGGGTCGTCAGAAGTCCGAAAGTCTGACAACCAGTCTCAACAAGGGGTATCGTATTACCCAATAGCTGGGTTATGGAGTTCAGATAAGAAATCGTTCCATGTAAAATACTAGTATTCAGCTGCATTTCGTTAGATTGGAAGCCGACCCCAATATAGTTGGGAAAATGCTAGGCAGATGATGATGATATCTGTAAGAAAAGAGTGATTATATGAGTAACTTAGAGTCAATTTATTTTTGTACAGAATTCTTAGTAAAGCAAGAAAACAAAGAAATCAATAACCATTAATGTCTAAATCCGTCTATAAGGCAATAATTCACCTTTGAACCAACAATTTGTAGCACCTGCCGCAATCAATTCTATGTTTCTCCCTTTATCTGAGCTGTGCGCGTGAGGCCAAGAATTCTGTACATACCACTAATTTTATAATTCGGCATGACGAACGAGATCTCAAAACACCTCCGTCCCCGTATCAATACTCGGTTATCGGGGATCAGGGAGACACCGCAACTCATTGATTTATATGAGAAATCATCTCAAAAGTCCAGACAATTTCAAACTTTACGAAGTCAAAATTAAGTTCGGATTCCTTTGACAGCTGTCAGAGAATTTAAGTTAAATGTGTTTTAGGGAATTTGCACTGTGCTGTTTGGAGTATAAGGTTGGGTTTTGGATGAGTTAAGTTAAGATGGCATACCACCAAAGACGAATACGCCACTTTCGAGTGATTTATACCCGATACGGCGTATTAAATGTTTTGTTTTCGTTTTTATAAAATGTAAAAATCTGTTATTTATGATACCAAAATCGAGAGGTCCCGATTAAATTATGTCCGATACTATTTAGATTTATAGCGCCTTGATGTTTTGTGCTTCCTCTTATTTGTAAGATTATTCTTTTTTGTTTTGCGGGTTTAAATGGTGTGGTATGCTTTTTTGAACCGCATTGTACAGTGACAGATTTTTGATTGAGGTTTTTAATTGTTATTTTTTAAAGAATCATATTTTGATTGTTGGTACAAATATCATCGAAAGGGATGAATCACCAAATAAAAAGAAAGTATGGGATGAAAAAAAAAACAACTAAAAATATAGTGTAGCTGAAATGACCTCTCTGGTTGCCTTGGTCGTGGTGGTGGTTTGTGTGGTTCGCTAGTGTACCGAACTACTGACGTTCCTGCGTAGTAATTGCGTAACACACTTAGGTACAGGGGGAAATGCCTTTAATTTTGAAAGTGCAACAACAATTATTGCGTTAGTTAATCAGACAAATTTTTCAATCATATGAAGCAATGGATTAGCGATTTACTTCAAAATCTTTCGGATTGTATTTGAATGTGTGTGCCGCAATTAGGGTACTGATCGGCATCACATTATTCGGGTTAGAAGTTTTATAAGGCATTTGTGTTTGTCTTATACCTCAACCACTCATCATCTTCTGTCTAGCCTTTTCCAACTATGTTGGGGTCGGCTTCCAGTCTAACCGGATGCAGCTGAATACCAGTATTTTACATGTAGCGATTGCCTATCTGACCTCCACAACCCAGTTACTGGGTAATACGATACCAGACTCAGACTTTCGGGCTTCTGACTCTACCCGTAACGACTTTCAAAGATCTACGAATGACAGCCGGGACCAACGGCTTAACGTGCTTTCCGAGGCACGAAGAGGTCTCGGTATGTGAAGATGGTCATCCATCCACAGACCAACCGCGGCAAGCGTAGCTTAACCTGGTCGATCGACCTGTGCGGATGTTATTATTTAGCCACGGGCCCCTCTAAAATATATACCTCAACCATTACATTAAAGATTTACTTATTAAAAAGAACCAAAATCACGGTCGTTACTCAGAAAGCCGCTAAACTTAAGTGGGAGTGAGCTGGACATATCTGCTGCATGTTAGAGAACAACTGGGCTGAGAGAACCACCGACTACGTCCTACTAAACGCAGGACACCATCGCGACCGGCCGAGACTAAGATGGTGGGACGAGCTTGCCTCCTACAGAAAGGACCCGCCGGCACTCGCAAAAGACAGAATTGTGTGGAAAAGGGAGAGGGAGGTCTTTGCCCTGCAGTCGGATAATACAGGCTAGTTAGATACATTGGTTGAACACAAAAACAAAAGGAAAACGCCTTCGTTATTACACATCAACACATTGTAACTAATCAAAGAAAGTAACATGTCCCAATAACATAGAAGATCTGTTTACATGAACAATAAACTAGCCCAGTATAAATGGCTAAAGATAGCCATATTACTAACAGAATTAATACGGAAGCGAACAATAAATGAAAGTTTTTCAAAACGCCATAACGCTGCGTCTGCGCATCGACAAAGCAAACAAGTGTAGCGGCAACATGCTTGATTAAACACACATTCGGTGCACGGCCGATGCCTTAATTAGAACTGGGGGTAGGGATGGGGTTGTGATGTATCGATGGATGATATCGATATCGATAGGTTTTGAGATAGGGAGGAGATGTGGTGTCATTTTGTGATCTTAATAAGCACGTGCTTAAAAATAAAAAATATATATAAATTGCATCGTGAACATTTTGAGCTTGAATTGCTTACATTTGAAGTTTAAGTTAATACTTAGACAGATACTTCAGAGATTGCTTATATAGTGAATTAAATATTTGAATGCCAGCAAATTAATTATTTACATGCAAATTTTTGCCCGGCCTCAAGTCATAGTGTTTTAAGGTCGGGCAAAAATGTTTAATTGTTAGGAAACGTTTCTTTAGTTTTACCTTAGGTCACAAAACAGGGCCTTAAGATAAAAGACACCCGAAAAAAAAATTATTCATCGAATTACTGATACTCATAGTAGTACGAATTTTGCAGCTTTAAAAAACTTTTTATAGGTACCAACAAAGTCAGATGGGTTTTGCTTTAAAAACCATTTGACTTTATTGGTAAATATATCGATACTGGTCGCAATGCTAACATCCCGTCCCTAAAGTGTTAATAGCAGTAACACCAGAGTCATTGAATATGGTCGTAATCGTAATTATTTTTAATTAATAATCAACACGCTTAGAACGGTGCACATAATAAGGATGTTCGCGTGTCGATGGCCTGACGATCGCCCCATGTTTGAACTTGTTGTGTGTGTGACATTGTATACAAGTGGATTTGTCTTTGTTTACAAGCAGTTTTTTTTTTTTGTTATTTAGGTAGAATAATCAAGGGGCTTGTGGCTAACTAGTAACAGCCGCATGAGTCGATCGGTCAGATTAAGCTACGTTTTCTGCGTTTGGTCCGTGGATGGGTGACTATCTTTAGTTATCAAGGCCCCTCCGTGCCTCGGAAAGCACGTTAAGCAGTTGGTCCCGGCTGTCATTCGTGGATCTTTGGCAGTCGTTACGGGTCATCAGAAGCCCGAAAGACTGACAACCAGTCTTACCAAGTGGTACTTATAGTATCAGCCAGTAACTGGGTTGTGGAGGTCATATAGGCAGTCGCTTCATCTTGCATCCGGTTAGACTGGAAGGCGACCCCAATATAGTTAAGAAAAGGCTACGCAGATTATGAGATATAATCATCAGATTTGAGCATTCTGAAATCTGCTCGGCAAAGGTTTTAGAATTCTTTTGACATTTATAAGCAATTTGAGATGGTTATTAGTAAATTGGTCTCGTTAGGATAATAATGCAATTGAGACCAATCATAATGCAATCGAAACCGTAAATGTTTTACATAATATGTGAATTCCGGAGTGCCTATCTCAAAACAAAATCTGTACATTATCGGGGTCTGGAGCGGACTATGTTCGGAATTTCTTTGGAGGATAAAATCAGAAATTAAATTATCCAAAACAGAACCAGCGTTACCGACATAGCTTGAGTAAACAAACTGAAGTGGCAGTGGGCTGGCCATGTTGGTCGAAGGACCGATGGCCGGTGAAGCAAACGATTCCTGGAGTGGAAACCGTGTATCGGCAAGCGTAGTGTGGTACGCCCCCCGGTTAGATGGACCGACGACCTTAAGAAGGTAGCTGGGACAGACTGGATGCGGAAGGCGGAGGGCAGGGTGTTGTGGCGCAGTCTGGGAGAGGCCTGTGTCCAGCAGTGGACTGCGATAGGCCGAGTTGATATCCCAAAAAAATATCCTGTCGTAGACACCATAGAAAATACCCGGTGTTATTTTGCAATTTTATCCTCAACATCGTTTATTTATTTATTTATTATTTATTTAACTTTAATGGCCAACCAACAATTGTTTATACTGATAAAACTTAAAACTACAATGTACTACAATCTATGGTTAGTATAACAATTTCTTACAGGTTAGCACCGCATGCCCCATATTGTAACAGTAAAATTGTGCCACAAGTACTAGACTATAGAATTAACTTTTACATAATATTAACATAATCAGAAATTAAAAAAAAAAACAATTTATACAAAAATAAATAAAAATAAAAACAATATAGAATAATAATGGAAGAGAAAGCATTAAGCATTGTCGACTGTGATTCTGTGGAACTTGCTAAAGGAGTCAAAATGAACGTCAACAAGGTCGCTATAGCTGTTTAACAGTTTGCAAAGCCGAGGGACGATAGAACTTGCACCAAGCACTGTTCTGCGAGGTGGGGGGTATAAGGGAGTAATAGGAGCTCGAGGGAGTCTGGCAGGCGCCCGAAACTGGAACTTATTGAGTAACTGGGGGCAATCAATTTTGGATCGGAGTATTTTAAACAAGAAAATGGAATCAGTGATTCTTCTGCGTTTCTCCAATGACACCATTCTAAAATGGGATAACCTGTCCTGATACGAACGTTTTTTTTTCGCAATCCCGCATGCGTAAGCTAGGTGCCATAAAAATCTCTTTTGTATCCGCTCCAATCTTAAGTTGTGCGTAGCATAATGCGGTCTCCAGATTGTACTGCAATATTCCAAGATACTTCGGACAATACAATTATATAATAAGATCTTAGTACTACTGCGCTTGAATCCAGCAACATTCCTAATAACGAATCCCAGCATTCTAGAAGATTTTTTAATGACACTTTCGACGTGGGGTACGAAAGTTAGTGTATTGTCGAAGAGAACTCCTAGATCCCTCACCTGATTCACCTCCTGGATGAGATCCGAGCCTATGTGGTATACATTTGCAATAAAATTCTTTTTACGGGTGTATTTGACGTGGTAACACTTTTTAACGTTTAAGGTCATTTCATTATCGTTACACCATTGAACTAACGAGTTAATATCGCTCTGGAGTAATTTAGTATCATCTTTAGACTCGATTATTCTAGAGAATTTGAGATCATCTGCATACATATAACAGTCAGAGAATTTGAGGCCGTGTGGAATATCGTTGACGAACATATTAAACAGAATCGGTCCTACGTGTGAGCCTTGGAGTACCCCCGAAGTGGTCTCGTATGTTTCAGATTTGTAGCCATTAACTGCGACAAAAAAAAAACGGTTTTCAAGGTATGACTTTAGCCAGTTATATAGTGTGCCAGTGATACCGTACGCAGATAGCTTAGACAAAAGTATTTTGTGGGGGACGCGGTCAAAGGCTTTGCTAAAGTCAGTGTAAATGACGTCAATTTGCTTTCCACAGTCAATGCCATCTGTAAGCATTTCTGTAAAGGTAGCTAGGTTAGTGCAGGTAGATCTAGAGCCCACGAATCCATGTTGAGAATCACTCAAGTAGAGTTTAAAGTGCGACTGAATGTGGGGATAAATTAAGGTCTCAAAGATCTTAGCAAAAGTTGACAAGATAGAGATAGGCCTATAGTTATTTATTATATCCTTCTCGTCACTTTTATGAATTGGCACGATTTTTGCTGTTTTCCAACAGTCTGGGAACACACCCGTACTAAGCGACTTGTTAAAAATCAGTGTTAATGGCAATATCAATGCGGGGGCGCACTTCGAGATAAATATCGGTGGAATGCCATCGGGCCCTGCACCTTTACGGAGGTCTAAAGATCTAAGTTTATGCAGTAGGCTCTCGCTATCGATCACCGGTGCTGTCAGTGGCAGACTGTTGTTTCTCATATTGTCCAGAAAATCGGAGGCGTGTTCAATTTTGGTCTCTTTCGCATCACTAAATGCCGATGAAAAATGTGAAGCAAACATTTCACATATTTGAACGCCATCAGATGTTGCTAGGGTTCCGTTAGTCATTGTGGCGGGGAAGGAACTAGAACCACCTCTCCTATCCTTGACGTATGCCCAAAAACGATTCGGATTCTTGAAGATTTCATTTTCAATATCATTCATGTATAGCAGTCCGTTGCTAATTTTGAACACCGTTTGCCTAAAAGTTTAAGTTCAATTTCATCATTTTTGGTTTTTGTAGGTTTTATAACGAGATCTTATTTTCTGCTTTTCTCTTAAGACACGTAGTAAACCTTTATTAAACCAGGGTGGATATTTTTTATCTTTAAAGGTAGTCTTAGAAGTTGCGTGTATTTTTATAACATTTAAAATAACTTCATAGAAAATACGAACCATTTCATTGACGTCGGTAATTTCGGTAAACATACTTTCCCAGTTGATATTAATAAGATCATTGCAAATGTTAGTGTAATCCATTTTATAAAAGTTTGGTCGTTTATTCTGAGAATTGTATGGAAGCCAAGTTTCTTTACCCGCCTTTAGCATGATTTCAAGTGGAGGGTGTAGGGCATCTATAGTACTAAGGGGATTTGGAGCTGCAGCCACGCTACAAGAAGGTAAATCAGTTAATACTAAGTCCAGTATTCGTCCAGATACATTTGCAATGTCATTAAGTTGGGATAATTTATGTACGTGAATGAAGTCCGTTAGAATACTACTAAATCCAGGAGGGATATAGTCATTAACTGAGTCATTCAACAAGTTCCACTTGATGTTACCTAAGTTAAAATCACCAATAATACAGGCGTGCAAGCCAGTCTGTTCAAACATCAGATTACAGCAATCCAAAAAGGTGTCCAAGGTACTACGTACAACAGGGGGTGGCATGTATACTGCACACAGAGCCATTTGACGAATAGATTTCATAAACGGGACCTCGATAGTTATCCAGAGATCTTCACAATGACTTTCCCATAGAACCATACGTTTCGATTTTATTTTATTTAATACAGCGATTAATACACCCCCTCCATCTTTTTTCCTACCATCTCTATCTCGTCTATATACTACGTACCTATCGTCAAAAAGCTCTGTGCTAAGGACACCTTCATTCAACCATGTTTCAGTAAGTATTACAATGTCGTAGTTTTCTAAGGACAGTTGACGACAAAAATTATGAGTCTTCGTGCGTAGACCTCTTGTATTTTGGTAATAAATATTAATGGTCGAGAATTATAATAAAATTATAAATGCCAATGCTTTGATAATTTGGAAGGAAGCGGACTAAGATAATCTATTTAGGGTGTCCATGTTTTTCACCATGATGTGCTCAGATTCTTCTACCTTGCGCATAAAGATCCTGCCACCCCGAATCCAGACGAATTTGTAACCGAGTTCTTTAGCCTTGATCCTTGCGGCAGCGTGCAGGGATCTGTATGTTGGAGACAGATGCTCCATCACATAGATAGCAGTTTTCGGTCCAGAAAAACCGAGATGAGTGCTATTCAATTTATTATCTTTATTGTTTTTATTGAAATTAATAATGGAAGCAAGGAATTGGTCGCGAAGTCGAGGGGAGGCGAGCTGCACAATTATTGATCGTGGTCGGTTATTGTCCGGGTTGAGTTTGGCAGCTCTGGTACAATGCAAAATATCCCGGTTCTCCACAGTACAACCAACAGCCTTAGATATATCCGATACAATATCAAACAAATTTTCGCGTTTCTTCTCAGGCAAGCATTGAATTTCGATATTATTCGATCGCGTTTGCTGCTCCAGCTGATCTAAACGTACTTTCAGTGAATTTATATTGTTTTTCAATTCAAAGTTCTCCTTATGCAGCTCTCTTACAGTTTCCTTAGATGAAGCATGCTCTTTTCGTAGGTCCTCAAACTGACTATTTATAAATTCCATCGAGGTTTCCATGGCAGCAATTTTCTCATTAATCGGTTGTAACTCTCTATTTAACACTGTTTTTATAGTTTTATTCAATTCGGACAACATACGCGATAACTCAGTTTTCAGTACATCCTGGACAACTTCACGGACATCATCTCGCGTCAGAATATCACCAGTGTTAGTGCCTAGAGGTGGTGAGCCAACAGCTTGCCTTTTGCTTCCTCTGGAGGTCGAAATATTACGCAGAGGAGTGCTTTCGATCTCGTTTGCGAGAGGGTCGACGTCAGCCATATTTGGTTGTTGTATAGCAAAAAGCAAAAGTATAAAATAATATAACAGTTGGGAGCGATGCAAGCTATTCTATTCAAATGCAGGAAACAAAATAAAAAAGCAATCGGCAGGAAAAAAAAAATACAAAAAGAGTATCCGATCTTCGGGTTCGAACTTGCGCCTCAATCAACGGTAGACCGCTTCAAACACATTAGTGCTATTTCTACTCTTTAAACTAGTGTGAAATTAGCAATGTGTATCTCGAACTTATGTCGTAGTTAGCGGGGCAACTCTATTTTATTACCATATAGGGTAGCGCACCGAAACGTTTCGCGCGTTCTGACTCACCGCCAATCGGCGAATAGGAGCGGCTCTCGCAGCTGTGACTCAGTGTTGTTGTTGCTTTGAAGCTTGAGTTTAAATAAAAAATGCTTGTTTCTTCGTTTTCAATGAAGATATCGTTAATATTATAGCACCAATACTGACACCAACTTATGCACTATATTTTAAACATAATACTGTATCACTAATGCTCTTAGAACAACGGACAAAAAATATTTTTGGCGGAGTAACTTGCAACACGTCTTACTGCTAGCGACGCGCGCGATGAATCGTTTAAAATGTAATTAGGTACGAGAAATGTGAGTATGAAAAGTCCCTGTGTGCCATAAAGCAAAAGTCCATAAGATCGTAAAAATAAGTAACGCCGTAATTGGAAATGCCACTGATTTGTTCTATAGTGAGCTGTTTCCTTTGACAGTACAACTGAAGGGTTTTCTGCTGGGATATTTTCAGTAATTTTTAGACAGGAAAACTTCACATTTTCTTTTAATATTGATTAAAGGTTGCCTGGAAGAGACAGCAGAAAGCGATAAGGCCGCGCATTGAATATTTTGTAACGCTTAATGTATTTTTGTTATGTGTTTTCTTTTGTACAATAAAGTATATTTATAAATAAATAATTAACCAGCCGCATACACGATGACCGCTGGGCAAAAGTCCCCACACAATGGTTGCCTGAAGGTGGACGGCGCCGTCGAGACTGACCTAGAAAGAGATGGCCAGATGACCTAGACGCGTACTGCGAGAGCTGCACCCGAATTGCGTAACACACTATTACTCTCAATTTGAATCATTTTGAAGCATATTGCTAATCCATTGCTCCATATGTCCGAAAGATGGGTCCGCTCAAGAACGTAAATAACGCAATGAATGTTGTTGAACTGTCAAAATGAAACCCATTGCTACTGATAGTGTGTTACGCAATTAGCCTGCTGGTTCGAGGTGGCGTGGGAAAAGAGTACCTGCAAGGATTTAAGGAGGCTATAAAAAAAAAACCAAGGGAAGTCCCTAGATGGCCCACTGTGGCGTTTTGTGTACAGTAGTGTTACATACGCGAAATTGAAGCCAGAAGGCATTCTCGACCAGTCCATACCGCATTTGGGTTAAAAGGACAACATTGGAATAGATGGACAAAAAAATATCCCAGACCTCTGCACTTCATCAGAACAACTACCCCCTGGTTACGGACTGCAGTGGACAATATTTATAGAAATCTATGTCCCAAATTATCAGTCATTGAAACGAGACGATAAATAGTAGGCTACCTATCTACCCAGTCCGGCCAGTGTTGAATAACCAAAATCAAAGCCATTCCCAGTGTTGCTGTGCTACGTAAATACTCTGCAGGGTATTGCTCAAGTATACTGTATTGTATATTATATTATATCTATATACAATATAGTGTACAATTTAGTATACTATAGTGACAATGACCAATCCCAAAATATAATCTCCACAAACAAACAAACAACTTTCACTATCCACACTATTATTAGCCGCTGAATACTACGTTTATCAGTATAAGTCTAATTTAGGGACGCGAAAGGCCAGGTATAAACAGAAATAACGATAATATTTCTGTTCTTTCGATCGTTAATAACGTTATAACGACCGATAATAACGATAACGATAAATATAACGATGTGGTGTCGTCGGTGTATCGTTTATTCTTATTTGTTAGTTTGTCTGTTTGTATTGGAGATGGTTTTGTCGAGTGTGAGTTTAATCTGTAAGTAATAATGCTATCATTCTAAATAATAAGTACTTTACTTAAATTTAAGTATCCCTATTCCACAACAATGTCGAAGAGGATGTCTGAAGTGGCAGTGGGCTGGCCATGTCTGTTGAAGGACCGATGGCCGGTGGAGCAGACGAGTGCTGGAGTGGAGACCGCGTATCGGCATGCGTAGTGTGGGACGCCACCCAGCTAGATGGAACTACGACCTAAAGAAGGTGGCTGGGACAGACTGGATGCGGAAGGCGGAGGACAGGGTGTTGTGGCGCAGCCTGGGACAGGCCTATATCCAGTAGAGGACTGCGATAGGCTGAGTTGATAACAATTTACTTTAAAATGGTTTGCTGTTATTAGGATAGAGTTCTCTAATACCATTGGGTATAGTTTTGCTCTATATCAAAATCCTCCGTGTTACAAGTTGCAAGTCGGAGGTTCGAACCCAGACAGGCGCGTTACGCTGTGTAAAATATACTGCTCTCAAAACGATGAAGGAAAACATCGTGAGGAAAGCTGCACGTCCTAGAACCAAAAATTCTAATCCATTTGACATCTACCGACCCGCACCGGGCTCGCGTGGTGGAATACGGCCCACTCCCTCTCACCGAGAAGAGGCCGGTGTCCCAACAGTGGGAATATTATAGGATGATTAGGACACTCCGTAGTCTTCCGTAGGAGAAACAAGGTAACCGACATAGCCCGAAGAATTCTCAAACTTAAGTGGCAATGGGTCCTCATTGCTCGCAGAACTGATAGCCGATGAGGCCGAAGAATTCTGAAGAGACAACCGCGTACCGGAAGACGTAGCGTTAGAAGGCCTTCCACAAGGTGGTCCCAAGCCTGGTGAAAGCCGCAGGGATCCACTGGATCTAAGAAGCTCATAACCGGTCGAAGTGGCGGTGCTTGGGACAGTCCAGCAGTAGACGTATTTCGGCTGGATTGATGATGATGATAATGATATTAAGTTCTGACTTCTTCTAAAGCAGTCTTGACAAAACAAAATTAGGTTATAATAATACTTAGATACTAATACCATACCCAGGTACTAAAATGACTACTAATACCATTTTCTGATAGTATTTTCCTTGAAATAGACCACCCAAACAGTACCTCAACCTTTGATTAATTATTGAATTTAAATCTTAAAGACAAGTCACTATAATCTGTGAATGAATACCCTAACAATCAATCCCTAAACCGCCTTCGGAACGTGGTAATTAAAACATCAACAAAAGAGAAAAAACACAAAAAAAAACACCTGTGAAATAAAGTAAGAAACAGGCACCGCCGCGGCAAAAACTAGTAACCTTAAATACGACGATAACCGTAAACTAAACCAATAGTCTCACAAAACAATAACTTAACCCCCAAAAGCGGCGTTTCCGAAACGAAAATCGATATTTATCGACAAAAAAAAATCGGTTTTTCGTTTCTCGACGATCGTAAAAAGAATTTATACATGTGTTTATTGGTATCATAATGTATTTTGAAGTTTCTGAGACGATGAGTTTGTTAGAAAACCGGTATTTTAGTAGATTAGTCGGTAAAATATTTATTACTTAATAAGGTTAGTATCGGTGGTAGCTTATCAGTGATCGGAGGATCAGTAATTTTAGTAAGAAGATTGGAATTTTGTGAGAAATGAGTTTGGTTTAAGATGTTTTTGTTGAAATGTTTAGTTGTTTTGGCACCTGTATGTCGATTCTGTAAAAATGTCACCGTGAAAACTTGCGTGGAGTGAGCTGTCAGTGTCATCTCACTGATGCTAGGGGTTGACCAAGCAAACATTTACAATCATAATCGAGATTTTAGTAATATTTTTTATGCTAATTCTATTGATCATTTTATATATTTTCAAAGCTAGTATTTTAATTGCAAAAACATCGCTTTATAGGGACTAGTCTAGGAAAAAAAGAAAAAAAAAACAACATTGAGATTCTGACTAAGTTTCCGTTTTGCTAATTTATTTTAAAACCCCACAAAATAGTAATGAATTGACAATTAAAAAAACTAACTTTGAAGTTACATAAAATAATCAAAAGAATTAGCATAAAAATATTATTAAAATCTCGATTATGTTTGTAAATGTATGCTTGGTCAATTCCTAGTATCAGGTGAGATGACACTGATAGCTCACTCTACGCTCACTTCACCTAAGTTTTCACGGTGAGACGGTTACAGAATCGCACTGCTGTTTAATAGATTTTAGCGGACAGATAATAATACCTAGGTTATAAATGATGATGAAGAGTAGCGAGCTCGCATAAGGTCGATTTTTCATCACTCTCATATTTTTTAATGAACATGTCAGCCATGATGATACATCAAAATTATCATCGTTTTTTCGATTTTAAAAAATTCATTGAATCTCAAAAAATCTCAAAACAGTCCGAACAGTTCTCAGAAGTGTGGTGAAGTGTCTTGACACTGTGTGACCGCGCTTGATCTAGCGCCGGTTCGATGTCCACCGCGCACAGGAGGGATGAAAAGCAGCATATCAAGTACACGCCTGTAATTCCAGAAAGGTTCTGTAATAGGAAGCGAGCCTATTGTCATCAACCAGGCACAAATCCAGGCATCAGGTGGCTACTGAAAAATTCCGAATAATACTTTGCCCAACTTGGAAATCCAACTCAAGCCAACGAGGTGGTCAAGTTTCATTAAATGCACTCGTAAAATTATTAGTCATCTGACGATCATATAATGCCTTGGTCTTAATTTTACATTCTTTACAGTACAAAAAAATATATATTGTATATGATAATCAAATAAAGCTTTATCTGTCACCTTTCTATCATCCGATGTGCAAGATTCTTCATCAAGGCTGTTGAGACAATATCATCCCGTATATAGAAATTATGACCTTTGTTTGGCTCAATAACATTCTTCTTTTATATCTAATAGACACATTCTGCTCCCATTAAAAATAAATTGTAGTGGGATTCATTTCTTCCTATATTTAGACTTACACTTTGACAGGAGCTGTGCCCTTTATTACGATAGTAGCTTCTATCCGCGTGGAGGTCGGAAACCATCCCAGAATGTCTTAACCCAGGTCGTGTTCTACCTGTGTGCCAAATTTCATCAAAATCCGTTTAGCCGCTAAGTCGTGAAAACGTAACAGACAGACAGAGAGTTACTTCCGAATTTATCATATTAAGTATACCTGTCGGGCTATCGTTTGCACATTACAGGAACTGATGGACAAGGACCACATTTTAAGTAATCAAACAGCCAAGACAATGATCCCTTCCTATAGAATGATGAAACCCTTTCTACATCACTAAAATCAGCCATAAAGAATCCAAGGACAAAGATCGGTCCCATAATAGACAGTTACAATAATTCTACATTTGCATTTGTTCGATTAAGGCCCCCTCACATCTAGACGTAACAAAGACGCCCCATTAGGGGTGGTCGAGACTCTAGATTTATGTGTGCAAGGGTTGTACCACCCTTCTTCGATTTATGTGCAGTGGTTAAGATACTTCTGATTTGGGATGGGCTTAAAAGTGTTAATGGGTTACTGTTAATGGCTGATGGCATGGTGTTTGGTCCTTCACTATGATTGTGGGCTGAAGGACCAGATTGGTCGCACAAGCATATGGTCTAATTCCAATTGAGGAATTTCACTTTTATCGTTAGGTATGTTTACATTTTTTTTTTTATTTAGCCAACACTGTTCTTAGTAAGTTTTATGAAAGGCCTCCCTAAATTCTTCCATGTATCCTTTTCTTGAGCCACCTCGTTAATATGCAGGGTGACAGAAACATCGACGTACTCCCCGTTACTATGGATTCAGTACAGGAATCTGGACTTTCTGAGTTAAAATTGTACGTCGATTATTCAAAAAAAAAATGCTGTTCCATACATTTTGACCAGGTAGTTATTGCACTTTTGTAAGAAACAGCTGATTTATTTTTTATTTTATTATATTTTTTTTAATAACCTACAAATAATTTCAGCAAGGGGGGATCCAAAATCATGGTACTCGTAACAGGTTGTGCGTCGATCTCTCAGTCACCATGTATAATATGCAAATGTCACGTGCATCAAAACCCAAAAGATTACCCAGTCAGTAAATCATTGCTGACTGGCTAAGCTAGACCATCAAGTAAGGAGCAAAGTGCCCAGGATGTGCCAGAGGCTTTTTAGTAAGAAAATCCATTACACTTATTTTAATGCGCCATTCCTATTACATTAATACTTAAAACGAGAAATTACGTAAGACCATCCCAAATAAGAAAACCGACCTTTTCGATCTTATACAAAAATACGAGCGAACCAAAAAAAAACGGAAATGAAACAATATAAAATTTACGACACAATAAAAACTCATGCGCATGACACTTCAGACGCGCGAAATACGAAAATTTTAATATAATCCAATCGATTTAATTCAAGAGTGTAAAGTATTGAAGATTCAAGAATTAATATATAAGTAATGGACCATAAAGTTTAAGCTGAAGACAAATGTACGAGTATTTATGAAATTAAAAATATGACAGAATATTATATTGGAGGGATATCGAATCCCTCCAATATAATATTCTGTCATATATGGCGACGGTTTTAAGGGAGTGCAGGTATTGTACAACAACTGTTCCCAATTCTGAAATTGTGACAGTTGGAATGAGGACATGTAACTTGTGTGAAGTAATTTTTCAATTAGAGATCAATAATCAAAATTATATTAACTAAATAAAAGTTTGAAAACTTACAAAGCATCAGTAGGTATTAGCGACAATATTACGATATTGATAACTCAAACATTATCGAGTTTCTTTCTTCCGTATGTCCCCGTTGGTAATTTGTCGACTTTCACAACACGAACAGATTCTGAGGCCTCCTGCAGAGCTTCACACATAATTTAACGCACTATTAGTGTTTAATTTTAATAAAATACAGCAACTTTCTCTGTTTTTTCAAATTACTCTGCGTGTTTAAAAGTGCTCTTAAGTACATCGATCTTGGCTGTCTGTCAACTGACTACCTACTTAGCATGATCATTTCAGCCAAAAGACGACTGCTGCAGGTACATACATAGGCCTCCACTTTGACCGATAATATAGATGGTTTTTAAAATTTGTTAGTTTTACTTGTTTTGTAAGTCATTTTGTATTATTTCATATTGTTATTCCTTTCTTTTTGTGAATATAAACAAATTTTACCGTGCAATAACTTGGATGTGGGCATGTTATGTTGTGCATGCTTTTAACTCTGTTGTGCTTTAATATCGGTCAGTAGGGATCACCTCACGGTAATGTTTTACAAAATAGAATTTAATAGCTTTGAATTACACCGAAAACCGATTCCAACTATTTATACAAGAGTAAAACAACAACAAAAAAAAATCTTTAGTGCGTAGTAGTTGCGTAAGTCACCGAAAGTGAAACCCACCTGATGTCAAGTGATCCCACTATCTTTGGACAACTATTTTATAAAAATCTTACCGTGAAAACTTGGGTAAAGTGAGCTTACTGTGAGCTGTCATTCCGCCTAATCCTAGGGATATGCAAAGAATTGAAACTATAGACAGCTAACTTCAAGCTCTCTTCATCTAAGTTTTCACTGTGATATTTTCACGGAATATATCCGCTAAGACAAGACAATCAAATATACGTGTAATGGCGAACTTTTACTCTCGAAACGAAGAAATTCCAAAAATCCTTTAATTATTTTAATAATTGACCTTAGCGCTATTAATTTGTAGAGGGCAATAAAACGAGACATGTTCAAACATTGAGTTAAATTGCGCCACGGTACGAATTTAGTGCCGAAAGGGTTCATATAATTACGCCGCAGCATTCCGGGCCCGATCAGGAACTGGAATTAAAATGAAGAGTCCTGTAAGAGGCAGCTGTGACTTATGGACTGGATATTGAAGAGTAGGGTTCGGCAATTAGAAGGAGATAGTTGGATTGTAGTTTCCGATGCGTAAGATACTGTATTTCTTGTCATGGTCGATGAACATGGTACAGAAATTATAAGAATTGTTATTCCAGAAGTTTTGATTGCTAGTGCCCAAGACATTTATACATTTCGACGTAGGTTTAGTTCGATATTGGAATGACTTTCACATCAATTTGTAACTTGTGCTGTAAAACAAACAAATGACACCGCCTTTTTTGTGGAAGAGCTTTGTGTCGATCTCACAGTTTTAATTTCGCTTTTTCTTGCTTTTTTGTGTCAAATCGTCATACTTTTACGAGACTACTTTAGTTTATCCATCATCAATTCGATAATTATTAACCAAATTTTAATCCACAATAAATATTCAGTTACTCCCATGTATATAGGACATAACCTAATCTTAATACTGACATCGTCGATAGTTATATTTCAAATAATAACGATCGTCACTAATTAGCGGCTTCTCGGATCATTCGATATTATCTCGATATACTCGGAACCGACACCGAGCTGACCAACAAATACGATATTTTTATTAAATCTTTTTATATGTTAGTTGTTGATATTCATCGCTTCATTGCATAGTGGTACCGCTCCTGATAGCTACTGTTCTTGAATTTTAAATATTTTTATGTCATAGATGGGATTGGGTCAATATAATTACTAATTGATGACATAATATTTTATTTGTCCTTGACTTTATAAGTTTTTTAGGAGATGATTTTGAATTTGAGCCGTATATATGGAGTTTGTATTTGTAACTTTGTCATTGACATGGAGTTTAACTGTCGAAGGCTCTCTTATTGCCTACATAAGTCACGTAGTCCATGATAACCTTACATCATTTTTGCCTATCAAGTTCATTAGGAATTTCATCAATTCCCGAAAATATTATAACCGGTTATATTACCGAAGCTCCGAACATGTCCAGCAGTGAATGTCTTCTTCTGAGATCATGATGATGTATCCTTACTCAGTTCTTTATTTACAGGGCATTTTGCAATGAACTGGACAAAAGTCTATTAACTTGAATAAAAACCTCAACCTTTAACAACTTTCAACGTAGGTATGTTCTTTGTTGCTTTTTACGAACTTCCTTATACTCAAAACAATCTCAAATTTCAACTCACTATTATAACTTAAACACAAACTAACACCTCCAAAAATAACAGTAGCAACCACTCACCCCTTTTAGGGGGCTGATATTTATCGCGGGGTGTTTATTGCTGCGAAAATTATACCCCTAATGAGTTCCCGAATTCTCCCTGCGGTGCGGTGCGAGGACAGAAAATCCTATCGGCTATTAACAGTCAAGAAATGGTAAATTATTGTGTCTGTAGAGCAAAGTTTTCGCCCGCAAAGTCCTTATGGTAATGCGCGCTTTGTACAATGGCTCCTTACGTTTTTGTTTAGGTGATTTTGTTGTTAACTGTGCAAGTGTAAATCGTAGGTTGGCAAGGGTTTGTGTTGGTTTTTATGAGGTTTTGAGCACGGGATTTGGAAAATTTTTAAAGTAGAGATTAAAAAAGTACCGTCTTTAAGCAGTTATACAGGCAGACATCAACACGCAACATGTTACCATGGATTCAGTATAATATGATTCTGAACCGTTGAACTTTTTGGACGGTTATTTTTTGTTTTTTTTTTAATTACTGCTCCATACATTTTGACGGCGTAGGTATTGCCGTTTTCTATGAAACAGCAGTTTTTTTTTTTATAACACTTGAAAAAATTCTACGCTAGGGACTAGAATAGAATCGTTGAATTCATGGTTACAGTTGGCGCGTCGATGTCCCGCTACCACCCTGTATTAAAAATGATGCTGATGATACAATACTACATTAAAAGTAAGCCGAAGTGTGTGGCAAAAGGCATAAAAGTCCTGCAGCAGGCAATAAAGAGATAATGAAAAGTTATTTTTAAGTTTCGCAAAGTTCTAGAGACAGGCTCTGCGACACAGTCATATCTACGTAACGTTAAAATGACACAAGTTCTATCTTCCTTTCTCACTACAGAAAAAGGCAGCCTAATCGTAAAACGAAGATGAAATTCAAGTATAATATGTTCGCCGTAACAAGGATTTTTTTATTGCTGTATGAGACCCCTCTTGACCTCGATCACGCCTGATGGAAAGCAATGGATGAAGTCTATGATGTAACAAGCGTGCCCAGAAGATACCTAAGGCACTGGAACTCCCACGCATCGATGAAACACAGCAGGCTGCTTGACGCCGGACTCCTGTGGGAGGGTGGTCGCAAACCAGGCGGGCGTTAGCCCTACAACCGCAAGGGAAAAAAATACCAGTCAAATAAGGTGTTGGCTCGCTTCAGTTGAGTAACTGGCGTAACAAACTGCGCTACACGAGGAGGCTTCTTCATGCATCCCAAGCATTCAATGTGTCCAACTATTAGGCGAGACACAACAACAGTAGTAAATTTATAATTCTACCACAATAAATAGTCACGTAATCCCATAAAACATTTAACCATGCATTTGACATCAGTAGTAATAGCCACAGTATTTAATAATCTCAACTTGTCGATCAACCCATTACGAGTCCCATGGCCGAGTCGCGTTGCATTTCAAATCAATTATAGAACTCCTAACACCTTTCCAACCTCTCTTTATATTCTATACTCCAAGATATCGACTGTTTCCGAGAAAAACCGCTTCGTGTACGTGCATCGGCTGGTTACCGATTTTTATCGAAATTTTATCGGTTTTTTTTTTGTTCGAAGTTCCAAGTTTTTGAGGGTTATAAAATTTTATGTCTCTATATTTGATGGCTGATCGGTCGGATAGGTTTCGGGGTGATGTGTGGTTACTGTTGGATAGCTCCAAGTATTTGTTGATCGTTTGTTATGTTTAATTAACTAGCTGAATTGTGGTTACCATTGATTGGTACAGAATCTCATCATCGAGGTCTGAGATTTTGTATCACGTGTTAAGTTTGATCGGTACATAAAATCATCAATTTTATGGACTTCCGTAAAATTTCTGAGGCCTCACAAGAATGCTATAGCTATAGGTAGCAGTACAAACTTGGTCAAAAGCAGAAGCTGTGACACGCTGCTAGCGTACGATCAAGCTCCTAATGAATCTGATGTAAAAAAAGATCATGAAACTCTTACCACAATGTATAAGTACATTTTAAAATGACCAAAAACAATACATAATGGTTATAATTATACTGTGTGCGACGGGTACCTCAGCTAGACATAAAGCCTATGTTTCAGGACACCAGGTCTCCACACCTTCAAAAGCAGTTACGAGTACATTCAAATCGGATCATGCACTCGTACACAAATGCGGTAAATTATAAAAGGCGAAAAAAGACAGATTACACTATTGGTTATTACTTATGAAGGTAGGGTTTAGTTAATACCGAATGAAGGATGGTTTAATTACTTATAAGACTGACGTAATAATAGTATGCTTCAAGCATCTTGATGATTCAAATCAAAATTATATAAAAAAGGACGAAAGAATTCGCCATAAAACTGGAATAACCTTAACATAATTACCACAAATTATGTCAATTAAAACATAATAAAATCTAAGCGCAAAATATCAAAGATGAAAACAAAATGGCGTAGTTACCTATTCTGTAATTTTACAGCTGTCATCGTAATAGGTGTCGATTTCGACTATTGAGATGACATGGATAAAGTTTAACGATCGATATAATGAGCTCCCCTGTCAAATGTCAGTTGTTTCTCTTTAATGTGTACCGGCTTTAAAACATAAATCAGCGTGATATTCATATTTAATACAAGAGTGGAGGATTTTGTTCAGAATTATTGCCGTTTCTTGGAATACTTGAGTTGTGATGTGTCGCTGTTCGTACTGGTGGGTACAGATGTGTTTTGGATGCATCTATGGGTTTTGAGGCTTTATTTTTTTATTTTAAATCAATCAAGCATCTCTTTATTTCAGTATCTACGATTATAGGTAAATGAAATATAAAGTAATTGGTATTGCAAAAAAAATATATATAAAGTAAGAGGTAACATATTTTGTTTTATTTCTAGTATTTCAGCTAAGAAAAGTAAAAGCAATATTTTGGTAAAATCAAAAGTGAATCATCAAACTTTTGACTTATCTGAACTATGCCATTTATTAGATCAATCATTTCTTGCAACAATGATAATAGTGTCTCCGAGACCTTTGTTAACCTCGCCAGCCACGAAGAGAAATAACAATAGTATATTAAAAAAGACCACTCAGCAGTCTAAGTAGCATAAAATCTTCTACAAATTAATATTACCCAAAATCCTCCAAACCACCTCTGTCCCCGTCTACCCACAAGTTCAACACGTCCGCGCGTGCAGTACTTTCAAGATGCCGAAACCAGATAGAAGCATACGACCGTACGATACGCATGTCTTATTGCCTTATAGCGGTTACTGTAAAATTGTAACCGTTCGGTTAAACGCTTCACACTGGTAGCTAGTGGTTAATGGCTGTGCTTTATTTTTTATTTTTTTCTACTCATAAAAATGGTACTTTTAAGCATCTGTCCGGTTTCTGGGAAGTTCAGGTGTGTAGCATGATATGGGGCCTAGAATAGTGCCCTGAGGAAGTATTGAGGATCGTGTTAAAGACACGCATAGTAAAATCCGCTAGTATATAATACAGCTATTAGTAGTGTTAGAAGTATTAGAAATATAGCCAGAGCACAGCTGGAAACATAACTTTACAGTAACAGAGATTTTGTAAAGTCACTAACGATATTAGCCATTTACTGAATGGGCGTTATGATTTGTCACATATACTTAAATCATTAATTTAATATCAACTAGACATTCTATGCTTAAGCAAATTCTATGCTTGTTAATTTTGCTGAAATTACTCATGTTGCTTGAAAGACTGTATAACATAATCTCGTAAAATCAAACAGCAGATAATTAAATCACTCGGACACGGTTGCATCTCTACATTAGTATGGAATTCAAGCACTCAAATAAATTATTCTGCATCAAGTTCCGACTTAGCAACTAAGTTAAACTTCTAAGCTTTATCAAAGAATTCGCAGACATATACATAGATATAAGTATGTCTAAAGACACTCCTATCCTCCAAATGGGTACATACAACGCCACATAGTGTGAAACAGTTCCATAACCTTATAACAGCTATTATTAGACCAATTACACGAAAGATTATGATCGCTAGTCTGAGATAGTCAATTAAATTGTCGTTTAAGACACCTCCTGTATTTGCTTAGTTGATAACTCTAGTTTTAGTTGTTATTATGGCTGTAGCGTTGAGCTGAATTAGGGTGAGTAGAAATTTGTACTTTTGTAGTACCTACAAGTTTCTAAGAAGAAATAAAAACGAATGGAGAAGAAAATGCAAAGAACCTATATTTTATTTATTTATTTAGCCAAAGAATCAGCATTGCTATACAACGGTGTAATGCTGCCAGCCTTTTGGGCACGTTTCCTATTGACAGCGATGCGGACGAATTTTTTGATGCCCTTTGATTATTCCCCTTCCTTTTTATATACTTATACACATTATTATTATAATTTTAAGACTGTTAGCTTTTTAAATTATGTAAATATATTCAATAAAATGTATTTATTTATTTTAATACTTCAAGCACATAAATGTACAGAGGTGGTTTTCTACCATCATCATCTGCCTAGCCTTTTCCCAACTATGTTGGAGTCGGCTTCCAGTCTAACCGGATTCATCTGAATACCAGTATTTACATGGAGCGACTGCCTATCTGACCTCCACAACCCAGTTACTGGATAATACGATACCTCTTGGTAAGACAGGTTGTCAAACTTTCGGGCTACTGACGACCCGTAACGACTCAAAGATCCACGAATGACAGCAGGGACCAACGGCTCAACGTGCTTTCCGAGTCAAAGAGCGCCTTGGTATGTGAAGATGGTCACCCATCCACGGACCCACTGCGGCAAGCGTAGCTTAACCGGACCGATCGACCGGCAGTTTTTTAACAGTCAACCTTTACACACTGAGATAGAAAAATTTGTCACAGCTGCTTTGGTTGGTGTAAGGACTAATAACTTCTTGGTTATTATTACAATTAATGTACCATGATTTCATGATTTATGGTGCCTTGATAACAACTACCATACTTGTCCGTAATATAATCACAATGCATGGCGGCATAAAAATAATTATTAATATCAAATAATCTCAAGCATTGCTGGCAACATAATACTATATCAATATACATAACTTAGTCTAGTAGTGTTAGTACCAATCAGCCTGTGTACTTACTGCTTTACAACTGGAGAGCTGAACCTCTCCACTACAGTTCTCAGGATGCTGTTGCGACTGTCTCTCACTCTCCTCAGTAGTGAAACGGTTTTCTTGCGAATGAATGATGACATCAACAATGAAAGATGCACTCTCTTCGGCAATCGTATCACTAACAGATGAAAATAATTATTTAACTTGCTTAGCTATATTTAGAGATAAAACTGCTCAATTTAGTCCTTCACAATCTTAAGAAACACGATCACATTTTCAAGCGTCAATAGCTGAGAGCGTGGGTAAGGCAAGCCGCAGCATTTAGTAATCAACAAGTAGTTTGCAATCACAGCGATACTATCACGAGTTGGCTGCCATTACGTAAAAATTACGATTACCGTAATGAAATAGTGGTGCGTGGTGGCGTGCTGGATGTGGCGGGGATTTTGGATGTCAAAAATTATATTCAAAACAAATCATAATCAGATATATTGATCCCCATAATGCTGCTGAGATGCATGCCTTCTTTCTGTGCGAAGGAGCGGGTCATTTTTGCCATGTCGTGCCCACCACGTGGCTCCTTGTGCGGGTCCGCTACTGCAGAATGATATTGGTTGATGTCACAAATGTCTTTGAATTTTGGATTTACGACATGACGGTTTCCTCGCTACGTTTTCCTCCACCGCTCAAAGAGCAGGCGGTATGTCAATGAAAGTATATCGATGACCACGGATTTATCTGGTCCCGTAATCGGTCGAGGGTCTTACTCTCTATTACTTTTCTCCACTACAGATCATGCGAACGTATTACACGCCCAAACCACGCTCATACCTCTCCTCAAACTACACCCACCCATGCACGTCCATATTCTCTAAATCATTACAAAGACTGCTAGCTCGAAATAATTACGACGAACCGTAATCATTACAGGCGACGATTAGAGCACAGATAGCTCCGCTCCTCTGAACTCGCACTTTAATAAAAATTTATATTAAACATTGCATCCAAGTTTGTGCAACTATCATGCCGGTTTGATGGAATTTCAACTCTGTGAGCAGGTGGTAAGATGGAATTTGAAATGAGAGAGGGAAAAGTGGAAGAATTTTGGATTGAAAAAAATAAAAGTATGAGTTGGCATCCTGTTGGTGTGAACTAGACGCATGGCTCTGTAGGATAGACGTATGCGAATAAATATGTTTCTCTCTATTCCTTTCTGGAAACAGGCTTACAATTTTCTTGTCCTATAATGTTCAGTTTCCCACTGCTACGGAAAAGCTTATTTTCTGGTAAGCTGCTCCTTGCAGGTTTAGGTGAACCCATCAATTATTTGGTCAAAACACTCAGACCATAATTATAACGACCTTACCGTTATCTTTACTTGACGTTATCTTGACTTTATCGTTTACTTCTAATATCGTCATTGTCACCTACCGATTTGTGCTATGGATGAACTTTAATGAAGTCTAACTCATCTTTAAAAAAAGTCAGAACTTACAGACTGTAACTAATTATAAAGAAATACCATTCATTTCCTGATAACGTCAGCCTTACAACAAAATTACAATCCACTAATAAATCAATAAGAACTTCCCAACCTTCACCAAGAGATGGCGCCACTTACAACGTACGTTCACGCTCGCAATTACGTCCGTTCACGCACCGCTAACATCAGGTCTAAATTTATACCGAGGGTAGATTTCGATCTAAGCTGCTACGTATCGACGTGCATCGGGGCCATCTTACTAGCTATAAGTACCATCGATTTTTTTTTTGGATCAACGTTTTTTCTTTGTGGTTAATTTTGGAGGTTCCTAGAAGTTTTGTGGATGAAAGTCGTTGATTAAACTTCCCAACCTTTTCAAGTTTTTGTTTCTAGCTTAGACACAATCGGCTTCTTAATTTCCGTAGGTTTTTGCTGCCTTCCTTCCCTCTTTTTACTTTTTCTGATATATTGTAATTTTGGGGCAAATCTTCTAAAAGGAGTCCAGTTCGTCCTGTCATTTCATTCTAAGCATGTCACATTGCGCTGTCATTAAATAATATTAAAAAAAAAACACCCGGAAAATAATTCACACGAAAGCATGCGCGTACGCCGTGCATTACTATTGCTATTGTAACAGTAACAAGCACCACTTCACATATACGCCTACTTCAAACGAATCCAAGGTTAAGCATATAGACTTAATCTACAAACCAATGCCAAAAGTATTGCCCAAAACAAATCAAATCAAAAAAATTGCTCAACCTACGAGCTAGTCAGACAATAGCCCCTTCGTGACGTGTCGTGATGTGTCGCAAGTTGTTCAATTTTATTGTGCGTACTCTTTGACAATGGATTGCACTGTCGCTACTCAAAACTTACCAATTGTTATGTATTTTGCGAAATAATTTAAGTGGAGGATATGTAATGTTACTATTACCTGTATTTTTACTATATGCAAATCTAAGATACACAGGAAAAAGGCTTGCGATTGGTCAGTTAAAGGCAATCATGAAGGTCGGACTGACACTGCTGGAACAAAAACTGATGGCAGATACTAAACACAGCATGTAACTATAAAACGGCTGAACGGATTTGGAAGAAATTTAGCAAAACGGTAGATCATGACATGGGTTAGGACATATAATATTTTTATCCTGGTAGCGTGTTCCCGTGGGATAATTTCCGACCTACACGCAGGCCAAGACGCGGGGACATACTAGTAGTCTATAAATTATCTTCCTGCATTGTACAAACCTACACCCTTGACTACCGACCCGTACAAGTTTTCAATAGGTTTCGATAAACGTATGATTTATTTTAAAACCACAGCACGTTCAGTCATCCTACAACAAAAAATTGCCATCAAAAATCAATCAATAATATTTTCTAATGTGGCTGAGAACAACTAAGGTACCGAGCTAAGAATGAGCGTTTAACCAAAACGTTTATTTTGGGAGCAAAATTCCAACAAAAGAAAAAACAACTCCACTAATGCATAACATGGCTCCACACACCATCAATTCAACTGACCTACTCGAACAGAAACCACAGCGCACACAATAGATGTAGAGGATACGACACAATTCAATAAACACTAGAACATCAATCAATTCGTCGCCAACCAGTCATCAGGTATGAATGGGCGCTGTGAACTGTGACCAGCAGGCGTGGAGTACGTTGGGTATGCAGATATGTCTGTTTATTCGATGAGGTTTTGAATAAATGTTGGAGAGTGGTTTTGGAAGTCATAGTCTATGATCAAATGTAAAGGAGAGATAGAGATATAAATAAAGTTAGCCTATTAGCTTGATGTTAATCTTACAGTCCTATTCTAAAGGTATAACCATTAAAAAAATGAGTAGATAGCAATGAACACGACAATTATTAGTACATAGACAATAAACAAAATACGGTATTATAAAAAGTTTAAAAGATAATCCCGGTGAGAAATCTTCAATACGATTTTTTTTTTCTGAGCATTATATTAAATTGACTTCTATATTGTTCGCTCGGTTTAGTCTGAAACCCTTTATCCTCTAACACCTATGAACTAATCAATAATATTTTACTCGCAACTACAAAATTTTACAATATATACAGTGGAAAAGTGCACATTATGATTTAAAATAAAAAAAATAATCAGGTACTCCTAAAGGATTACTTGATTTTTTTTTATGATAAGTCAAAAGTAGTTGAATTAGTCCATAAAAAAATTATAGTAATTCAACCATTTGGATCACTAGAATTTGAAATCATAATGCAGTGTGTTACAGGTGGAAAAATATTAACTAACTTTTGGGGGCCATATATATTCTGAACACCAAAAAATCACTCCATCAATATTAGTAGCAAGTCAACCAAATCATGTTATTCTAAGTCGGACAAATTCAGTAGTCAGTGGTTAGGCACGGTCCGCTGGTGGCCGATAATTGTCTATCTGATTGACAGGACCGATGTGCATTGTCATGGAGAACAGGCTATGGATGTAGACGGCTGATTTTCGGCTATTTCTATTTGCATATGTGCATAAAATTAGTCGTGTGATAATGAATGGGTCCCGTTCTGTTCACTGTCTCATTCAGTTGGAATAGTTTTAGATCGGGCGTTTGTTATCTTATACTAATATTATAAAGAGGAAAGATTTGATTTATTTGTTTGTATTGAATAGGCTCCGAAACAACTGGACCGATTTGAAAAATCGTTTTACCATTAGAAGTTAACATTATCCCTGATGAACATAGGCTACTTTTTATCACGGGAAAATGCTTCATTCGTACGGGAAAACAGGTAATAGGATTTTAACGACAGGAATTCCGAATTCTACGCAAACGAAGTTGCTGGTGGATGCTAGTAGATTAAATTAGTTATTGTTGACAGTTCGCTTGGAAATTGGTAGGTTATCAATATGAAAAAGACTTTCTAATGCGTTGTTCCCACATTATTCGTTTCTTACTTTTTGTCGTAATTTTTTTTTTTTGCCACCCAATTTTTGTCATCAAAGTTGCAAAATTGCATGGTTCGTCGCCACATTGACATATAAATCAACTGCCTGTATATATAATATGTTATCCATTACTTTATTAATTCATGGGTTAAATTCGTTTTCCAATCGTACAGCCACATTGTCCATTCGTCAGTCGCCAGCCCTTAGCACATGAGAACCGCTCGACCGTAACCACAGCATGTTTAAAATTCCTACTCCACCATCATTTGTATTCATTTTACAATACAATACAAATTCGATACTTGTTCATACACGTCCCAAGAATACGTTTTATGATAGTACTCTGTTTGTTTATCATTATTTACTGTTAGAGACCTTGAGGTCTTGAAGTCACGGATTGATGGGAATTTTAATAAAAGTAGCATTTTTGTCACCATTGCATATGTATTATTATAGGATAATTCTGGCGTTACAGTATCTTGTTATGAGTAAGCACAAGTAGTGGAGTACCTATTATTATTTTAAGTATTATCAAATTCTGGCGAAAGATTCAACAAATTAGCAGTTATTTTAAGGATAAATCATCATCACCCCCACAGCCCGATTTCACCCATTGCTGAACATATACCTCTCTTTTCATGTGCCAATCCCCACGCTCCTGTGCCAGTCTCTCCTGTTAGGATAAGTACTATTTCTTAACCAGAGCCTTCAGGCTAAATTTTGATCCGTGTTTCATTCATATTATGTCGAAGAAGATTCGTCGCTACAATCTATTTATATCATAAGTACCAATATATGTATAAGAAAGAGGTTTACTAACTGGTACTGAACAAATTTTCTTTAGCAACCTCTACCATCGTCACTTCTATCATTATTAGCCATATTATTGCTAACGAAATCAGGTCCGAAATGACTAAAATTAAAGAACACAAAATTCACCAGGTTCCCACATAAAAAAAGCCATTCAATAGTCAATCCACTTGATTCCAAAGTTGACCACTTTCTCTGCCATTCGTAATGTCATTCATATCATCAAGCTTCATAATGTTAGGGGTGACAGCAATAATATCGGTACTACTGACATTTCTGTAATCATGTCACTGTCACGTATTTTTCTCAATAGAATTCAATAAGGCGCCTTTGTCGTATAAAAACCTTCCAGTAAATATGGCGGGTAGTTACACCGAAGTGAACTGAAAATTTAGATTTTTTACGGTATTAATTAACAATCCAAATATAAAACAGAAAGTAAAAGGGACAATTATTTTACTCGCAGACAGGCACGACGCGACGGTGCAACGCCATTCTGGTTTACCATGAAGTTTTCATAGAAATTGTTATACTAGAGACGCATTGCGCTGCCGCGTCGCACCTGTCTGCAGAAGCCTTTACTCTCAATATTTTTTAGTTGGCATTTTGCCTTAAATTAAATAAATTGTTTTGTAATACTCGGACTTGCTAGACATGCTTATCCAGGCTTGCCTATTTCTTCTAAAATGGTGTAACGTGAGACAGCTTCAGTTTTGTTTCTATGATGACGACGCATCGGCGATGCCTCTGGTATTGCATATTGTCCATTATAGGCGGTGTTGTCCACTGTGGCTGAGCCGCAAGCTTGTTTGCAATCCAACATACACAGAGGTACCTAGTTTCCCCGACTAGGACAGCTGATTTTGAATAAAAAAATGTCTTTTCCTATTTTTGTCATTGATGATATTACAGTTCGGTGTAACAACCACCCGTTGTCGTTTAATAGCGTTTCTATTGTAACACAAAACGCAAACGACAGGAAGGCAGACATCTAATTTGACGTTTGACATAATTCCACCACCCATTATGCTTTGACAAAGATATTGTTTGACACACCAATAATTATACTTCTTTCTTATTTCCCAAAGAACAGAGTTGCAAATTGACTGGCATCGAGTTCACGTTTTCATGTACAAGAGACAAATAATGAAGAATTTGTGGTCGTGTATTGAACGTATGAAAGAAAATATCTATTTTGATTTTTCTTCCTAGAGTTGTTGCATAATCTTAACTTTGATTTTATGAGAGTACGATGGTGATATAATAGTAGTACCTTTTTGGTAATTACCTAATTCTATTTCAAAAATTCAAAATTCAAATTCAAAATTATTTATTTTGGGACAACTAGATCCACCGGTTAGTATACAAAATACTTAGAAACTATTGTTAGTAACTACTTAAATAACAAAGGACAAATCACAAAAACCATAAAAAATAAAACCCTAAAATAAAACCATAAAAAATGCCCCTGTGCTGAGACACCCCGCCCCGTCCAGATAACCAACAGGGAGATACCTCCCTAAAATATCACCAGACGAACGAAATGCCTCAACACAGGCGCACGCACATCTTCAGCTATAGTTTTCAGGATGCTGTTGTGACTCCCCCGCACCCTCCTCATAAGTGACACGACTTTTTTCCTAATGACGGCATGAAAACCGTCAGTATGAGCCTGCGCGAACATCTCGGAGGCACTGCAGAAACGAGGAAGTCCCAACATCATCCTGAAAATGTTATTGTATTGGACGCGCAGAGTGTCCAGGGATTTATTGGTATAACTAACCCATAGACTACCCGTATACAGACCCTGACAATACGCTTTAAATAGCGTGATCTTGACTGGGTCCGTACAGCGGGCAAATCTACGGGCCAGCATGTTGCCGCGGACTGACAGAGCCCTGCGCTCCCTCTCTATGTCAACATCGTCCTTAAGGTCGTCGGTAAGGTAATGTCCAAGGTACTTAAACTGCGCCACCCTATCTAAGTTAACACCGTTCAAGGTAATGGGTGGGACAGATTCAGGACACCTACCGGCGGCCTTAAAGACCATGTACTGACTTTTCTTTACATTATAAATAAGTCCATGTGACTCAGCGTAGGCTTCACAAACTTTCAGCATTTCTCCGAGCGCCCCTGCAGTGGGACTCAGCAGCACCATGTCGTCCGCGTAGCTGATATTATTAATACTAATACCACCCACCCGGCATCCGACACGCATGCTGCTGAGTTCCACTATGAGATCGTTTACATACAGGCTGAAGAGCTTTGGAGATGATAACCCCCCCTGCCTCACGCCACACTCCAGCCTGTACGAATCGGAAAGAGTGCCTGACCATTTGACACAGTTCGTCTGGTTATTGTACCAATATTTAAAAATGTTCAACATCTCCACCGGTATACCACTATCCCCTAGCTTCCTCCAAAGCACCTCGTAAGACACGAGGTCAAAGGCCTTGGAGAGATCCAGAAAACAGGCATACACCGGTGTCTTACGATCAGTGTAGTACTGGACAGTGTGTTTGAGACTTAAGATTGCGCTCTCAGTAGATAGTCCGGGCCGAAACCCAAACTGCGCATCGTGTAGTTTAAGATACTTTTGCAAGCAAGAATCAAACAAACCGTCCAGCACCTTAGCTATCACGGTCGCGAGGGAGATCGGGCGGTAGTTATCCTTATCCGAGATGTCACCGGTCCTGTTCTTAACTATGGGCACCACTGTGGTTTTCATTAGGTCAGCTGGAAGGTACGCATGACTGATGCACATAGTAAACAACAGAGACAGCACCCTCGAGAGGTGCACTCCAGCATACTTCAGGTGTTCAACGCTGAGCCCGTCATGCCCAGGAGATTTGCCTTTGGTCATTCCTTTAATAAGTGCATTAACTTGACTTGCTGGGAAACGCAACAGAGGCTCCTCCCCTGAGCTGCAGGGCGCAGCGCCAACCATCGCAGTAGAAGGACCGATCGGCGACCGAACTCTAAAATGATTGCCAAACATATTCGCGATCTCGCTCGGATCGCTTATGCCGCTCACACTCGTCGGGAGGCCAGGCCTAACATCCAATTTTTTGGTAGCTCAGCTGGTATTTCAGCTCGCAGAGATTTTATTACGTATAGACGTCAACGTCCCGATGATTCGACATTGATTTATAATCTTCTGCTTAACTCAAGATCTGCCCGAGCTTGATTCATACAGAAGATTAGACAATTTATTCATACAGAATTTAATATGATGATCTGGTCCTGAGCACTAATTATTAGTTACAGATACTTGCTTAAATTCTTTGTCATTAATTTCAATGTCTTGCTGTTCTTTCTGCTAAGCAGGTGTCAGAAAAATATTTAAACCAATAAAATGCGTCCTTGTACCCGATTGACCTGCCAGACAAAATCTGACTGAGTCACCCCAAATTTTTATCAAGGAACTCTTGAAAATTACACCACGACTGCTTATATGCACACAATGTTAACAATTCTCAACCTTATTACAATTAATTTAACGGTTATGACAAAACTGAATTTGTAAAAGATATGTTGGTTTAAAACATGAGTCAGAAGGACCTAGACACAACTGCTTAAAGTCGCCAGTTCCGCTTTCAATGATTCCAATTTACATTAAGATCTGTAAGACTGGTATGTTAGTCACCATATTAATACATGTGGCATACAAAGTACTGGACTATATACGCGTACATAGATGTAGATTGGTGACGAGTAATCAGGTCTTGTGATCTTGTCCAATGGTCATCCCCGGTAGACAGTAGCTACGAAGATCTTACTTTACTGAAATAATAGCTTTCAAAGATATGTACGTGAGTATTCAGAAGGCCTGAAGGTCTCGATAAAATCTAATTCTATCAGCGGTAACGATGTCGATGGGAATTTTAAGAATATATTGGAGTGACATAAGCTACCGAAAAGCTTATGTCAATCCTGATGAAAGACGTTGTAGAAATATCAAACAATTTAAAAGCGATCGTCACTCGTCTAGCCCTCAGTTTCGTGATTGGTAAATCTACCAGAACATGTGATAAGCAAAGACCTCTTCTGCACTTTAAATATCAAGCAATCAACTCAGCCTATCGCAGTCCACTGCTGGACAAAGGCCTCGCCCAGGCAGTGCCACAACACCATGTCCCCCACCTTCCGCGTCCAATCTGTTCAAGCCTCCTTTTTGAGGTCGTAGTTCCATATAGCTGGGGGGCGTCCCACACTACGCTTGCCGATACGTGGTCTCCACTTCAGGACTCGTCTGCTCCACCGGCCATCGGTCCTTCGACAAACATGGCCTACTACCACATCAGCTTGCTACGTCGGTAACTCCGGCTCTTTTCCGGATAACTTCGACTTTAAATATACTGCCAAGAAAATACAGAGATATATTTTTTTCCTGTTACTAAAGTAATATTATGTATTCAGATGGTAAAACCGAACTTGATTTCTCCAGAAAAAGACACATTCATCCAGGTTAGTACATATGTATGCCAAACGCTAATTTTAATCTGAGATTCGTATCCGCAGCCGCCGTTCCCACGGCTCGTCACTGAAACCACAACTCTTAAGAAGTGGCCGAGACAGGTGACGCTGGACAAGAGATCGATGTTACATTTTTAGAAAATATGAAGCTGTAACAGTAAGGTGGAAGGAAAAGTACCGGGGGTTGTATCGTAGCTAGAAAAAGACGTAAATCTATAGAAAATAAAGGTTTCTCATCAAGAGAAGCAATATATAGCTCAACACTCTGTCTTGTTTGTAGATTTTTTTAAATAGACCTTAACGGCAGTCGAGACTTAGCTTACAACCGAATCTATAACGAAACTTTAAAATGAATACTAATGAGATTGGTACAATACTTACCCTGGATCTTGTCCTGGAGTGAGACCTAAAGAAGGTGGCTGGGGTAGACTGGATGCGGAAGGCGGAGGACAGGGTGTTGTGGCGCAGTCTGGGAGAGGCTATGTCCAGCAGTGGACTGCGATAGGCTGAGTTGATTGTTGATTGACAATACTTATCTTAGGAAGCGGGACGCGTTTTAATTGTGATAACTAAGTGTACAAACACTCTGTGAATGTATGTGTGAAAATAAGTAGCGTGTACGTATAACACACGCGCGCACACACTTCCAACTTCGCCATTTTCCAAATGAAAAGAGTTTTATTATTACCTAATTCAATTAACAAGACATTTTTTGCATAATATCTACCTAACTGAAATGATGATACCTACTAATTCAACATAATATTAACAATGTTTCAGTAATTTCAAAGGAAGTGACACAGACATTTCAATGATCATCCATGGAACTTCGCGTTCGTGTCCAGCTCAAAAATAAAGGTGATACGTGCAAATTGAGCCGCACTATGAGTGAATTAGCGCAATTTGCGCCGCTGCGTGTTCCCTTACATAATGGCATGAGTAAACGCCAGTCTTCAAGAGCTTGACTTAATCTTCAGGCATTTTTATTTTCAGGTCTTTTTTATTGCTTTATGTTCCACCTCAGTGTAAATATTTTAATGTTTTATTGGGTTTTTTTCATATGGAATTTCTCAGTCCGTTTGATGGCAACAAAACGAGTATAAACTTATTGGCAAAAATACGTATTATTGAAGCTAGCTCAAAAACCCCTGGACCACTCCTGAGGCATACTCTCTAATCGATTTCAAAAGTTCTTTTTTTAATGGATTGGCCATTAAAAAAAGAACTTTTGAAATCGATTTCTGGAGAGGAGTAACAAATATTAAAAAAAAAAAAAACATAAGTACTTACAGGCGAATTGAGAACTGTTTCTTTATGAGTATATTAAAAATAACTGGCGAAATGTGGATGTACGTGACGCGCCCGCCGTCGCTTGAGCGATTATTCTTTAAGTCTTGGGGGGTTCGTTTTCTCTGAAGCGGGCTGTACTATAAGTACAGCTCTGCCTACCCCTTCAGGGATTACAGGAGTGACATTATATTATGTAAATATTTTAACACTAATTACATTATTTAATATATATTATGTCAAGCAGGAGCAGACCACCATGTTCTAAAAGAGGAAATTATAAAATAAGTACGGAAGCAAACAAACGGCTTATTATATCTGTGGTGTCAAAGTAAAAGGGGATAAGTCAATAAACACAACTTTTCACCAGGAGCAAATAAAGAAAACGCTCTTTGGTTTCAAAAGAAAAATGTATTTTAACTAAGAATATAAAAGGTACTAAACTAAAATTTGTTATTATTTTCATGTACCAATATCGTTTCTTGTTTATCGTAATTTGAAAACATATTTTTATTAATTATTAATTAAAATAATTGACATGTCTCGTTTTTCCTTAACCAAAAAAATAGATAATAATATGACTTATTATTGACTCGTCTCGTTATGCATTATTTGTTTAATTTTCTTGTTTTGTTTATTATTCGTAGTTTTTATTTTTTTTAATACAATTTGGTAATATTATTTATTAGGATACAGGGAAAGGTGGAAGAATATGGGGGAGGCATTTGCCCAGCAGTGGGACAATAATTATAGCCTAACGAAAAAAAAGGTATATTAATTAGGACAGTTTAATAGGGTTTACTTATAAATAAAAAAAATACTAGAAACTTAAGCATCATCGAATTCTTCAATATCTGGATCTAAGTCACTTGTATTTGTACTAGTTCGTAAGTTATTATAGAAGTCATGGCAATTGGCAACTATTGTCAACTAAGTGAAGGATACTTAAAAGATCTTTCTTTTTTTCTTGGCTTAGAGGCACTTGACACTCATAACATTTCTCAGGATTCAAAGTTTCATTTGCTTTGCCCCTTCGACAGAAAAAAATGTCCTTGAACTCGGTTGAGTTGTCTAATTTTGTTTTAAATTTAATTACACCTGGTTCGTTTTCGCCACTATATCTAAACAATTTCACATCATGCCAAATGAATTTTTCACCAGATGAATCTACTTTACGTAGCTGCCATGGCCCTTTAAATAATTTGGCGAAGTTCAAAAACATATCGTTTGTCATTATTATGACGGAAATGTTTGAACTCGTCATTCTTACCAAATTGTACCAATCTCTCGGTACATGTATAGCCATGTCAGTTCTTTTTTTCTTCCGTTCAATTTGGGCGTGGATGGAATCGCACTCCATGTGCGTATGCCCGGGTACTAAAAACTTGTGATCTATTAACAAATTTGGTTTCAGTTTGCTTATGCACAAAAACAAAGCAGCAACGTGGCTATTCTTATTTTGCCCACCACACGTATCAGAATAAAAAGTTCCTGCATTTACATGGGGTGGCAAAGACATTAAAAAATTAAACAGGTACGACGCTATTTGGTTAGCTCCACGTCCTCCATCAGCTTTGCTCCACATGTAGCAGAAGCTTTTTTTGCTGTAACAGTCGTAAATGGTTAAATTGAATGTCCACAGAAGTCTTTTGTAAAAAACGATATTAGTTTTTAAAAAGGGGGCTGGGAGACATTGCTGCAGATCAAAACAATAAACTCTCTTAACATCGCTTGACTCTTATTTGTCTTTTTTTTTCATTGAATAAGCTGATTCAGCTTCAAGTTGGTGGTTTTCAAATTCCTTCTTTAAAGTTTCAGAATCGGGCGGTAAAGCCAGTTTAATTTTCATCTTATATGCGTCACACGTATTGCATGTATCCAAAGAGGGTTTCTTAAAAGACAGACCCATTGTACGAAAAACATTTCCAAAATACGTGTATGACACGGGATTGGCCACTTTTTCTTTGTACTACATTTGATACATTAATGTCAGTGAGAGCCCTGTCGGTAAATATTTTTTGTTAGTATGACTTCGGCTATAATGCGACTCGTATAACGGATACGAATTTATATGATTCTTGATAATCTGCATTGCTTCGTCCACTATTTTATTTGGAGGCATATGAGCCAATGACATTATCTTATTAATTCTTTTCATTTCTAAGCATTTCAACACTCATAAACACTAGAAACACAACTTTATGATTTTTTTACTCAGGTCGAAACACGTCAACTTCGCGCGCGAAATGCAACTAACGGATTACATTTAGGGATGAGTCGACTTATCTCGTTATGCCTAACACAATATAATAATATTACAAACGCAATAATGAGACGAGTACACTTAACTCTTTTTACCTTTTTTTTTATTTTGTTGTTTTTGACTAGACTCGATTTGCAATTTGAGTTTTACGAAATTGTAACATAAATACTGACTCATCTTCTTTTTACCTTAATAGATATTAATGTTCAGTGTCGAATTATAAAACTAACTCGTTTTTCAAAATTATTGACTTATCCCCTTTTACCTTAACACCACAGATATATTCTTTGTTTTGGTTATCACAAGCTGAGATTACCTATATGATTATTGAGAGAGAACATTTTCTGATATATCGAGTTTCAAAGATTCCAAATTCGTCTATCTTCAGTGAGTACCTTTACACATGCTCCGTAAACATTGTCATCAATGAGGTTATATTCAGATATGAACCCTTAAGTCAATAACTTACATATTCAGGTTATAATATAGGCCAGCCCCTTTGAAAATATGAAACAACAATTAATATCAATCACTCTTACAATCTTGCAATCCACACTTCAAACTTGCAGTACTCCACACAAGGACACCTGCCTACATCTTGTGGCCTGCAGCCATATAGTCTACCGTCATACCCAATAATATTTCACACTCTGACTCACCGTACCACATCAGAATAATTTATTGATAACATCTAGTATTTCCCTTGAACTTCAGTCGTATCTTTGTTTTAAAATCTTATGTGCTTAAAAAATAACTTGCAATAACCAAACATTATTTGCGCCTACACAACATTATTCTTCTCCAAACCGAGCCTTAAGTTCTGGGTTGTAAAGTTCTGGTTTGTTGAATTCGTTTTTTTTTGACAGCATAAGTGTTGTGTCATGAATATCTGTGGTATATTAAGTGTCAACATTTAGCACCTCTTTTGAAGTCGTTAAAATTCATATTCGGACGTGTTTTAAGTTCTCACGGTCAAAGTTTCTTTTCCAAGTATCTGACGTGCGAGACACCTGGACAGGTTGCTGTCAATCGCTGGAAGCCGTCTTTGGGTAGGTATGCTAATAATTTTGATGATTTACTTGAAAATGCGGTTAAAATAGCCGTAGAACTGTATATGTTCTGTTAATACCGTGTTGGTCCTATGACACGAATGTTTGCAATTATAAATTATAGTGATACAGTTATTGATATTGGAAATTAGTTAATTGTTAATTAATGAATACTGCTAGTCAGCTGGATCTAGTTAGACTGAAAGCTGACCTCAACATAGTTGGGAAATGGCTAGGCAGATGATGATTGATACTGTTATTGGTCTTTTTATACCAACGATTGCTATTTAAAAGTTTTGTGTTTAGGATTAATTAAGAGGTGACGTAAAAGTGACCTAGTCGATAAAACAACTATGTATGTGGACAGACGTCAAAACTAGGGTCTAAAAATGACACCTTTATGTCGATCAATCAATCAAAAGTAGAAGAAAGGACAAATAATCGTGAATATTAGGTACCTACTGAAAACACTTTCAATTCGTAACTCTCCTCATTATAATAACTGTACGTTTTTATAAACTTTCTCTCTCGAAATATAATTCTGCAACTCATTGCAGAACTCGGAAGATTTGAAAACATAAATTCAGTTTAATATACTGTTGACATATTACGGAAGAACTTGACGATTGATATCATTACCCAAAAGGACAAATACCCAAATAAAGTCATCGTTAATCAGGAAACTACACTGAATAATAAAAATGAATGACTTTTATAACAGTCGGCCATGTGTGAAACTGATATTCTTGCTGATAAGAAAGACTTAAAGAAACAATTATTTTTCACACCCAATAATACCGACATGCCAATAGAAATAATCGAAATGAGTAAAATACCGATCTAATAGCAAAGCCCTATTTCGTCACCGACATTCTTATATTCACAACTGCCAAAATCGATAATCGCAAACCATTGATCGTAAGCCAAAGACATAAGTTGCAAATTCATTCTAATAAAAATTTCCGAACGGCATAAAATAAAATTGTTGAAACAAAAAACACAAAAATAATTTTGCATTCGCGAAAAAGTGGTCACCGAAAATCGAGTCTTAATTTCAATGGCTAAGCTTCAAAATGGAATCGTGGTACTAAAAATAAAAGCAAAGAGTGTTCTACGCGATAGTTACAAATATGCAAATAGTGACGGGAAGTTCGCATGGACACGAGTCGATTGTTCCGCGGTGCGAACGAATGTCGATAAATGGAGTGTTGCACAATTTTGTCACAATACACATAATAATGCCCGATATACACGAGGCTAGTTTTTCAAAGCTACACCAAGCTAGCAAGACCCTCTGTATACTATCCTGGCTTGGCACATGCCAGTGCTGTTTACATTGCATAATCAGCTTATAATTGTTCTTACTACTGGGACACAGGCCTCCTCTCTGTGAGAGAGAATGTGCCGTAATCTACCACGCGGTCCTAGTGCGGGTTGGTAAGTGTCACAAGTCTTCAAATATTTGTTTCTAGGACATGCCCGTTTCCTCACGATGTTTTCCTGCACCGTATTGAGAGCTGTTGTGAGAAAATAAATTACACAAAGTAAAGCGTCTGTCAGTGTTCGAACCTACAGACTTATAAGTCACGGTCGTTACCATTGAGCTACCACTGCTCGTTGTTTACATGATGCCAGATAATTTTGAGCTAGTACAGTACAACACGTGGTTGCGGTCAGAAAAACCGAACGCGTTGTCACTGCACACTAGCCAATCAAATACTAGCTTCACCACCCACATGAAGATAGTAGACAAGTCAGGATAGTAAAATCAGTGATGAGGGTGCTCTAGCTCAAAAAATAGAACCCCATCCTGTTAAACTATCCTAGATTGAGACTCTAGCCTATAAATAAAGCTAGTTCTGTATACACGAAGGTAGAGTTACCAGCTTGCTAGCTTACTAGCACACGAAAGAGATACACGAAGCTAGTCATGTCAGGAGGCTTGGCTAGCCTCGTGTATCCCGGGCGTAGAGCCTGATGATATCAGACATGTTTGTCATTACAGTATGCTAATATAAAACTGGATGCGATTTGGCAATGAAGGAGAAACTTGAACCAATGAAGAAACTTGTTGAAGATAATCAAATGTTTATTGAACCAGTTTTGAAAGTCAATTGTAGGAATATTGCGAAACTCATAACGCTGCCACTTCATCACCTATCAGTCATGCATATCTATGATTGCTTTACTCATGTTATTTTATGTAAGCATTGTATAAATCCGTATTACATGTGCTTCGCCCGCGTAGATTTGATAGATTGTTGCATAAAGAAAAACAATGTTGCTGATAATAGGACCAGTCCAAGATACCGAAGTATGGTTCTGTAATCCATAACTACAATATCTTTAGGAAGAACAGCCGTGGAATTCTGTTACCATCTCACCGTGAAAACTTAGGTGAAGTGAGCGTGGAGTGAGTCGTTAATAGTGTCAATCCCTAGCACCAGCATGACTCACAGCTCACTCTAAGCTCACTTCACCTTAGTTATCACGGTGAGATTTTTCCAGAATCGACCGGCTGTTCTGCTTATGGAAAAAACAAAATCAGCAATTCTACGACTATATGGCAAGAGGTCCTGTAATGGTAGTTGTAACACTGTATTGTCAAATTTAAATTACCTATACACTTACTAAGAAAGTAATACATGACCTGACGATACATATCTTTATCATTTTATTCAGTTTTTGTTTGAAAAAGTGTCACTAAATAAATATATATTTAAATAGAAATGTAAAACGGAGCTACGTCTGCCAACAAACTGCTTTGCAGTTTGGCAGAGGTAAGAAATATGTATTGTAAAGTATGATTGGGAATAAACACTTTTTCATTTTTTCATTTTTTTTTTTTTTTATTCAGATTTAAATTTAGACAGGCAAAGAGAATACTATTTGTCTGTCTGAATTGGCCTACTGTCCGAAGCACATTATGCCATATCACTAGGGGTAGGTACTCCTCACCACTCTCCACCAGACGCATCTATTCTGGGTTGTAAATAATATTTTGTAATAACATAATTTAAACGAGTGTCCATGGAGTTTCTTGCCCATTCTTCTCCGTAGGAACCTACGACGCTTTGCTGGAATGGGCAATTAGTTTAATCCTTCCGACTGGCCGACTCCTTTGACAATACAAAAGTGCCTGTATATGGTTTAATTGAAATAAATGCGTTTGAGTTTAAACACAAACAGATAAATGCATTTCGAAACACACATTTCAAACTGACTGCATACATACTATAACTCGCTCCCGATACCTGCATGGTTCAATATACTAACAATTTGGACCAATCATGGTTTCCCTCGGTAAGTATGTGAACGTTGCCGGTTGGTTGAGCCCGGTAACGAGGCACCGGACGACAGGCTTCACACTGATCAATCACTAACAGCCTTAAGGTCAGAGGCTCTGTGTGGTACTCCAAAATCAATGGCAGTCTTTGTTTAAGGTGTTTTAAGAATGAAGGAGTTTGGTCGATCATCGTGATCATCATCAACATCACCAAAATTATGGGCGAAGTCGTTAACTGCTGCATTACTGAATTGACATATAAAATGTGTACCGTAAGGACTTCCAATGGTAAAGTAAGTTTAATAATCGGTATATAAATTGCCACGGAAATCACAAACCGAAAAATTTCCTGACAACATTGAGACCAAATTCATAGTAGTTCGATATTTGAACTGAGAATAAATCGAACAATCTAATATAATCTACAAAATAGTCTAATAAATTGCCCATGTAGCTGAAGATAATATTTTAAATCTTTACTTAACGAAAGATAAGCCAAGAAAAAAGATATTCACGAAAAACAAACTTTAAAAATCAAAACTATCCACGCCAAGGACTCAACAGCTAAAAACACACAATTCGATACGTTGAGTGGGGGCGTCACGCCTGGCTACCCACTTTGGCACAAGCGCGATGATATAATGGCGATTGTCGCGACGCCAATGAAATGTCTTTCTTCCTTCCTGTCTGTCCTTTTGTGCGATGCCATCTCGGAAATATGTTGATGGTAAGATGGTGCTTCTTGCTAATGGGGTTTGGATGTCGGTATTTTTAATGGGTTAGCTTGGTGTCAATTTTATTTGATTTTATATCTTCATGAATATACTTTCCCCATTTCATCCTACAGTTTCGATGTAGTATTAATATTAATTATTCATGCTTGTTTCGGCTCTATATTCTCAACTCGGTCATTCATTACTTTAGTAGGATCGATGTAGATATACTTGAAGTAAAAAGTACACTACGGGCTTTCCGTAGAGGTCTTATTTCATTTCTATTGATTACGAAAACTTTTAGTTGTTAAATAGCCCGTTCCAGCCACAACTGTTACTTTTACTGAATACTACAGAGACGCAAAAAAAAAACATTTTACCATTGTTATTCCATAAAAATACATAAATTCACACCAAAAACCCGTGCTTTCCATTGTCTCCTGTCTCCTAACACGTCAATCATGCGGTTGGTTGCGCACTTAAATGACATGTACTGAATCAATCAACCCCCCACCTGCTTGTTTAAGACCTAATGACCCGTGCCTGGTCGTGCTTAATTTAACATCATTGTTTCCACCACGAGGTGACGGGTTAAATGGAGTACAACGAATATATTGAAGAAAGGATATGGATTGGTGCTTCTGAGCATTATATAAATTTATTTTTTTGGTCTTTCTTTCTCAATCTAGTGCTATACATGTTAGTAAAAATCTAGCAACTGACGTCTTTTACTCTCACTTCGTCATCTGGACTGACTGAGAATCGTCCAACCTCTTCTTTATCTACAAACTGACTGACGTTGTCCTATCCAAATTTCAATAGTTTATACAAAGATCCCACAGAAAAAGTACGTTCAGTTTTTTCAGATTTTTTTCCAATTTTTCTTTTCATAAAACCATAATTGAACCTACCATGCTGAAAATCAGCGCTGTGCTATGGGTCCCAGCATCATGTTGAGTGGAAGCCTTCTTATCAATCAGTCATGACGTGCAGCTGTCAACTATCTCTGTTTTGTGCTCGTGATTTATTCCATTTTGTTTTTATTTGTCTTTATTTTTAGAATTAATTATCTTTTTGTATGAACGCTTTTTCTGTGAAAATAAACCTATTTTTATTTCTTTCTTTTAATTGTGATTCGGACTATTACGAACATTTGAAAACAAAAAAAAATCCACATTGGTCCAGCCGTTCTGAAGTGATGAGCTTACCAACGAACAGTATTTCATTTTTCTCGTATACATAGATTGTAAAAACAAGCAAAAAGTTAAACGAGTAAGAAAAACTATTTTACTCCTTTATAGCTTTCTGACGGGCATCAATAAAAAATAAAAAATCACATCATGAAGTTGATGAAAATCGATATTATTGCATCGGAGTAGACCGAAAATTGACCACCGTGATGGAAAAAATCTAAAATGATTAAAAGTATCATACCAAAGTTACACCAATGTAGTTAAATCATCTTTTAAATTACTCCTACTACTTGGAAAACAGCAATCAAACATTTTTTCCTAACCATTATTAGCCTATTTAATAACATAACGACATCCTCATTCGTGCCTGCTACAACCTATAAGACGTTATCTACAGATCTGTCTCCAGCCAATGGTTTATCTAATAACACATATCCATGTAATTTGTTTGTTGCTTCTGTTTGTCATGAACCGTGCGTTTAATTGTGCATGATTGCTGTGACTCCATGGTTTTCATAATTGGATTTTGTACTTTTATGTCAAGGAATTGTATTGTATTTTGTGTATGAAGTTTTTTTGGTTTCACGTTCTTCTTTAATATCATTTTCTATGGATAAATTAGTTTTGTGGTTAAGATATTCAGTTCTATCAAAATCTGTATTGAACTTGCCATTCTTATCGATTCTTACTTACTCGTCATCCATCATTAGCCCAACTTTGTTCAGGTCGGCTTCCAGTCAAACCGGATGCAGCTGAATACCAGTATTTTACATGGAGCGACTGCCTATCTGACCTCCACAACCCAGTCACCGGGTAGTAAAATACCTCTTGGTATGAGTAGTTTTTAGTTAGTTAGTTCGCTCTCCTAACGACCCGTAACAACTGTCAAAAATCCACGAATGACAGCCGATTCTTACTTACTAGAAAATGTTATCATGAAGCTCATTATTTATCGATCAATTCAAGTCAGTCATACTCACTGAGTCTATCAAAAATAGTCTCATCCAAATAACAATCCAATTTGTGAAAAATGTTACATCGAAGAAGCAAAAAGCAGACAGCGATACAAAATCTAACATAATCAGCAACATCTCCAACATATAGCTTGAAGCGGATTAATTGCAAGCTATTAAGAGTGCTATAGTAAATAAACAAATTGTTGTTTTTTTAGTTGGCTGGCCAGCGGAGCGCGGCTGCTAAGATCTTGATGGCGACTAGATTCTTGGTAACCACTACTATGAAAAAGTGAAAGAAATATAAACATTTTACAATACAAAACATTATGAATAAGCCTACCATCATCTGTATGATGTTTAAGTTGATTAAAAACTATTGATGACGGAGGTCTTAGGGATTTGATTATGATTTGATTCTAAATACAGGGTGGCGGGACATCGACGCGGAAACTATAACCATGAAATCAGCATATGGTTGACGATGAGACCCCCTAGCGTAGAAATTTTTCATCGGTTATCAAAATAAAAATTTGCTGTTTCATACATTTTGACCGCGTAGTTATTGCACTTTTCTATAAAACAACAGTTTTTTTTATCCCTGTATAATTTCGTGTGTTAGGCTAGTGGCTAGTGGCGTGTGTGTGGCTAGTGGTAATTAGAAATAGGGAGCCACAATCCTAAATTGAGGAATCAGTCATGGAGGAACCAATTATAAAAATGCTTATCTGAAATAAAAGATTAACTGATCATTTACTAATATCCTTTTTCTAGAGAAAGATGACCATCTTCATATATACAGATGAAAACATTATATCTAGCATTAACTATTCCTACATACGCTGACCAGAAGAATATTTACAGATAACCTGAAACTTTCTATCAAAGTGATTACGACCCGAGTCCCACATCACCGAGATCCATTAGTACTAGCACGTACCTACTATTAAGTACAAGAGTCTTCCTACCCATAACAATGGTAAGCCGTGTCTAATCAGGAAGAGATGTTATCAGCAACCGCGGCCTAAGGTGTCGGATTGTTCTAAGGCCCTGAGCCTATGTGTACTGGAAAATTGTTACTACACAATCTAATCGAAGTTGGGAAGATCCATACCTAATGTGTGAATGAGAACAGGATCTAATTGACTTCTTAAAATACATGATGATGTTCAATGGGTTTTGGAAGATACGTTCAGAAAGATAGTGTCACTAACATAAATGATTTAAAGTTTAATCAGTTTCAGTCCTTATAATCACTAATGATAATAATATAGTCATTATATAGTTGAAAATAAAGTTTTTATACAAAACAGGAATTTTCTAATTGGCGTTGGATTCTTACGAAGCCCTAATCAGAGTGGCCATAGATCTTCAGAGATATGATATTATATTATATATTATTAACTCTCACGAAAATGAAAATATGCCCGAAATTACCACCCCGAACAAGCTAAGACCACACGCACTGAAACAATTTACAACAGTAATTTTTATAATAGTACTTATCTAGGTATTTTCATTCTCTCTACAAAATCACTGAACCAATTTCGATAAGCTTTACATTGTCGGGTACATCCGTTTAATTAGTGGCCACAAGTCGTGTGAAGCCAGTAAGATATTCGTTGAGATATCACACAATACGTGCGTGAGAGTGCGTACGCGCACTTTCTAATGCACAATAATTATGTACGTAACGTTTGCGACTTTTTAATCGTGGTGCGTCGGTGAAAATATATTTTGATGATGATGTATGTAAAATAATTGTTGTTACTTGAACCGCTGTCGAACTTTTCTGTGCTTTGGAAATAAATTGAGAGGCGATTTTCAAGGCACTCCCTTGAACGTGAACATGCATAGATCAATTATCATTGAGTAAACGACTGCTCCAAAAAAGGATTACATTTTATAACGAGATATTATAATACAATTTTATTATTTTATAGGTACCAACCTATCGACTACAAAATATTTATTTTAAGATAACCCAAAATGTGGTAATCAGTCTAACATCAATAATAAAATTTGTCTCCTTGCTTTCAAATTACATATTTGCAGATTTTTTTATATTTCTCTCTTTCCACAAACTGAGACTCCCAAGAGAGACTACCATGTTGGTTTTGAGACTAAAATCCTCGACTTATATATATATTTTTTTGTTAGTCAATATACGCCCACTGCTGGGCAAAGTCCACCCCTTTTTCGTTCCAAACCTCTGTCTCGTGCGATCTCTGACCATTTTGGCCCTGCAAACCTTATCAGATCGTCAAACCACCTTCGCCGTGGTCTACCTCGACGGCGATTTCCTCCCTCAGGCGTCCAGTGAGTGACGATCTTTGCCCAAGTTATATCAAAAATATATTTTAAAATTATTCAGTTAGGCACATACCTACGCGTTCCAAGCTGAATTCCAGCGCCTTCTCATTTTCTGCATTACGAGTTAAACCCATCAGCATCTCAGCTTCCATATTAAAACCAACATTCCTAACTGGACATCCCAATAACAGTCTTTAACCTATCTCCGATCCAATAAACATACAGTTACTGATACAAACCAAGTAAATTGAGATACTATTCCACCACAGCTTCCCTACACTCAAGCCAAGCAATTATCAACCTTGAGGTAAAGGCGGTAAGTTAATTTGGAGTGTAGATATATGTTCGCCAAGTTGCCAGGACATGTTAATCGTGATACGACAGAGTGATCTGTGAATAGGATGGCTACAAGCTGGCGACTTATAAACAGGTCATCTGCGACTGTTATTGAACTTGTGCGTCAGTATTTGAGAGCATAATATTGGATAGATAACTTCTTTTGGCTTTGCAATTAATTGTTGTGTCTGGTTGGTTTCATTGTGAAAAGTAGCTTGTACACGGAGAGAAAATTCTTAGAAAAATTACTGTGCTCGTCACTTTAAAGTGAGTGCAAGTGACATCTATAGAACATTTTCTGAGTCAGATTGGGAAAAATTCACTATTTGTCCAATAAATTTTAGTGTACAGCACGAGAATTTTCACTGTGCTAGCATGGTCATTTTCCATTACCACTCAAATGCACTCAGATTATGAGACAGCACAGTAATTTTTCTAAGATTTTTCTCTCCGTGTAGTTATCACACTAATATTATAAAGGCGAAAGTTTGTGAGTGTGTGTGTTTGTATGTTTGTTCCTTCTTCACGCTCAAACGGCTGGACCAATTTTGATGAAATTTAGCACACAGGTAGTTTATAACCAGGATTAACACATAGAATTTTTTATTCCATTAGAACTTTTTATCCCGATATTTTTACGGGATCGAGACTTATGCGGGTGAAACCGCGGGACGCAGCTAGTCCTATATAAATAAGAAACGATGTTTTTGACATTTTCAACATCATCACCAAATATTGTAATTACAAAAACAATCGGATTGGTGATTAATTTATATTGTAATTGGATTTATATTGTATTGGATTGGATTTGTATTGTATTGGATGGTGGACTCTGGAATCTTCTGCTCGCAAGTCGCAACGCGAGTCAATTGGAGCCAACATCACAGTGAAACGTGACGCTGCGATTTTTGTTTGTGTTGATATTCAATAATTCACTTTAATTTGCGAAAACTGTATTAATTCTTGAAAATGGGTTCTTTAGGGCTCGTCGCCAAACTGTTATGTACTCAAAATAATCATTTATATTAATTAAATTTGGATTAATTTGCCAACAGACTTTATGTACCTATAACTTACAACATGGCTGATCGGTCGCGAGAGAGCGAGATAGCAAAATGTGTGAGCAGTTAAACAAATATGAACTTTTACGTTCCGATATCACAGTTTTTATCTTCACCTCTAGAATCCACGAAAAAAACACCTTATAGAAACCTATTATTCATTTACATGACATAGAAACTCGACGTACCTATAGTACACCCACAATTCGCTAGTTGTGATTTAATCCCATGTAATAGGAGGTGAGCCTATTGGCATCAACTGATCACAAATCTAGACGCCAGGATGCTACTGAGAAATTCCAGATCGAAAAACCCAATAACATTTTGCGCGACCTGGTAATCGAAATCAGGACCTCATTCTGAGCAGTAGCATTTGGGAAAGACCAAAGAGCTATTCATTTATTGATTAACGAATATGACGACCATACTTACTGACGACAAATCTTGAGCATGCAACCACCCTAAAAGGGCTAATTAAATGCGGATGAGCGTTTCTCGGTCGTGCATAGCGCCGAATGATTTAAGGTGGTGCAAAAACTTAAGGAATTATTGCCGTTTTCCTAGTATATGAAGTAACAGTGCATAAGAATAATGTCCCTGGTATAAATGATGCTGCTAGTTGAGAGGAAGACGGAATCTTGGAAACGGTAGCACATAGTGACATAATTGCTAAGTGTTATTTATTCGTGAATCCAAGAGATTTGTTGCAAGAGACGTTGATAATGGTACCAACAAGCTAAAGAAACTGACATTTCTATGAGAAGCAGAATACTTATGCAAACTCTGGTCTTCTTATTAAGGTTGTCAGACGGCAATCTAAATACTTACCTACAGCAAACTATCGCAGCGAGCGATTAATTAGACAACAAAAATAAATAAATTGAAGGATAATTATTAGGTTATTGATATAATAAAGCTAAGGAAGTGGATAAAAAATATAAAAAAGGCAGATATTTTCTTTATAAAATAAATCGATCTGACGCATATTTGAGAGCTCGCGTTACGGAGACTGTTGCAGACAAATCAGCCTACATCTCAGTCTAACGCAGTCAGACAAATGCCACTACAAAGTTGCATTAGTACATCCCATTCTCCGCCCTCTCGATTCGCCATCACTCCTTCAATAGACTTGGCCAGGTGCTGAACAACAAAGTTCATTTTAAACGATCACAATCGATCATCTTGGGCTGTCTCAAACAGATCCTGGCATCAAGCCAGATGCATCGACATTTATATGAAAATATTATTAATAACCCGTTGTATCAGAATAGATCGCAACACGGCAAATGTGTGAGTAATTGCATGTTCTATGAAGCATATGTTGATATTATACTTTGTTATTATTGCACTGTGTGTGTCTTGTGATCTCGACTGCTAACAAATCTTTAATATCTTCCCGCGGCTATTGTAAGAAGTGTCTAAGTAATGATTCTGTGCCATACTTCATGCTTGTATTGTCTATTTATTCTCAAATAGTATCATATAGTCATATTCAATTTAAATAAGTCATCATCATTAATTACGATATTAGTAATGAGCCCACATAAAAGATTCATTTGGGAGACACGAAAAATAAAGTTGATGAAACGAAGACGTACGATATAAAACTAAAATTAGATGTATCAAAACCCCAATAAACCATTTATGACTATCACAATTTACATAAAATGAAGACATGCAAGTAACTCTTCATCAACATAACCATAAACTACACCAAAACCGTTTGTAAAGCTACAAAAACAACAACCACTACCTAAATACCGATTGAAGCAGCAAAACAAACAGTAACTAATCCTTAATATGTCTCAATCTTTGCCTACATATGTCTTATTAAAATAACGAGTCGGATTATAAATCTCAAGTGCCGGTAGAGTGTGGGAGATATATTAGCGGTTTGGACACATTTTTGATATAGCTTGAAATACCTGGGATAGTTTATGATTTGTAGTGTCACTGAAAAATATGTCCATGTTCGTGTTTCAGTGAATTTGTAGAAGTTTTGAAGTAACTAGTTGTTTAGAAGGATTTACAAGCTTCAAAATTAACACTGAGCGTACCCCAATGTTAATTTTGAGGCCATATTTTGAGACCACATTTCCTTCTGTTTTCTTTTCCTGACATAAAATGAAATTATTATACACAATGTAGTTGAGCAGAGAATTTGAGATTATAGTATGATGGTTACAGAAACCTCGTATAGATTCACAAAAACTGTGTTATATCATTGCAATCTACATATTGAACCGATTAGGTGATGAAAGTTGGTATCAAACCAAAGAAAATCACAAACCTGAATAACTCATTACTTTTTTTCTTCAAAAGTGACTTTATTATCAGTATTTTCTATATTCGTATCTATATTTACGACAACAGCAACCATCAAAAATATCAAACGACCATAAAAACAAAAGATCATCAAAATATACTTTGTAAATCGCCAATAGCGATAGTCTTCTGCGCACCGACGCGTGAGTTTCCGCACATTGTTCTGTGCTAGCGCAGGTACGCGTTACTTGTAAAGCGACGTTACACTTTGATCTTGGACTGGGAAGCGATCATTGGACAATTGAAGTGTGAGTAGATGAGAGGATATTATAAGGAGGAATCATGGTTTCAACCTAATATATTTATTTATTTATATGTACTTTATTGTACATCACAAAAATACATAACATAAAAAAAATACATCAAACACTACAAAATACACAATGGGCGGCCTTATCGCTTTCTGCGATCTCTTCCAGGCAACCTTGGAATGGACAGTGATTTTGGACATAAATGGGGCTGTCGTTGGTACTAATATTATGTACAATACACTAAAATCACAAACACATATATATACATATCCAAAATTATAGATAGGTGCATACTCGTAAATACATACTTACTAAATATATAAGCAACGAAAATAAAAGAAGACTGTAGATGATTTTTTTTTAATTGTTGTTTAAAAAAAATACAGGTATGTGTTGGGAGTAGTTAGGTAGTTGAAAAATACAGTCCGCTATACTGACCAATAGCATAGTAATTCAAAAAGCATCAAACAAGATTCTGGCTAAAATAGAACGAGCCTAAATACTATCCCAGTTTTGCGTTTACCGATCAAAACGAAAACTCAGCACGTGTTAATACAGAAATGAATGAAACATCACCAGAGGGAAATCGGGGATCGTTTAAAAAACCATTAAAACCCCAGTTTCACCATAAGCTACTTGAAATGAACGCCATCGTTTAGATATAAAAACAAAAAAAAACTTATTGTCACCTATTCAGAAACAATCGAGCGATTTCTGCGATCACCTACTTTTATTTTACCATTACGATCTGTATTTTTATTGCAATTTCTATCTTATCGTCTTAAAAATAAAGAAAGTCCAGTGTTTGTGCAACTGCAAATCTATTATTGACACAATCATTCTCATCTGCTATGCAAATGTCATCTTTATTATTTAACACAAATAGATCATTTTTTCTTATAGCAACACGACGATTCTTAACACTTCACAAAAAATTTATACCGTTCTGAAAACTGATGTCATAGAAAATTGAAGCTTAGCTCTCAGTAATAAAATACAAGGAAATGTTAATGAAGTGAACGATGATGATGGTTCCGAAGTGGTTGGTGATAATGACGTCACGGTAGGTAACCTCTGTCGTATTAAAATGACATTACTAGACGTACCGAACAGTTATAATAATTCACGCCTTCGAGCTTCGGATATTCAGATTTATTTTGGTTTGAACGCCAATGAGGTCGAAGCAAAGGGTAATTTGTAACAAATTATAGGTGTAATAACATTGACAGTAGCATCGTTATGAATCAAGATTATAATTTGGAATTCTGTCAAACGGTAATTGGCCACAAATAATTTTACACAGCATCATGTAGACTACGTGAACACAGTATAAATTATTATTATTAAAATAAGAAAAAAATATTTCAGTTTTCTATAACATCAACATTCTATAATAGGTAGTGAAAATATGTTTAATTAGCACATCAGAAATAGTATTGCTTTCACGAGATGTTTGGAATCAGAAATCCATGAGCAGAAAATGTATATTTAAAAATAACATAACCCAAACGAACCAGTCCACATCTTATCAATACAAGCCTTAAACAAACAGACACTGACTGAAACAAATCTGACGACATCAAATCTTTTGAAGTGGCCATCTTAAATAACCATCCAATATAACACGTCGAAACTCATAATGTGATAAATATAGAGTATCAATGATGCGTCAACTATGTGATGCAGAATTGCGCCTGCGATTAATGATTCGTGCCAAGACATCTGGTATATTACCATCAATATCTGTCTGTCATATGTACGCGATAAATTCACGAACGATCTGCTTCGACATTCGGAGAAGCTCTTAAATTATAGATCATGTTTGTAATTGCAATGTTTTTCCATGTTGATTGCGGCACCTGTGGTGGACATTGATCAGGTTGGAATGTTTAGTGGGGGAATTTGGAATGGCAAAACGTGAAATTATTGAAGAGGCGGATGGAGAAGACAGCTATTTTAGTTATTTGACAGCTAGCGATTTTGAAAGGTGTAAAACAGGATACGTAGTAATCCAGAACAGAAAGGTGACGTCGGAAACGAGATTGATGGAAAGCCCAAATACGGTGGGCAAGAAATGAAATACTTAAAATATGCAGCAAATAAAAAAATACACAAACTGTTTCTGATTTTCCCAAATGTGACTTAACGTTCATGAATCGGTATCTCTAAATGTAAATCATAAAGTGAAACATTTTATCCACATAATTTTTACACCCAAATATTCCAGACACCCAGCCTTGACTTGCGATCTCCTCCAACATTACCAAAACCACGTCTTCTCATTCATCATCAAAATTCAAATGTCCAGCCAAAAACATACCACCATTCGCACAAAATTCTTCAATACCGTTCCAATTGCAGCACATATCTCTATATCTAAAAATATACCGTTAAAAATCTCTCAGTGGTTCGATGATGCATCGTGGGGCACTACGATGATTTGTGGGAAGACAGGTGTTCGACGCAAATACATCGCAACCGGTTCGGTTTCGCCATCTCAATTGGCATTTTGACATGGTGCTCAAAGTTTATTAATTGCATTTATAGTGCAGCTAGCTTCTCTGGCCCGGGATGGCTCTGATTGGAACTAGCGAAATAACTATGAAAATTTACCAGTCACACACTTCCATTTTTTTTTTCAGTTCCCGTTTTGGTTAGTATACACACAACTCAAAAACTCTACCAGAGATCCAATGACGAAGTGTATGGGACTGATTCACCTGTTTGCTTAAGTTTTCGGGATTCTGTTCGGGCTTGCACGTATAGCCTGCGCATGATGGAGGCCCATGACTACGCATGATGGCGTGAAAGCAATGCCTTCCATTTTTACATTTCACAACATTCATTGTGTTATTTACGATGTTGAACAGACGATTTTTTCAAATATATGAAGCAACGGATTAGCAATTCTACAAAATCTTCGGCTTATAATTGAAAGTGCGCAATTAGGGTGCTGATCTGTCATTTTTTGTTCACCGACCGCGTCGTCATCATCGGTCTAGACAGAGTTGCTGCACTAATTTTAGTCCAGTAATGTGACGTTTGACATGCGGTAGTATCCCAAAACCTTTGAGAATTGTTTGTTTTGTACACACTTCAACACTTAACGCTTCAGTGTCGAGCAAAAGGTCGAATAAATCTTAATGGATGTCGAAGTCAATCTATTCTGAGATCTGGTTTGTTTTTATCGTATGGCGTCTGGCGGATACTTCCGTGGCGAGGAGGTGTGTATTTCCTGATAGTTCTGACTTAGGACTAATGGAATCGCGAGTTGATAACTTATAGGGAAGCGTGCACTATAGTCGATAGCGCCAACGCTTAGCCTGAATTTGTAAATCAATCAATAAACAACTCAGCCTATCGCAGTCCACTGCTGGACATAGGCCTTTCCCAGACTGCACCACACCACCCTGTCCTCCACTTTCCGGAACCTTTCCTTCGCGCTATGGAGCGAGCTATGCTCGGAGTCTCTTTAAAGGATAAAATCAGGAATTAAATTAGCTCTGGCATAGCTTGCAGAGTAAGCAAACTGAAGTGGCAATGGGCTGGCCATGTCTGTCGAAGGACCGATGGCCGGTGGTGTAGACGAGTCCTGGAGTGGAAACCGCGTATTGGCACGCGTAGTGTGGGACCGCGCCCAGCTAGACGGACGGACGACCCAAAGAAGGTGGCTGGGGAAGACTGGAATCTGTTAATCATCAGTTGTAATAGAGCAAATCTTCTTGCAAACCCATCATTATTATGTTTGTATCATCTGTTACTGCTTACCAGCATATTTAGAATACCAAATGCAGTTGCAACCTCTTCAAAAATGGTTACACTACCTGAGAACTGCCCTATTCTCATATAAAATATAGTTTATTGACATATATAGTCATCCCGACAGTTTTTCGGATATGACGGCCAATCTTAACGGAGCTTAGTCTTCAGCGCGGGAGATATTATAGTGCAGACACAGGAGCACTCCCTCTTCCCTCACTCACATAGTCCGATGGGACGGCAAGCGTGCTTTTTGAGGCACGGAGTGTCATACCGCCAACTTCCAAACTCCGTGTTGTTACTAAGAAATTCCTTATGAAAAAACCCAATAACACTGCCTGACCTGAGAATCAAACACAGAACCCCGCACTCAGCAGTCGACCACGAAACTAACGGGGCAGTTGACATATACCACAGGCAACGCAGACAGATACTTGCGATCCCAGAGACAAAGTTGAAATCTCTCATGTGCCTGTAATCTCACCAGTACCTTTCAAATCAGAACACAGCAACCCAGATGTCAATCCATTGCAGCAACAGTAAACACTACATAAAATAGCATTAAAAACAAAATAGAAGCTCAAAGTTTGAGCTCCGCACTGCAATAAGTTCGGTCCGTCGATAAATCTATGAAAATGAACGTGCCCCTAATGTCGCTGGAATGCTTTCATGATCTGACCGACCCAGGGGCGGATTACATGTGTTATTATTTTGATATGAAACGTATGCAATGGTTTCTAAAATACTCTGCTGTGGTGTGGGTTGTCATTTACCTAAAAGCTCGGAAAGATGGCGAATTTCCTGAATACAACGATCTGAACGCTCCATCTTTTGTAGTGCTTGAAGAAGATGACACAATGATCATGTTTCAATGATGTACTCACTATAAATGTGCATAAACTCGAGCGACACAAGGCAACTGCATCCGTCGACGTGTATCGACAGTCGCCTCTGCCTTCGACGCGTAGGTATCATTCGTGTGTATGAGCACTTACTTGGGTTTCCCACTAAACTAGTGCTGTCATATCATAACGGCTATGCACTTACAGTCCGGCCGTCGAGAGAATGCGTTCCTGACACCTGTCCGTAGTACAATTTTAGTACCTAATAAAGATCAAATTCGCAAAACGCGTATTCGTTTGTTTGAATTTGACAGGTGTCAAGAAGGCATTCTCTCGTCAGCTGCACTGTAACGAGCGTTTTAGACACCATAATGTCAAAACACTGGTCACAAGTACGAATGTTCATTGACAGCCGTCGGTTTGCAGCCGTTATATCACGCCATGGTTTCTTAGCAAACCCAAGCTTTACACGTGTATCCTCAATTCATGATACTGATTTATATTACAGAAATCGAAATACCTGTTCTGTTGAAATTGGCAGAGCTCGTGACAATTTATTTACAAAACTAATTCACCCGAATCCGTTCACCCAGTCATAACTAACGACCGACGGCATAAGATCGAAGTGCAAGTATCTAAATATACGCGAACACCAACAGCCATCAATTTGAGAGGAATTAATCGCTCAGGAGACATTGTCGCCGGAATGTGAGTATTTGGCGAATTGGCAGTTTTACAACGGACGTTATTGATTTCTGTTGCAACTGTTTTAGAGAGAATACATAAGTTTTCCGCGGAATTGCGTTTTTGTGTAGAAAACATGACTTTTTAATAGAGTTTTTCCTGCATCACAATACTTTCAGATAGACATTTACTGTAATAATCTCTTATCCATGTGGTACCTAGGTTCTATTTATTTGACTACAATTCCACGACGAAATGTGACAGTGCTCGTTGCCTAGGACATCTGCAACACCAATCTCGTTGGTCTAGAGGCCACAAGCGCTACAGCTAAGCATGAGGCTCCGAGTTCATTTCCCGGGTCGGGCAAAGTGTTATTGGGTTTTTCCATGCGAAATTTTTCAGTAACAGCCCGGAGTCTGAACCTGTGCTCGCTTGAACCCCCTATTACATGGGACCTAAAGACAAGTGGTAAAATGTGACTACTATAATAGCTGCGCCTCTGTCTAACCCTTCAGGGAATAATATATATGTTTTGTTATGCCTACTACAACTTAAACACATGATAATATAGACGTCATCTAACATGATGATTGTCAAGTTTTGAATATTAATGTGAATGGCTCTAAGAATAGGGAAAAATCATAGAAACGATGGACGTGCTGTGTAAGAGATCTTCATCATCGTCATCATTTTTTCGACCATACTTCCCGGTTCCGTGCGTCCCTCATGCTGGTTGTTTGTAAGAGATATAAATAAATGTAATTGACTACTGAGATTACTTCAGATGATAATTAAATGACATGCTGCGCTGGCCTCAAATTAATTGGGATAAGGACATGAGGATGATGGTGATTCTAGGATATTTATATTTGGTTCCCTAAGTCCATCACCCAGTTAATAACTAACCCGACCGACTGCCATAAGATCGAAGTGGAGCCACTAAATATAGTCCGCATTGCCGACACGCGCATCAATGTGCGACAAATTAATCGCAAGTGGGGACGCTACTTTGTAGACGAAATAATTTTGATAATTTGTTGTGATATCCGCATTTATTGGGATTTTCAGGGGTGAAGGAGCTTGGCTATTTGTGATTGGGAAAAGTTACCGCGCTGTGTTTTTGGAATGAAGTTCCTTATGGTAAGTTATAGTCTGCACACTGGGCGTATAGACTGTAACATTTTGACCGTCACGACCACTTGGCTAGAGATTGTGTTTTTATTTAACTTAGTTACTCACAAACGTTGCCGTTGTTTCTTTTTTTAATTGTGTCTGTTATTTAATACATAATATAGAGTGATAGGAACTTCATTCCAACCAGGTGTCCCACGACAGCTCTCGACTTTTTTTTCTCAGTACTTTACTACACCCAATTAAAAACCACACCAACAATTTACTCAAATTCAAATCTAAGAAATCTTTACAAGCAACCATATAATATATTGTCGTCCTCGTATTAATTACATTTCTCATTCATCTTCATATTCATGTATCGAGTATGTAACCTACATGCACATCACATAGAGAACTTCCATGTTTTGGAACAGCTACCTGGTGCATAAGCACCAACCCCATAAACCTCCAAGCTAACAAGAATCACGACCCAATGCAACGGCTTATAAATCACACTGTTTTTATTTACCCATTACTATCACTTATATTTACCCCTCAAGATACATAGCGCTATATCTACCCCCTCCCCCCACTAAGACTTACCTATACACCCCCACTGGCTACGTTAAAATGCAATCTTCTTAATGGAATTTCAATTTTCGCAGTAAAGTTAACTAAAAATCCGACCGGTTGCAATATTGCCGCCCGGTGAAGACGCCGGCTATTTTATACGTAGCGTGTCTGTTTGTCTGTCTGTTACTCACGATATTAATGTAAGGAGAAAAGTACTTTTTTAAAATGGGAATTCGATGTTAAAGAAATATAGAGGGTAAATTGTTAGTGCTGTAACTGGAAACGATATCATGGAGTCTAGTTGATAAATAAACATTACAAACATCACGTTTGTATTCACCGAAGGGTCGGCAGAAGTGTACTTGTAGTATACACATATTGCGCCAGGTATGTTTAACCCTTAAATGCATGATTTATTGTATCGTATTGCAAAAATGCTATTGTATAGGTATTTATCTATAGAATTTAGAAAAAAATATATATAATAAATATTAATATTCATAGAGTATATATATTGTTTTGACAAAGAGGTGCGTTCAGACACTCACAGCTATCACATTCTTAAAAAAATTAAATAACGTACTTTGTTGCCATATGGCAACATTATGCATTTAAGGGTTAAGTCCCATATAATGGGGGAGGGGGGGAGTCTTTTGCAATCAACCGCGCACAAGTCCACACTCCGGGCTGCTACTGAGAAATTTCGGATCCCAATCACACTTTACCTGAACCGTGAATCGAACTCACGACCTTTTGTCCAGAAGTACCAATAAATACGGTGAAAACGATGGGTACAGTAATGATTTTTCGGACAAGACCTTTCACAAGGAGGCCGACCGTCTTCGGTAGAAAAAGTTACCAATTTGTGAGTGGTTGACCAAAAAGGGACCTGGAGGGATTGGAAACAGTTATTTATTTTTTTAATTTTTTGAATCTGTGGTCTTTTAGCTTTGTTTTTGGTCTAACCAGAATATTTTTAGGTGCCGTAGTTTTTTTTTAATGAATTTGTTTTTGAGCTGAGACAGTTTTGGAAAAATTACACCTTACACACGAAACTTGTTTCTACCCGAAACTTCAAACGCGATTTACTCGAAATCAATTTATTTTCCCTTGAGGTCCCTTTTTGGTCAACCACTCACATTTATGTAGTTAAGTACTAACTTTTACTGCTACAATTAAATTCCTAATATGTTTTCCTAACGTTGATACAATATTTTGGGACACGGATTGTAGACAATGAAATGAATTTTTGACGATATGTATCTATATCTTTTTGAGGCTGACTGTAGGTAGGTATCTACCTTACCTAATGCCTTTTGTACAGAGCACGGTTTCTTTAAGTTACGATGTACAGACGCCAGCACATCAAGCTACTACAATCTGTCAAATATCTTTAATAGATTTTCAACTTTATCGCTACAGCATAAGGTTCAAAGTTGATTTAGAAAATTTAACAGTTTCGGGTAGCTTGATGTGCTGGCGTCTGTACAAGCCGCACCTTAGAAAAAACGTGTCCGTCAACAAGCTTCCATAGTGGTCCATACAACACTGATGACCGTACCGACTATACGGCGAATAAACCGTACTTTTCCACGGCATGAAACACATGTGTATACAAAGGGATTCTTTTTCTTGAAAATGATTAGGTACCGAAAAATACAAATTCAAAAATCGAACACTTAAGTTTATTTGGCTAGTTTCTGTTGGCAGGACGTTCTGGTAACAGTACTTGCTGAAAATACTTAGAACTGGGATGGAAACTTGGGACAACTGATAATAGACCTCGAGACCGTACTTCGGCCATGGAGACCCATCTCAACGGAGACTAGTACAATGGGACGGCAATCCGACACGACCGCAGGGAGATCAGGCGCAGGACTAACATCTTAACGTGCTTTCCGATGCACGGGGCTATCACACCGCCAACTTCCAAATTCCGGACTGTTAATAACACTTTGTCCGACCTAGGAATCGGAGCCAGAACCCCATGCTCTGCTCTGTTTTCTGTACAGCTAGTAAGTACTTAATTTATATAAAAAGTTCCCAAAACATAATAAGAATCAAATCACAATTTCATTTCAATCAATCCCAAGATCAAGCAATCTTAAACCCACGCTCCCAACACTACAGCATAGTTTCCAACTATGACACAACACAAAAAACACAAAAAACCAAAAGAAAAACGAGTTATTTGATTCAATAAGCAAAGTTGGGAGCGAGACACTAGTATTTAATATCAAGAACGGAGCTCCGAGGAAAAAGAAAAATCTATACAGGGTGGCAAACCCCCCGATCTTTACGTCTTGGGGACGTTTTCCAACTGCAACTATTATAGACACAGTGCACCTTACCTTGTGTGTATTTGTGTGCTGTGTTGACACAGTGCGAAACTGCGTTTACGGTTTTAGATTAATTAGTGTTTGTTTGATATAAAATTGATGTTGCTTTTTTTAATTATGAGAATACAGGGTGGCTTTTTCTCATGTGTGGTGTTATCTTTGTATGCAAGAAGTATAAACTTAAATTTTGAGTCTATTTTTGTTACCATTTCAATAATAATTTCAAAATAAGGCAAGATATGTGCCCTTCCGGGCGTCCTAGCACCAAACATACGAAGGCATGTGATATCCACCACGCGGACTGCTGGGGACACAGGCCTCCTGTGGCCTCCAGTGAGAACATTATAAGGCTGATTATGGCATTATGCTACCCGTGCTTGTACTGCTGTTCACATAAAAGTTATATTTTCCTGTTAAACAAGTATTCTGACGGAAATAGATTCTGTCTTGATTTTACGTCTAAGGTATGACGATGAATTGACGTGCAGGTGCAGGATGCAGACAAACTTACTCACATTTATGATATTACGAAGAAACCTCGATTCAATATTCCTCACAACTCACAAAACAGTGCAACACTACTAGATTACAACACTCAACTATGCACACTCCACTCCACAAAAATAGTCCTAAAAAATGCACCTGAAATACATGACAAGCAGACACGAAGTACATACGAAAGCAATACCAATCAGACGCTTCAGCGCCTATCTATGTCCGTAGTGAGCACTCCCATTTACGAGAGAAAAAACCTCGGAAAATCTACGTGACGTAACATAGAACCGATAGCCAATGGCGTATCGAACCTTCGGCGATTAACGGCCAGCGCATCGAGACCTCCCACCCTCCCCTTTTCCGTTGAAAAATCGAAGCCCCGACGGGTAACACAAACTAGCACCGAAGCTCAAGCGAAAATAGTCGGAGAATATCGAGAACGAACCACGCGTCGTGATTGGTTGATCGGTTCTGCGCGATTGGGTACAACGGCGCACACTCGAACCGATATCTCGTATTTACCACGTTCGACGTTTATGTGTCAGTGTGTGTGCATGAAACCGCCTTCGATAGGTATCCACTGATGTGTACGTGTAGGTATCGATTTGATTTGTGACGCCTGCCGCGGCGATCGGTCAATCGCGGTGCGTCGCTGTCGATTTAAATTTGGAACGTGATATTTAAATTTGGTATGCATTCATTGACCGTTAGCGTGACGTAACGCTGTCTGATTGGATGAAAGCTAGTAATAAATACTGTCGTAGTTAAGCTATCGTTGTAAACTGTTCTTCCATCATTTACGTTTGGTTAAATTAAGTTTGGAGATAAACTAAGACATGTAGGTATCAATAAATTGCATTCAAAATCTTCCAAAAAAAGGAAAAAAAAATACGATACTAGATGAGTGTTGTATTAGTATAATCATTAAAACTCTACAAAACTCTTTAAAGGCATTAAGCAGCTTACGAGCCAAGCAAGCGACTTCCATACATATCAAAGCGCACTCCTTTCCTACAACATGCACAGAGAAAAAAAAATACAAAAAAAAAAATCACCGCCCACCGTTAATTAAAACGCAACAAAATAAGTCCATAATTCAGTACTATAGCGAATCTTCACAAATGTCAGTCAGTGCGAAAAAAACCGGCTCGTTTCGACAAATTAAAAAAGCACGTTCCACTCCATTTCTGGATACAAAAAAAAAAAGTTTCACAGATAAAAAATGGCAGAACATCCTCATCAACTCGGACTATTAATAGGGAAAAAAGTGCGCAATCCGGGGTTTTACTGTTCACTACCTACTAATATTTAACGAACTCCTAGATAAAGCAAATATATATGCTTTTCCGTGTACTTATTTAAAATGGAAAAATATTTTTCCTGCGTCCCGTCGTCGCTTCCGCTGCAGATAGCCGTAACTGCATTATGTTTGATGTTTTTCTTTTTTATAATGCGGGCGACTAAAGATAGATGGCCTTTATTTTTCTAGCTTATGCGGACCGATAGGGAGGATGGCTTGAGTAATGTGGTCTGCGTAAGTGAACAATCTGGTGACAACAGTATTACTAGGTATCGTCCTAGCCTTAGCACAACTATACAGGGTCAAATTATATCTTAACACGACAAACCAATCAAAAAAATAAATTAATCTGAAGATTTTTTTTTTTTTTGTGGAGTCACCGACCGCAGTTACTACATCACTTGAAATATCAATTTAAAAATGCCGCTTTTTATTGTATAAACTTCATAGTCGAGATAGGTATCGATATCTCAACACGATAAACTAAAGAAAACAGATTTTCTCAACTCATACTTCAGTAACAAAACATCCAACAGTCGTTGAACCCCAAAAAAAACATCAAATATTTTTGTTTTAATTTTATAGTGTTTAAATATCGATACCGATCACATCTGTAGAGTTCCGTTAGCTAATTTAATCTTACCCTGTATTGGGATCGGCTTCAAGTCGAATGGGATGCAGTTGAATACCAGTAGAATAGAATAGAACAGAATACTCTTTATTATGTACACCATATAAATTACAGACTTAAATATAGAAATTTTACATGGAGCAATTACCCATCCGACCTCCACAATCAAGGCCAAAGAAAAGATGGATGGATTGTGTGAGGAATGATATGAAAGAGAAGGGATTGAACAATAGCGTGAATGACAGTGGAGAATGGAAGAAGAATAAATGTTGCGGCGACTCCAAGTAACATGACTATGACATGACTATGACATGAAGGATGACGATGATGACTGTTGTTCTACTGCCCTATTACAATAAAAACGTAAACGCCGGTCGTGTTAGTGTCTAAACACACTATGCCGAAGTTACGCGACCGAAGTTCAGCACAATTACGCCTGCAATGCTATTTGAATTATTGACGACACACTATGCCGAAATTACGTCGCGTCATAGCGTACAGCCTAACTTCGGTCGGGCGTAAGTTCGGGTTTCGCACCTCGAAAGTAATAACAAGATCACTTTCGTTTTGCGTCTGTCTGTCCAACTGTGTAGATAATACGACACGACGCCAAGACAGCGCTCGAGACACTTAATACACACACAAAGTTTCGGAACTGAATTTCTGCCGCGTAAGTTCGGCACTTATGGTGTGTCATATCAGCCGAATACGTCGGATCGTAAAATCAGCCGCTGAACTTCGGTCGCGTAACTTCGGCATAGTGTGTTTAGACACTTAGAATGCCGTCCCATCGGACTATGAGAATGAGGGAAGAGAGAGTGCACCTGTGTCCGCGCACACACGCCTGCACTAATATCCCGAAGGTCTCTGCCGAGATTGGTTTCCATGGCCGAAATTCGGCCTAGAGGACTTTTTTCTTTAAAATAAAAAGAACTTAACTAACCTTGAACTTTGAAGAACCTTCCTTGAATGCTTTTATTAAAGAATATTTTATCATTTTCTATCTCTTTTTGTATAATCCACAGGTTCCCAGAATTCACTTAGTCTGAAACCTTGAGAACTGCGAGCCGCTTTTATATTGGTATTCAATTTCAGAAAGACTAGGTAGGAGTGACGCGGAGCAAAATATCCAGATATAAGATTCCCAAATAAATTCTCAGAGAATCAGTACTTAATTATAATTAATAAAGTTTAAAAAAAAAGAAACGGAATTTATTATAGCCTTAAGGTTTTAACCTTGCCGGTTCAAATTACGATTAACAAAGCTCATGAAAACATCATATTTCTTTCCTGAAAAAGTCAATAAAGAGAATTGATCATTGCTTAACAAATGACTTGGAAAATGTATGCAGCATGTACTTATTAGAAACATATGTCATATTTAATCGTGTAGTACAGACCATCACACTGAACAACTTTCACCACGGGACCAACATACAACAGCCCTCGACTTTTGGGTCGAGTAGGTATTGATAATAGATGGTGAATGTACTTACTAATATGAATTATTTTGTATTTCCCTTCACTATCTTTCCTTTTCACCTAAATAAACAGCTTTAATCACTATCCACGACTCGCTAGTTCTTCTCAAAAGCTTCACAAATGATCACTGAAATATTCCTCATGTTGGTGATATATAAAATTCTCAGGAGCACCCACGCTAGAGGAGTGGAATTACTACAAAATCGAGTATCGCCACAGCGAGATATCCGCCATTCGGTCGGCGGAGGCGTCGCACGTTCAGTTATATGAGACACACTGGGAGAAAAAATACTAATATTTTTATTGAAAATATCATCTCACAAAATATCTAGTCTCGTAATCTCGCTTGCAACAAGCGAGATCATGGGTATTATTCCAGTATATAGAGCATCCACTAGTGACAACTAAAAGCTTTTGTGCATATGGGCAGGCAGAATCGCTGCTAACTTTACTGGCTGTAGTCTTCACCACGTCGTGACAAGACGACAATCAAGAAGAAGATTTTCGAGGTATTGAAAGATATATATAATAATAATAATATTTATAACACATTTGCTCGTAAAGGTCTCTTACTGCACCAATTTCAATATCGTAATGTATCTCATTACGTACTTGTGCGTAATTGTAATGTAAAGCGCACGGTTTATCAAGATGCTCCGTCTAAAATGAACGGTACTTTTTTAAATCTTAGCAAAGAGTTTTTATGTCAGAAAAGTGGTCAACATTTTATGAATAAAATTAACTTTGGGAGATAAAATATAATAAATAAACATTTAATTCTTTAATTTAAACTAAATTTTAATAACTGATTTAACAAGTAATTAAAGATTTATTCGTTTAAGAAAGTCCGAGTTTTATTTATTTCCTCACAAATGTGTTATAAAACGTCGTATGACATACGTGCGGTTTGATAATTACAGCCTCTGCTTTGTTATAGCCCTCACCTACGGCTCGGGCTAGCAATATCGCCTCAGCTGTAATTTTCAACTTACCGCACTTATATCATAATGTACTATTATTCACAAGAAAGATGTACATTTTTTTATCAATTAGAGTGCTTAATCTAGACTTACGGTACACAAAAGTATTAGCATTTGAGGCCGAACTAGGCATAGCCTGTATTTCAGCCCTCAACGCCGTTCCCCCTGAGTTACAAATTAAATATCTCTATTACGACAGTACAATAATCCCAAAATGAATGTTCGTATCTTATTGAACATATAAAATAAATATTTTGAAAAAAATAAAAAAAGAAACAGAAAGAAGAGATTTTTTTTTTTTTTACAATATTTATAATATAATATCTAGATGTGTATCCAGTCCTCTTTTTGTCTGTGATGGAAGTGTGCGTGAATGAGTGTAAGAGGGTGTGTATATTATGTTTCTGAGTCGGTATCTTTTACCGCACCACCTAGCCACATGATCTAACCCGATAGTTTATTCTGTGTTAACTTGTCTAAAATCTTTTTGTTAGAAATAAACTGATATTTATCTGGCACGTCATCTGTCCAGGGTCTGATTGTGTTGTGACTGTGCGCGATTCAACACCGAGAATTTTCACACAGAAATTTATTTAAATAAAAATAAGTTGTGCTCCATGTGTGTAATAAGTTTATCATATACGGTACATAGTTGGTGGCAGTGCGCTCGGAATATGCTCGATATAGAGCACGTCGCCTCCACTCGATCCCGGTGAAACATTGCTCTAGTCAGTGATGTGCTGTACGGCAATATATCGATAAATATATTATGATATGCGCTCTTCAGAGCCTGCATTTAATATGCTTAACTACATAGATATATCTAGAGAAAGACTAACAGATAGACAGTCCAACAGATTACTGACAGTCGCCATATGACGAAAATAATATTTAGTCTTGCAAATAATATAAGGCACTATAACTTATCAGTTTTCCCGTAAATCACGACCGTCAATCTTAACAAAGGAATCAAAATATCCTGTAGTGCATAGGAGCTGCTGCATGAAAGACAGAAAGAAAGAAAAGAAAGCTTTTTTCTGCACAAAACGCACGTTACAAATAAAAAATAAAATAATAATGAAAAAGACATAAAATATACAAAGTAGTCAAAAGCCTCGTACTCAAGCTAACTGAAATTAAAGTTATTGTCAATTTTGTCCAATTCCAAACTATCAAAGGCATTTCCGAACTATCGAAAACACCTTTCCCCATCTCTAACAGCACTTCCGATATAATATTTCATATTTAATAGTGATGCACCACGAAAAATCCTTCGCAGATGACACTCAGCTTATATTTTACATAAATTGGATATTATTGCGCACATATTGAATGCACAGACGTATATTATGTTTTGTATGAACTATTTCTTGGGTATGTTTGTAGGTTTATATGCATTAGGTATAGGTGGTTGTATGGTTTAGGTGTCTTAGGGTACCTCGTATTTTAGCATGATTGCAGTTTTGAAATAATATTAATCCATTCTCATATTAGCAAAGATCGGTATTTAAACGAGAATTCTGCTAACTTTAAATTCAAATTCAAATTCATTTATTGGTGTGATTTTTGGTACATTTTACATGAGATCTTAATAATAAAATAACTGAATAATGTATGTACGTGTAGTCTTTACATTTTTTGCGGAAGACGTAGCGTTGGAGGGGCTTTTGGCTAAGTAATAACAGCCGCACGGGTCGATCGATCAGGTTAAGCTACGCTTGCCGCGGTTGGTGCGTGGATGGGTGACCATCTTCACATACCAAGACCCCTCCGTGCCTCGGAAAGCACGTTAAGCTGTTGGTCCCGGCTGTCATTCGTGGATCTTTGACAGTCGTTACGGGTCGCCAGTAGCCAAAAAGTCTGACAACCAGTCCTACCAAGGGGTATCGTATTACCCAGTAACTGCGTTGTGGAGGTCAGATAGGCAGTCGCTCCATGTAAAATACTGGTATTCAGCTGCATCCGGTTAGACTGGAAGCCGACCCCAACATAGTTGGGAAAAGGCTAGGGAGATGATGATGACGTAGCGTTGGAAAGCCTCCCATAAGGTGGACCGATGAGCTTGTGAAGGCCGCAGGAATCCGCTGGATGCGAGAAGCACAGAACCAGTTGAGGTGGCGGTGCTCGGGGGAGGCCTAAGTTCAGCAGTGGACGTCTTTCGGCTGAAATTATGATGATAGATCACTTTTTACAAGCTGCTCATAATATCACTAAAACTTATCATATAAAAACAACAGAATCCAATTTTATGCCTTTGGTTTGCTCAAAATTCCCTTACCCATAAACTCCAAAGCTATGTCCGAACATACTACAAAAATATATTTATTACACCAGAATTTTGAAAATTTTTCAATATTCCCCCAAGGTAAGCTAACTGAAAGTTATACTCACCTTGTTTTAAATAAAATCAAAGTGTACGTTGGCTGCTAGTTCCCGGCTTGTTCTTTATGAACTTCATAAAAATGGTCGTATTTACTGGCGAAGTACAGTGCCCCTACTATGAGCTCTCGATTTAAAACTGGTGTACCAAGAAATTCTACTAAGGAAAGTATGCAAGTGATATTCAAGCTGGAGACGATAACACGACCATAAATTATACTGCGTATATTTAATTACGTCCCCAATTTGCATACGAATATTTAATCAAATATATCCAATAGTTTCGTCACTGTAGGTAGTCAAAGATTAGAAAAACCCATAGTCCATCCAGTACTATTTAGTTTGTTTGATGAAATCACTTTCTTAATTTCTATGCTAGGATTGATTTCATAGTTCCAAACTACGCTTATGCATTAGTATTGCCCGTGTTTTAATTTACTGTCGTACTGTTGTCTCCACATTATATATACTTTGGAGTAATGATTGTTTTTAATCAATGAAGCCAGTATTAACTGGCTTCATTGATTAAACCAGAAACCAGAATATTAATTCTGGTTTCGATCAAGTCTAAGATACAGGGGTCCTTGTCGGTATCGTCGATGAGTCCGGTTGTAGGCAACAGCTCGTCCCCTATTACTCGTACATCTCTTCATCATTTGCCTTTTCCCAACTATGTTGGGGTCGGTTTCCAGTTTAACCGGATGTATGTAGCTGAGTACCAGTATTTTACATGGAGCGACTGCCTATCTGATCTCCACAAGCCAGTTACTGGCTAATACGAAACTCCTTGCTAAGACTGTTGTCAGACTTTCGGGCTTCTGACTACCCGTAATGACTGTCAAAGATCCACGAATGACAGCTGGGACCAACGGCTTAGTGTGCTTTCTGAGGCACGGAGGGGTCTTGGTATAATAGATGATCGTCCATTATATAGGACTTAAACATGCATGCATGCATGGGCTGTGTACTATTATTTTAATGAGTAAATACAGGTGGCAGAGACATCCGCGCAATCTGTTACCATGGATTCAGTACATGATTTTGAACCTGTCTGCGTTGAAATAATAGTAAAATAGTTCAATACGAGTAGGTACTACTTCAACTTATGTTCTACTAATTCATTCTACTTTGTCTGTTTCATTTTTTAGCCTTTAATGTCCCAATGCTGGACAAAGGCCTGCCCTACTCTCTTTCCACCTCTGTCTGTCCAGAGCTGCCAAGGACCAATCTTTATCAAAGGAGTTTAGCTCATCCCGCCATCTCCGTCTGGGCCTGCCGCGATGTCCGTTTGCCATTTAGCGGGATCCACTGGGTCGTATGTTTGGCCCACTGATCGTCTGACATACGGCACACGTGTCCAGCCCAATTCCATCTAAGCGTGGCAGCTTTCCGAGTGACATCAGTTATTTTAGTGATGGAACGGATTGTTGTATTCTTTACCCGATTCACAAGTTTACCCAGAATACTTCGTTCCATATAATATACCGTTATTATTGTATAACCTAACCTTGTCACCCTTTCTTCATATCATACGCGTGACGTATTAACTTGCTAGATAATGAACGGTACTCTATTTTAACCTTGAACTAAGTATATATTCGTGGTCACATATAATGAAGAAGTAAGTTTATATAAAAACAGGACTCAGTTCTCAGAGTGAAAATATTGTAAGTATTATGTTTTATACAGGGAACGAAACTTGGCAGACGTGATGGGATATTTAAACATGATAAAACAAAACAAACAATTCAATCAATCATCGCAGTCCACTGCTGGATATAGGCCTCTCCCAGACTTCGCCACAACACCCTGTCCTCCGCTTCAAACAATTATTATTTGACGATTTTTTTTCTATTTATACCCCTCACGTCAGTAGAGTTTCGCTAACTAATTTAATTTGATCCTGTATAGTTTGAATAAGTATTTGTGAAAATTGGCTTTCCGAAGAGGAAAAGTTAATACTTATTTAGGAATTTGTAAGATAAATTGTTAGTTTGAATAATCGCGAGCAAAGAAGACAAAATGGTATAAATGTAAATAATAAGGCCTACGTTTTCGTGTCCAGGCGTGGTGCCACGTGGTGGTCATGAAAAACCCCTAATACATGGCAATGATTTTTTTATCCATCCTTTTGATACATTCTTTAATATTTTGTTAATGTTTGGACTTTCTACGCCCTTTAGACTAGATCTGTAGACCATTTTTTTATTTTATTACTTTTCTGGTACTTGTTGACGGGCCTATGCTGTCCACCCATCCTTACTGTAATTTGAAAACATTGTAAAAGCCAGTTATTTTTAAAAGAGTAACCGTGGCGTTTCTTGCCGGTTCTTCTCCATAGGAAACGACCAATTGGAACCGTGCACCTAGCTTCTGACGTTTCATAAGTGCCCATGTAGGTTTAGTTACACCATATAGACGATAATATATTCCCAACTGGTGTTTTATAGGTATACCTCTCCGTAACTCTTCAGGCGTAGGGTTATGTAGGTTTTATCTGCCCAAAAATTAGCTAAAACCCCACTACCACCACCAACACCGATCCAACTAATAAACACCATACTTTGTTCTTCTGCTCACCCTAAATTCAAAACTTAGAAACTTCTTCAAAGGCAAGCAAGTAACACCCTTTGATACCTCAGCGCGCTCAGAACGTTGCATTTTAACCAGTTTAAAATACTTTATGCATGGACATTACGGCAAGCTTTCTGTACGGGAGAAATTCTACTCGATGCTGCGAAGAACTGGTGGAGGTGGATAAGGAAATATAGTGGCGTTCGGAGTTTTATGACCTTCCTCCGGGGCTGGATTCGTAACGGTCTTTAAATTTCTTTAGGCGCACTTTATGCTTTTTTTAAACAATAAACGACTATATACTATATACAAAAAAAATAGGTGTATGCAAGGGTCGTAGCAGGTGGCGTTCTGTAGATTCTACCAACCCCCATGGAAACAAGGCGTGAGTTTATGTATGTATATATGAACGAAACTGAAGTACACCGAGTACCTACTTCAGTTTCGTTCATACATACATCCAGTCGGTCGGTGACGCTGAATCGCGTAAAATCGGCTCCAGTCGCAAGCTTTCTACTTCTATCGTGTAGTCTGCGATAAGCACACCACCTTTTTTATTATGGTATGGTGGGTTTTGGTAAGGCAACCTCTTTCGAGTCAGTGGAGTAAAATCAAGAAGATGCAGTGTCCTCCCCAAAAGATGTGATTTAATGACGAAGATCAAATCAGTGTTTAAAATATTACATTTTTATTCAATTAGAAGACAAGCCCATGGTGCATAGAAACGATGGATGGACTGTGTGGAAGAGGAAACGTCTAGAAAGGAGGTAACTTCCGAGATGACGACTAATAGAGAAGTATGGAAGAAAATAAATGTTGCACCGACCCCAAATAAATGGGATAGGGGCAGAATAATGATGGTGAGTTTTTTAAATATCTTGACGCTGCTTCATGAACATATTAGGAATTCATTACAATATTTGCAAGGAACATCCATATTATTTTAATCGAACATATAAAAAAATAATGGGTAGGTACACTCAATTTTCAACCACTCCTTAAATCCCTCATTCCCAAGAAAAGAAAGTATTCTAAAACAAAAGAAATTAATGGAAAGAAGTAAAGATAAGAAGTGAAACAGAACCTTATCCAGTATTTCATAGTTTCGCGGATGTAAAATACCACCCAGCGGCAGCCAATAGCGGCGGCCAATTTGAATATAGAACGCCCGCTCGGAATTTATAACGGACACACGAAACTTAAATGTTCGGCAACTGTATTGTGTAGTTTGCAACTGGTTGTTGTAGCCGTTGCTTTTGCGTTTAACCTGACAAAATTAAAAGCAAAAGTATCTGCTAACTATTTTGGGGTCGCCTGTTGTGTTTTAGTCTGAAAGAATGGAATCTGTGTTGAATTTTAAAATGGTGCAAATACTTATGCAAATCTGTGATTTTTATTCTATTTTAATTTGTTACCAATAGGAATACCTACTTTGCCAACCAATAAAATCATAACTATGCAAAAAACAACTTACTTTTAAAAACTTCAGTGAGAAGGGTGTGCTTTCCTTAACAGTTTCTTGCCCGTTCTTCTCAGTTTAAAAGTGCCTGTAATTGGTTTATTTGAAATCAATTCTTTGAGTTTGATTTTGTTATGGCACATTAGAACGAGAAAGTTTTAGAACGAGACTGTCACACAGGTATAAGTTACAATCAATACAGTCTACTAATCTGACATTTTTCTAAAATTCGACATGTCCCAAATTAACGGCCACATACTCAAAATCAAAATAAAAATATTTTATTTCACATAAACCTACATGGGCACTTATGAAACGTCAGAAGCTAGGTGCATGGTTTGAATTGGTCCTTTCCTATGCAGAAGAGACGGCAAGAAACTCCACGTTTACTCTTTTAACTGTCTCTGTTTATGTACAGACGCCAGCACATCAAGCTACCCGAAACTGTCAGATTTTCCCAATCAACTTTGAACCTTATGCTTTAGCACTAAAGTTAAAAATCTATTAAAAAAATCTGACAGATAGCAGCACACCAGACAGGCAGCTTGATGTGCTGGCGTCTGTACACAAAACTTCGCGTAGCAATTGCAACTCAACAATTACTCACAGTCGCATAATTACATCATAACTCATAATTTTCGTTCGAATATTTGAGAGCAATATTCGTGTTCAAACGAAATCTAAAGAGCAGCATCTGTAGTTCCGTAGCAGCCAAGCGAACATTACAGCTTCCTTACCGAAGAATATGTTATAGAAGACATGATTTCGTTTGAGCATATCGTGAAGCGTCTGCTTTTGATTTTAGCAATGCCAGATAATTTTATCGAAGGAATAATTTTGAATTTTTGACAGTTCTTCCATCCAAAAACTGACAGAAGTCAATTTTATTCCACGAATAAAAAATAATTGTCTATTGAAAAATCAACCCTTAATAGGAGAATTAGGATTATTTCTCCTGTGGAAAATTGTGTCGATGATTAAGCAAACACTTTATGATATTTTCTTCACTTCACTACTGTATCAAATCTAGACTGCGAAAGGAAAAGAAATCCATGATTTCGATCCTTTTTCTGGATTTGGAATGGTGCCCAAACTGTTCCAATAAATGGCTCTAACGATGTCCCTTATCACCGCTCGTAAAAGGGGGTAGGCTGTCCATTATCGTTGAGACTAAATAACTTCATTGTGGACTAATCAGCTTTATGATATATTACTGCTACCTTCTTTACATTTGACAAAGACAGTTATATGAATGTAGGAGACGTGAAAAGAGTATTATAGGTAATTGTGGGTATGACCTATGACCACATCAGCATAGATAAAATGCTATTATAGCTAAGGATAGAATGGTTCTGGGGTCCGCTAGGGCCAATGCTTGCCAGGGTCGCGGGTTGTTCGAAACAGTTACCGTGGCCTCTGGCACAGGCAACTGAAGGAACACGGGTGGGTTCTAGCCAGTAAAAGTCTTACATGCCCTCCCGCTCCGCTTAGAGCGGGAGAACTTATTTGATAATTTCCCACCCAAAAAAAAGGGGTAGAATGGTTCTCTTGTCGCTTAACATGATACCTATCTACGAGACTTGTACATCTATAGAACCTCTTACGTAACTTTGGACTAAGAAGCAACCTCGTCAAAACATTGTTACTTCTGCCTACCCCCAAAAGAAAAAGTCAAAGTCAAATAATTTATTTCAAATAGGCACATAAACGGCACTTTTGAATTGATTCTAGTTTCCCCTTCTAAACGGTAGTTTCGTATAGACAGGAAACTCCACAGATACTCTTTTAAAATATTTTTAACAAAAAATCTTATAAATTAAGTTTCATTTCAAGCTAAGCTAAGTAAATAACCATCATCATCGATTCCCAACATCCTGACCACAAGCCCAAATACCAGAATTTAACCCTAAAATTAATAAGTAACCCGGCACAGAAACGTTAAAACTAATAATGCAACAGCGGACCAGATTGCACCAATACATTGCACCTGCCCGTAGTAGCACTGGGCTCTTGTCATCCCGGGGGCGCACCACCCCCGCGCCACCTCCAAAGGGGGGAGGGAGATCGCTGTACGTGTGAAACCGGTTTTTTATATGTATTATATTATATTGAACTGTGGGAACTGGGATGTATTGAGAATTTTATGTGCTTGTATGTCTTGGAGAATGAGATGGAGCTGCGGGTAGTCTTATGTCCAACAGTGGGTTCCAGGATATGAAGAAGTAATATCTGGCTGTAAGATCGTTGTCCATTGTTCTTCTTTCATGGTAAAAGTATGAGGCAGTTAAAAAGGTTGACTGCTCAGGGTGCACCGAACGCATTTTAGAGTCTCGTGGAGAGGTTTTAAGTGCACTCAAGGTCATCCGCCCTTAAATAACCCTCCTTTAGTCCTTGAAACTTGCTAGTCATCAGGCATTTATTGACCCAAGAGCTATATCTAACCTTTCAAATTAAAGTTATTACATCCACATTGTGAAGAAACCTTACTTGGCAAGCACCTAAGTCCTCGGATCTTTACAGCTTGAACGGAGACTTAGAAATCATTGACTTTAAATATGCTAGCTTAGTCATCCTAAAAGTGCCTCCAAACAATAAAATATAAATACCCTCAACACAAAAAATCACCAAACATGACTGATTGACTGGTGATCACTGATAGCAGAAAAGAAGACACCTCATTCTGTCCTCCTGAACAAAACCCATGCAGTACCTACAAGAAATGGTGAGCACAGATTAGGTACTAACTACATACAACCTTCTTAGAAACAGACTAAATCCTAAAGAAATCTATACCCAGCCTCAAAAAATCTATCCCAAAAATAACAAATACAATATGCGGACGATAATCTATTTGTCCCTAAGGCCGACAATGTAGGAGAGGATAAAAAACTTAAAGCTTACAACGGGCGGGCGGGATCATAAGGCATTTTTCCGAACACACACGAACCACTACCCCCCCTCCATTGCGCCCCCCACCCCGGTGATCTGCGCCCGATACCGTAGAGTAGCCTGAGAATTTTCTGCAGAGACTTTTGGAGGACTTTTAAAATGTTTGGTTTTATTGAGATGGGTGTGAATGAGAGTTGCAACGGCACTGGATTTTGGGACTTCAATTTATAAAGGTAATCTTAATACTTCTAAAATAAATTCATAGGTAAACCTATTGTGCCTTTGAAGGCACTGAATTTATCAAGAAAACTAGGGACAATACAGATGTGAATTATTTGACTCAAACAATCTTATTTTTGTGTTATAATAATTGTAAACGTTACGATTGCAAGAATTAACTGTTAACAAATCTACGATCTATCCTTATTAATCATAACAAATTGAAACGGTTTTTGTATCATTTTGAAACATAATTCAGAGCACTATAATTATCGCATCTATTATAATTATATTGTAACCTAAATGGAAGAAGTCACTGGCTCCTGAAGTACATGTACTCCTCTAGCCTAGCTCTGGATCTAGGATCTAAAATTTTTCTGTAACTTGATTTTATGGCAATAAAGAAATGTATTATTACTATAGGTATTATCTATAAAGTAATCATCTACTGAAAAACAGCATCAAAAACCCTCCTGAAAAACCGTCCCCTCTAACTTTCAAACTAATCTACAGCCACTCTTTGCTTCTTCGTCTCGCCGATAGCCTGCGATGTGTGCGGCATCGGAACGCTGAAAGACGCCCTGTGACGCCGAAGCCTTCCTGAAAATGTATGCTACCCCCCAACCCCCACGCTCAAGCAAAAACCCACACAGCGGCACGGAAAAAACCTCACCAATGTACGGAAAAGGTGCCTGTGTGCGTCAATGAAAGATTACTCCTATGTAGTAGCAATACATATTCGTCGAGCGAAAGGTTTTCCAGCTGTGTGCGTTCTGTGTCAACGCTGTTTCGTATTACCGTGTCGCTGTGTGAGTGTTTTATTGACATTTTTATACATGAAATTTTATGTGCACGATTTAGATGTTTTTGTATATAAGCTCCGTGTGTTGGATGTGTGTGTGTGAATTATTTGCGGTCGCTTTCGATGTTCGTAGAATACTGAATGGTTGTAATTAATTCGTTTCAGATGAAACTGTTTGGTTGGTTTCCGTGAGGAATATTCAGGATTTGCTGAAACTGGAGGATTTCGTTCGACGGTCTGAACTATTTGTTGTGTCTTAGGGGATTTGATTTCGTGAAATACTTTGTGTTTAATAAATCTATGTTGGTAGTGGGTTCCAGTGAATTTGTATCGTCGTTCGCTTGTGTTTTCTGTGCTGATATTACGACATGTTTACAAAATTTGTTTTAATGTTGCAGTGAGATGAGAACGTTTTACGATAGTTTTGTAATATAAGCATACTTTTTAAACGTTCATAATAACTGTATGTTGCAGTCTTTTGAAATGGACACTCTCCCCTCCTATTTTATGTTTACTGCCACATTGATTTAAAAGTCTCAGAAGACGACTTATTTTTGAACCGGAGAAACAAGTAAACTAGTTATTAGTAACACGTTATCTACATAACTTAAGGAGATTTGACGAGCTTTAGCATGATTCCACCTCCTTTCCTTATTACATATGTAGGTTTGTATTTCACACTGGAGAGGTCCACTCAATATACATGTGTGGATCTTTCCTCAAAAGACCTATTCAGACACCAACCTATATGATCTTCCAAGATTATGTCTGGACCAAAATTATGTTTGGACGTTAAAAGAGACTGTGACCTCTGAGTCTGTTCCGGCCTTTCTTTTCAGAGTAGTCAGATAGGAAACGCTGACCTCATCTAGTTTTTAAAGTATGATTGACTTGTAAAAGTGTTCATTAAATCATTAATCATAACAAACAGTGTCAGGACCAATATCCCCTTTATTTATTCCACCCACCTTCTTAAAACAACATCAAAAGTGACCACCACAGAATGATGCCAACCCAAAAAGAAGGCAAACTAACCAAAAAAGCGACCACTGGTTCGCTCGACCAAAATTTACATAGTTAATACGAATCGACACTCACACACGCACACGTTGTTTCACAGACAGTGGGTCTTACACACACGCTGACAGAGAATTTTCCTCTGCCGTATTAAAATGGACTTCAAAAATATAGAGAACAGTTAATTGAGTATGGAATATTTTGTGTGGTCTCTCGTTATCTTGGCTCGGTGGTCCTTTCCTAGCTATGTGTTGTGTACTCATATATATGGGTAGATAGAGCAATAAATTTAGGTATCTTGGAGAGTAATCTTGTATAGATTTCAATATATGGGGTAGTTTTGTAATCTTGTTTGTTGATACCAACAAATTTCGATCACCATTCCTACTGCCAACCGTGGTGATACTGTAAGTGTTTATTATAAAGACTCATTTGGAGGGTACTGTGGTTAAGCAGTACATGCAATGATCACAAAAACGTTTGCCAAGCGGGGTGATTAGTGCTAGATCATTCATGACCTTTTTGTATTGCAGTGTCTGGGGCCCATGTTCTGTGGTAGCCATTGTAATACGCCAAGCGTTGCCTTTATCTTTTTTTTGTTGTTCCTTAGAAAAATAGGAAGCTGTAGTCACCATCCTTTTCTTAGCTATAGTTTCGATCAAGTGCAGTCAATTTTCGGATACTTGGACCTCGATCATTTTTGACGTTACCACTTGCTGTCTAATAACAAGGTTCAAAATATGTTCAAGGTTCCTGCCAACATCCGAGCTACTGCGATACCAAATACTACATAGCTATCACATATTTACATTGTATCTCCCGACGTCCGCCTGCATCTCTGAGGCACGTGTGTGTCTTATATTTTTATTTCCTTACCATCTAGCATGTAGGGAGTATATGTAGTATCTTTGAAAGTCGTGCGACTAGAAAATTACGACTTTGTTCTATTCTGTTGCTTCATGACCCGTTTTCTGTTGAGAATGACGTGTTTTATTGTGAATTAGGTGAAATTAGGCTGTGATATATTTGTAGAGGTTTCCTGGATATAGATACTAACATACTTGTGGCCCACAAGTATTTCGTAACAATGTCATCGTGAAAACTTAGATGAAGTGAGCTGTCAAAAGTGTCAACCTCTAGCATCAGGTGGAATGACAGCTCACTTCGCTTCACCTAAGTTTTCACGGAGAGATTGATACAGAATAGATCAGCGGAAATAAGTATATCTGATGCTGATTTCACATACGAGACAAAAGTTTTTTTTCTGCTGTAGACAGAACGATTCGGAATTGCCTTTTCAGTAGATTTTTGACAACTTAGACTATGATAGCTGTACTTTTACTAGTGAGACAGTGACAGTCTATCTTAAGACTAATTTAAATTTATTTTTTCTAAATTAAGACAATCTTAACTCTGGTCTGTGCATGGGAGACAGCCTAAGAAGCAGCAGTGCTGTATTTCTTTGACGGGTGAACCTACCCCACACCTCTACAGGCCTATTCACATGCAATATTTCAACTGTTAACTACTAACGAGCATAGGAAACGAGTAAAGTAATTAACCCATGCGTTACAGACCTGGAAAAAAACTTCAAATACCTTTTGACGGTGATTTCAAGTCTAATTTAAGACTGAAGTAGAGCCATTTGAATGCCAAGCTACCAAATAGTAAGTATTAAAATGACATGCGTGTGTCACCCTAATTGTGTAACACACTATTACTCTAAAGGAGACGGATACGCTTTCATACAATTTTGGGCCTGGATGTAAAAAGATTAAATTGGTGTCAATTGATAGCTACTATACTAACAAACAATCACTGAAAATTTTGCAGATTTTGGCAATCTGAGAGCCGAGATAAAAGAGATTTAGGAAAAGTGAGGTTACGTAACAATCTGTACTTAACAGCCGATTTTTGAAGTGGGATTGACATTTTTTACCCGACTGCCGAAGGAGGGGCCACAATTTACACAACGATACATGATGTCAATATCCAATCGGTAGGTCGTTCGTAGAATCCAGAATAACAGTTCAACGTTTAAGCGGGGTTCTCCGTGTCCGGTACGAGTGTCGATATCATGTCATGCATGTCAAGTCAGAGTTAGCACAGGTTAAAAATACAATAATCGATTAGTAAACGTGAATTGATTTATCTTAATTATGTAGATATTTAATTAGTTTAAACTCTTAATACTTTAATTCTAACAGATTTAACTATTTTAATTGAATTCTTTATATCGTGGAAGCATTTTCGTAAACAGTATGAACTCTGTAACGTCAATCGATTATAATTAAATCGATATTCCAATTACTTCGTAACCCTAACTTAATTATTGGATTTCTCATTTTCTAGATTGTAAATTGAGTTGATTTTTCACATTTTGAATTAGAAAAATATAACCTTTTTTTTAAGCCCAGAAAGCCCCGTTTCCTTTGAATCATATTGCTAATCCATTGATCCATATGTTCGAAAAACGTGTCTGCTCTGAAAACGTAAATAACGCAATGAAAGATGTTGAACTGTCATAATGAAACCCATTGATACTGATAGTGTGTTACGCAATTACCCCGCTGTATGAACGTAAACGAGGTTAAAGGAGTATGTAGGCATCGTAGCAGGTGGCGTTCTGTAATTCTTGCTTACCCCCATGAGAAGAAGGCGCGAGGTTATGTATGTATAAAGAATGTGAATATTAAAATCACATAATTTCTGTAAGCTGTCATCGGAAGCGACATAATAACCCTCCCTATTGATAGTATTTTCCCCCTCATCTCTTATTTCCCACCTCACTCAAAAACCTAATTTCAATAAAACTATTATTCAAAGCAATAACTGTTCTTCAGAAACCCATTGATCTATAACCAATGAAGACATCATTAAAAAACTTATTCAATAATGCAAAGTGGCGCTTATATTCAATGGAGTTACAACAATTCATCGATGATTACAATCGAGAACTTTTTGCTGCTCTGCCATAACAACTAGGAATGAATTGTGCAGAAAATTATTCATACTTATATCCCTAACTGATGACAAGATATTACCATACAAATTACTATCATTTTTCCATACAAAAACAAGCGAAAAACCACCTTATGTCCATACAGTTAAAGGTGAAAAAAACTGTATAAAAGTTATACACTTGGTAAGATGGTAAGAAATATACATAAAAAAAGACGTCCTTATGTTTATTGAAGATCATAATGTACTAAGAATTAATTAGAATAAAAAGTGTAATTAACATACGTATATTGGATAAAAAACTGACTCCAGCTGATTATGGAGCGGTAATACGCAGGTAGTAGGGTCCAATGAAGAATGAAGAGTAAGATGTTGACTACGAAATGAGCTTGTTGTCTGTCAACACGTTGTCCGGAGGTGCGTTTTATTGAATAATTAGTAAATAATTATGTATTACTAAGACTCTATCATTACGTACGCATACGTTTATTACCTATCAAGCTAGGCAAGTTATGATTAAAGGTCCTTACTTTACTGTAGTTTTTAGCCGTAAATAATGCATTTGATGTCGAGTCATTTCTGATTCTGACGAATGAGGACGTGTTTTTTTTTTAATCTAATAAATTGACAAAGGTATTTTACAGTTGATGAGAAAATTGTTGTATTTTAATAAGCAACCAAGATAACTATGTCCTCTCCAATATTATTTCTTTATTTACATTCAAGGGTTAGATTTTCCCTGCCAGGGTCGCGGATTGTTCGAGAGTTACCGTGGCCCTTGGCACAGGCAACTGAAGGAACACGGTTGGGTTTTAGTCAGTAAAAGTCTGACGCACCCTCCCGCTCCGCACAGAGCGGAAGAAGTTTTGATAATTTCCCACCCAAAAAAAAGGGTTAGATTTTCAACTTTTTTCCGTTCCTAAACGGACTGTACCTATAGAAATCAATCTTATCGATGTAAGAAATGCACATCAGAACCAGTTTTCTTACACAAACTGATATAATAAATAAATAAATAAATAATCAGCCTATGATGTTCCAACTGATGGGACAAAGACCTCCTCTCTGTGAGGGAGTGTGCCATAATACACGACGCGGGCCCAGTGCGGGTTGGTGGATGTCACATTTCTTTGAATTTTTGGTTCTTGAACATGTCGGATTCCTCACAATGTTTTCCTTCACCGTTTTGATAGCCTGTCTAGGTTCGAACCTACGACCTACAACTCATAAGTCCGGCCGTTACCACTGGCCCACCATTTTTCTATTAGTCTTACTTAAGGCATCAGCCCGAAAAGCTACAAACCTGCTCACACCACCTTACAAAGGAAGCTTCCTCAAACTAAAATGTAATGAGCATATGAATCCCTCAATTATCATGAAATGTGAACAAAGTTCTAGAATCGAGATGTATGACGTGACCTCCCCCTCCTCCCAAAAATGGGGGGAATGGGGGACGCGACCCACTTATCCTTGTAATATAGTAATGGTGGAGTAGCATTTATTAAATTGTAAAAATCTTATTGATTTCCTAGTTGGGGGAGGGTATGAGTGATGGGTAGTGTCTGGGTGGGGGGTGGGAAAGCGGGAGTGGGTTGGATTTGTGATTTTTCCGTTCAATGTATGTAAGTGGGTCGGTATTACTTTGTGGTCCTGGGAACAAATGGGTCTTTCCTCTTACCTGTGGGTGTCGTAAATGGTGGCTTACACAAGAAGGTAATATGTAAGAGAGAAACAATACTCGTATTTATCAATGTTTTTTTTTCCAAGATTATGTCTAGGTAAACAGAAACCAGACTGTGTTAAATGTGACTAAAAATATAATTAAGGTAGGAACAATCTATAATAATATAATTATGGTAGACTGGCTTCGCCTGCGTGGTGTGTTGATAAAAAGTAGCCTATGTCCATCTGTCCATCTCCAGGCTTCAGACTATCCATATCAAATTTCCTGAAACATACATTCACACAGATATACATAAGGACAGATAGACAGAAGTTACTTTCGTTTGTATAATGTCGGGTAAAGTTTAGTATGCATACAATTATTATTGAAGAGGATTACTTGTTCTTGTGTTGTTTGGGTTTACTTGTCGCACGGTAGCAGTAAACAATAAAAACTGAAAGGATTAGAATAAAGTAGGTATATAGGTAATTACCGATATGTTTTGTCGGTTCTACTTACTGCAATATACTCCTGTAAACTATGTTACATGATTTGTTTCGTTCAGTGAAAACATGCAGATTTTGCGAATAAGAAACACGTGAGCAAGCTGCGTAGAGCTACCCGTGGGAAGAACATAGCGTGCCAAAATATATCCCTGCTACCTTTAAAGTTTTTCCTTGCGATTTATTGATCGTCATAGAAAATGCAACCTTTAATGAGAACTGCAGACGTTTAAAATAAAAGGGTAAGTTATTGGGTATTATTGGTATGCGTGGTTTAAGTAAATTGTCTCCCTTCGCTTCTCCAGTTAAAATTGTGGCCTTCACAATATGCCTCCCTAGTTCAGTGACTCGCAATCAAGAACCGTTGCATAATCTCAGTGCGTCCAAGTTGCGCATTAACAAAACGGGTATACCTTTAATTCCAGCGTATGGCACTCCGGATAGCTCCAAAGAGTTTAGAAACTCCACGGGGTAGCTCGTACAGTCATCGGATGATATGACTGTGAAGATGGAGTTGTACGTTGATGTATCGCTAGTTAGTCGTCCAGGAACAAAAAAAATAACCCTATCGAGCCTCTACACCATTGAACTCTGTAAATTTGAAAGTAGATACCCGGAATTGTACACAAAAAGAGAAAACATACAAACTAAATTTACTTTAAGACATAAAAATAGATGAAACTTACCTGTATCCCGATTAAAAATGCGCTCCTCAAGCACCTATGTCATGTCGATCAAAAATATAATAATAAGCTACCAGAAGAAACAAGAAATATAAATAAATATAATATTTTTATTAATAAATTAAAACTATTATAATATAAACACAATAAATACATTCATAAATACTATTTAAAAAAAAAGCTCTAATCTATTTACATTATTCTTGCAAATACAACCTATACCTAACTAAAAATATAATCATATAATTAAATAAACAAAGAAAACAATTCTAATATGACTGCAATTAAATAAAAAACTAATCTATATTTCTACTTAAAATATACTACCTAAAAATTATAATTATGGCTACTGTGAGTTAGTAATACTAATAAATCGCTTCGAATCTAATAAGCTGTAAAAAAAAACGCGAAATGAACACAACCGTCGACGACGTCATGGCGCGGACTGCCCCTCCACCCCCGCTCCGCGCGCCGCCGACAGGCGTTAATGGCGCTAAACCCAGGTCAATCTTATCCTGATAACTTTTTAACTATTCGTCCAAATTGCTTAGTGTAAAAGACAAAGTTTATCTACATTAAATATCAAAATCGATAAATGTATTGATTTTGATAAGAATTAACTAAGTACTCTAAAATGTGCATTTAAAAAAAAGTATCCAATTACAGTGCATCTTTTTCTTTCTACTTAGTTAGAAAAGGACAGAAGATAAATATTAGTTTAGTCCTGTCAAATTAAGATAACCCATAGACAAGTTTAGAAGTGATTAAAAAATTGGCTACTAAAAATTTACGTCAAGCGCTGACTAATTTGACAGGACTAAACTAATATTTATCTTCTATCCTATTCTTAGTGAAATAGAAAGAAAAAGATGCACTGAACTTAAATTTAGTTTAGTGTGTGAACAAGAGAATCGGTAGTATCCTACTATAATATTATACCTAAACGCGAAAGTTTGTGAGGATGGATGGATGGATATTTGTTACTCTTTCACGTAAAAACTGCGGAACGGATTTCAATGAAACTTTACAGTAATATAGCTTATACAACAGAATAATACAGAGGATACTTTTATTCCGATATTCCCAAGGGATTGAAAACCTTGAGGCGCTACTAGTCTATAACGATAAAAAGATACTAGGTACTAGGCGGAAAAATAGATATCTATTTTCATCACATATTCATCATCATCATCATTTCAGCCCGGAATCAACCCCCACCCACCCCACCACACCATCCCACCACCCTCTGCTGTGTATAGGCCTCCCCTTTTCTTGCCATACTTCCCGGTTCCGTGCGTCCCTCATCCAGGTAGTATTCCCGCGACTTGACGACATCATCAACCCAACGCGCTTTTAGACGGCCCTGACATATTATGATGGTTATATACAATATTCACCTGATTCCAATAAACCCCCTCAGATTGCTTAGCTAACATAATCAATATGTGCTAATAACGGTGGTTTATGACGACAAAAACAACCCGTACCTAGTAATTTTATTTCAACACGAGTGCCTCTCAAAACAGCATCCAAATGAGCCATCAAACTACCCTTTTTAACACATATTAAGTCACACCACAACGCACCCAAGATTACAAGATGCAAGTGGTGACAAAAAACAGCAATATCTACGTCTATGCCGTTCAAGGGCCGTATCTTACCGTTCCGTGCCGTACTGTGCCGTTCAAGAGCCTCGCCGTGCCAGCGTAGGCTCGATGGCTCTTACACAGACAGACACTCTATTTTATGTAGGTATAGTGGGGCTTCTTGCATTTTTCTTGTGGTTTTGATGTAGTTTCTGATCGGGAATGTGAATGAAGGGTTCAAGTGAGTATTTAATAGACATTAATGACAATAGGATAAAGTGGTAGGTATTCTTAGGAACAGATTGAGTTATGTTATTTAAGTATAATAAATAGCTCAGATTGTGGCTAATTAAGGAAGCTGGTACTATGAGCCCTGGTGGTAACGAACGTAGGTCCAGGCAAGGGTACCGCAGGTACTTAGATGTAGGTACACGTACATTCAAGTTGGATAGCGTGCAATAGGAGAGGCCTATGTCCAGCAGTGGACTGCTGTGGGCTGATGGTGATGATGATTAAACGTACCCAAGTAGTACCCATAGTTTTACAATAAAACCTAGACCGTAAGGGTAAAAGTAAAGCCAATGAATGATGCTTCTGCGAGTGTCGATGGCTGTTTAAATTGTGTCAACCCAGAGATTTGTAGGTCGGTCAAGACGAACTCGACATGAGTTTGCCTTGACTAAATAGGTGAACGATTTCAGCAGGTAAGGCATTATGGGGTGGGCAGGGAAGCAATATTTTCCCACAGCTTCAGTATTGATTGAAACCGTTTGCCAGTCAATGGAAGGACGCTCATCGTAAATCTAAAACTACGATATGATTTATCTGTTTAGGTACTTTAATATCATCACCATCTGTTTAAGCTTTTCCTAATTATTTTGGGGTAAGCTTCCAGTCCAACCAGATGGAGCTGAATACTTACCAATATTTTACACGGAGCGACTATCTGATCTCCACAACCCAGGCACTGGGTAACACGATACCCCTTGGTAAGACTGGTTTTCAGGCTTTCGGGCTGTTTACTTTACTATATCATGAAGTACTTAAATGCTCCCATTGGAAAAACAAACAGCATGAAAACTCGTTCCAAGATTAATGTTCTATCAAAAAGTCTACATATTCTTACATGACATCTTACACAATTAATATTTCTATTGTTACGCGTAACAATTGTATTATGCGACACATGGAGACCGCTCATTACATTTGTGTGTCGTTTGCGCAACGCACTCATTTCTTACACGTATGGGAAATTTTATATGCAACCTTTTTGTAAATCAAGTTATTGCAACTTTGGACAATCTACATGTCCAAGATTTTGCAGAGTTAACGGCTAAGGCGTCCTGTGCAATATAGCGGAGAGCAAAATATTAATAAAATAATTCCACTAAATAAATGTTTTCCAAGCTCTGCAATTCTTCGATCCTTCCTGTATGCTAGAATGGACAGGAAGCCTAAAGCTTGCAAGAAGATATTGAACAATACTTAGAATACACACCGTATCTTATGGAGATATTTGGAATTAAACCTTATAGACTATAGTATCCACGAAAAGAAAGAATGAATGATGTGAATTATGAGGATAAGGAAGTATAGACATCACGAATATTATAATCCTGTGGGAAATAAACAACTCAATTTAGTGATAAATGAGATATCCATATTCAGCAGCTGGTAATTATTCTATTATTTCCCTTAAAACTGTCCCATAACGTGAGTCAAATGGTATCGAAGTCCCACAGTATAATTTGCCTATAATGTTCCTACTGCTGGCACCGTGAGAGGCAGCGGGCCGTAATCCACCACGCAGGCCTAATGTGTGTTGGTGGATGTCACATGTCTTTAATTTTTAGGTTTCTGTACCCAACGGGTAAAAAGGAACCCTATTCCCTATTCCCGCTCCGCTGTCCGTCCGTCCGTCCGTCCGTCTGTCACCAGGCTGTATCTCATGAACGACAGTTACGACGAATAGAAAGTTGAAATTTTCACAGATGATGTATTTCTGTTGCCGCTATAACAAGAAATACTAAAAAACAGAATGAAATAAATATTTAAGGGGGCTCCCATACAACAGACATGTTTTTTTTTGCCGTTTTTATACGAGTAGATAATTATACGGAACCCTTCGTGCACGAATCCGACTCTCGCTTGGCCGGTTTTTTTTTTATTCTCGGACATGCCGGTTTCCTAACCATGTTTTCCTTCGCCGTTTCTTGTCGATCGAAGTACCGCTGGTTGCATAACACAGAATCAAAAACAAAATAGGAACACCAACAGCAGCACACACAAATCTAAACGAAACACAGATTTATATCCTCATACTTTCGAAGACAATAGAAATCCTAACCTGGCTCCGTTCTATCGTACGGTGTACAAAACAACACCTAACAACTAACTCCTCTATACGTAGGACGTAGCACTCCTAACAAAACCCTGGGAGTCTGCTCAAAGCGCGCGAAAGTAGAGCCCTCTTTATCTAAGAGCCGTCTAGGGGGGGTGAGGTGGGGGGAGGACAAGTGCATCTCAAAGAAATGCAGATTTTACACGTCGCTACTCTTTGGGTGTGTCGGATGTATCGCGTAGACTGTTGCGTAGCGTTAGCAAATGTGGCGCGGGTGGAAATTATTTTTGAATTTATTCTTCTGTCAAAAGGAAATTGGCAGTCAAAAGTGTCTTCTTATCAACTTACTACAAATAAATGATTCTACTTTGATTATATTGGTCAGTTGTAAAAATATAAGATTCTACCGTACCGTACCGTAGCCACTTCATGGAAACTAGTAATTAAATCAAATGTGACGATTACAGTTGACAATTTGGAGGAGTATAATAGAGAGTGGAAGGTCTACGTGACTTAGATAAAGACCAATCCTATTCCTATAGAATCTTTAAGCACACCTTTCAGATATTCTTGTAGACACAATCTGTCACCAACCAGAATGTGAACCGAAGCTCGCAATTTTGCACTATACTTGACCAATTTTCATTTATTTAACAATATTTATTAACAAATATAACATCACGCCTTGTTTGCCGGAAGAGTTTGGCAAAGATGAACCCGATGTTTAAGTCCCAAGTAATAGGGTGAGAGCCTATTGCCACCAAACAGGCTCAGATCCAGACTCCGGATTGTCACTGAAAAACTCCAGATAGAAAACCCCAACTTAGCTTAGCTTTACCCGACCTGGGAATCGAAAATCATACCCAGCAGTATCACTAGCCACCACCAGACAAACGAGGCAGCTAATATTGATTATTTTCCTGTATAAACTAGTGATGAGCAAATATTGGTCTTGGTCTTGCAGTCTTGGTCTTGGACCAAGACCAAGAATATCTATACACTAGCAAGACCAACACCAAGATCGAACAAGCAAGACCAAGACCAAAACCAAGACCGAGTATGCAAGTCGGAGACTAAATGAGCAAGACTAAGCTAAAAATAACAGCTTCCGATAAATATATGAGTCGAAAATGTCGAAATATGTAGCAACTTCAATATGTTCTTTTCGTGGAACAAAACGTTTTTTTTTGTATTTGATATTTTCAGTTTGCTTTATTAGATTTTAACACTAAATATAAAAAAAAACTTTACAACTTTAAAAAAAAAAGAAGATCTGTGAAGTTGTCCTCGGGGTAAATATTTTTTGACTTTATGTAGTGATGAGCAAAATTGGTCTTGGTCTTGCAAAAAAGCAAGACCAAGACCAAGACCAAGATCAAACCCAAGACTATCTATACACTAGCAAGACCAACACCAAGACCTAACGATCAAGACCAAGACCAAGAGTGAGTAAGCAACACCAAGACCAAGACCAAGACTGAGTAAGCAACACCAAGACCAATACCATAACTTTGCTCATCACTAGTATAAACTTGGTGTCTATAATTATATCCATATTTAACTTCTTGTCTATTATATGACAAGACATTGCAACATGTAATTCAGGTAGTCATTGCGTGACAGATACGTATCTAAGCACATTTTTATACAATACACAGCGTTGCGTTGGATTTATGAGACATTGCATTAAAAGGAACGTTATTATAAAAACTAGATATTAGATTATTATAAAGTCAACTTGGTAATGTTCATGGTGGACACGCGAAGACGGCTTTTGTCTTTTTATAAATGGCAAATTGTTTATTGACAAGATCCGTTGCTTGTTGCAAACTGTGCTTTTCAGTTATTTTTAAACTCTTTACTCGTTACTCATTTTAAAAGTATGTCTGATGGACTTAATTACCACATTTTTTATCTACCCTTGAACCGAAACCAACAATAATGTGAAATAAGTAATAGTACTTAATATGTGTATAATAAATAAGCTCACATTATAGTTATAGAAATAATAGACAGGATGTAATAGACAAACTGCCAGGGTGCGCCGTGCTGTATGCAGTTACCTACATGAAAAATAATTGAAATCGCAACGTACCAAACGGTTGCTGCAGGAATGTCAATCCATTTCACGTAGGTAATTATTAATTAATTTTTCTTCATAAAACAAATATTATAAAGTCGAAATCATTTATTGTTGTTTTAAAATATATATATTTTCATAATCTCATAACTAACTATTTACGCTAGGGAATAAATTAAAATACTAACTAACTAACTATATAAATAAATACAAAAAATGAGAGGATATTTAGGCGTCAAAGCACTCGTCCGCATGGCTGTCATCCGGAAACGTGCCCAGAAGACTGGCAGAATTGCCACGTTGAATAGCTATGCTAATTCTTTGGCTAAAGAACGACCCAGCCCTCTGAAAGGAATTATCATTTTATTTTTTGTCACAGCTGGAAAGTCCAGCCAGTATCTGGGTTTTGGAGGTCAGATAGGCAGTCGCCCAATGTATTGTACTGGTATTCAGCTGTTAGACTGGAATCCAAACCCAACATAGTTGAGAAAAACTAGGTAAGGGGTGAAGTGGAAAGTCAGTTCTTAGAATTATAGGTTACTTTTCCTTTTCTGTAGACCGTACACCGAATATGACACTCATTATAGCGTGCCGGTAGGATTTCTGTAAAATATGTCAAACGTAAGTAGGCGACGGAATGTCTCGCCGATCTTAGCGCTAATGCTCTTTCTCTAATTGTCACAAGGTGCTACAACTTATACATTAAAAAAAAGGAATAAAAAAAAAGACTAAACATGTGTTTGAAAAAATATATTGAAGTTTTTATGCTGGAAAACAGACCACCATCGTCCGCCATAGCAGACTGATCGATTTATTGATTCAAGAAGAGAGAGAGCGTTCTCTTATCTGTTACTTACATTTTCACATTTCTTTACACGTATCATACGTATATCATTTTTTAATTACCCGACTACGGCAAAGAAAAGGAATTATCATTTTTTTTTTTTGCTTTAAAGTTTTTGTATGTCACTGTGTGTGTGTCACATGTACGCGGCTTACTGTGGCAGGACACAGAGATGCCTTTATAATTTGTAATACCCAGTAACCCGTGTACACAAATAAATTAATTCGATTTGATTTTAACAATCATTGTAAGACCCATTATCGTGTTAATTCTACCAAATCACAACCATAAACTCTATGCAACAAAACGCCATTCCAAACATGAGGTTTCTTACAACTTTATTCAAGAAAACAGCTACAAAATACTTCAAAACAAAACGCATTTCACAATTAGCTGCGATATTAGTTACCCCTTCAGTATTCTTAAAGGGGTGAGTCCAATAATCTTTAGGGTAAGTCCAATATTCGGCTGCGTTCGATCTGGTCCAGTCCGGGGCGAAAACTTAGCACATTATGATTGTAACGCGCGCCGATTAAGAGGAAAGTTTTTACAAAAGGGCGCGGCTTGGGGACGGGGAGGAAGTTTATAGAGCTGTTGACACTTTAGATTTGACTTTAAAAATAGTGCCTAATCGGTTCATACAGATTTTTTAGAGAAGTTAAGTCGTGGTGGTGAAATTAAGGGTGAAGAGAAGATGCGAACATGACTTGGTAAGCTATAGAACAGAACAGAAGGGGCGAGAGAAAAAGCAAGAGCTTGCAACACTTTCTCAGAAAATTGCCTTATTTCTAAAGTTTATATTAATCTATATAAACTTTAGTTACTTTTTTTATAGGGAGACATGACAGTCCGTTGGTGAGGTCACTTGTCACCTGTACATTGTCTAGGTTATTAGTTAAGTACTAACATAGGTTAAGACTATTGTTACTAACCCAATGGATCTCTGTTATCTGAAATAAATAATAATAATAATCTAAACAAGCTTATATTCGCTAGTACATTACTATTATACTATAGTACCCTGGCATTTACAATGATTCACATTTCACTACGTTTCTACGTATAATGTTAGTTCAAATTTGCAAATCTGTGATACCAACACATAACAGTCTCCATGCAATAAAAGCTGTCGTGTCACACAAAAACCCTCAAAAATCACAATCGCACCACTCTATACAGTTCAACAATTAGACAATCGGCGCATCGGTGGCCCATGAGCCATTAGGACTTTAATTGAAAATAGCGGAAAAGCTGTAAATCGCACAGTGCAGCCCGGTGTCTGCCCTCTCCGATGTAGCAGGGTTTTATAGGAAGATTGCGTTTTAGTGCTGAGGCTTCATTGTTCAACATTTCTATAACAACAAACCTAGCATCAGCCCTCAAAAACTGTTAATTGTATCTGGAATTATTGAGAAAAATAAGTACCTAAAGACCAACAGATTACAGCTCAAAGTTTGACAAATGCACGATTCTTTGTCTCTCTAAAAGCTCTAACTTCTAAACATTTTTTGCACAACGTTATTTTTTAAGTTGTGAAAAAAGTTTTTTTTTTTTTTTTTCATAATAATGTTTCTAAAAATCTTATCAACTTTAATGATGCGTATTACAGTTCTATACTGGCAAAGTCACAAGAATCATTGCGTAACCAATAATAATAATGACAGTAGAATTAGAATCGGAATCAAAATAATAAAAGTTGGGAAATAAACACCCTAAGATTAGGGCATAGTTATATCAAGTTACAATCAAATCATATTTTTCTTAGACAAACATATATATATATGAATCCACCTTGTCTAGGACTGCATATTAAAAAAGTCTCCAAAATCTGTAAATCATATAACATAAAGTCGCTTTTCGCGTTGGTCTGGGTAACCGCGTTGTTCTTCTAAACTACGCAACGAATTAAGTGGTTTTCACCATCATTTAGATAAACTATTCCGGAAGATTTATGTGTATTAAACTAACATATATAAATAAAGAAAACCCGATATGTTGGTAAGTCGTAAGAACTGTGCAAAGCAGCGGCAGGTAATAGCGGTAAATAAATCATAATTAAAATGACCAACAATTACCAAGTTAACCACAATTTGAACACCTTTTAATCCTTACCTCTTGCCCTATCACATCATTACGAAAAAAAAAACAACAATTTCAATCGATGTCTACAGTAAAATGGACGTAAAAATAGTGACCATACGTTAAAAGAAATTATGTATATTAAATTCTCAACAGACTTTCTTATCGACATCAAAATGTATCGGCTGAGGGGAGATAGCAGTCTTGATACTTGGTAATAAGTAATTTAAATTTTTAAATTGCATTTGCTTGGGGTATTGAAACTGGGTGTTATTTAGCATTCAGTACCCCTCCCTCTCCTAAAAATGGCTCATTACGAGTAATTAGCCATTTTAGAGGGCGTAATGTGAACCGTAGTTAAGTAAAAAAGCTTACTGGGATCGATGGTCAGCCAAATTGGCAGAAGCTAGTGAAGTTCAAGCAAGTCAATCGTTGGCTGGGTACTCTGTGTAGTAGTAATATCTGTTATTTAAGAAAAGCGTGTATACTTAGTAAAGTTTTATGGGACAACTTAAAAATTATTGAATAATTCTGAAATAAAGGAAACAATATAATCCTGAAAAACAGAAATGGCTGAATCAGACGCAATTTTAAGTCATATTATTGATTCCTTTTAAACTTCAGCAGCTTATATTCGTCCGCCTGATTTAAGGTTTCCTTCACTTATGAAAACTTGTAAGGACAAGGTGTCATTCGAAGTCGTTACGGGAGAAGCCCAGTAGTCTGACTACCAGTCTTACCAGAGGCTATCGTGTTACCCATTAACGGGGTTGTGAAGACCAGATAGGCAGTCCCTTCATGTAAAATACTGGTATTCAGCTGCATCCTACGTTCGACTGGGAGCCGCCCCAACATAGTTAAGTTGAGCAGATGAAGGGCCAAGATGATTTTGAATGATGAAACCAAGTAACACAAAATACCAAATTACTCAAGTACCAAGACGGCTCACCTAACAACATAGCACGTTAATATCGCATGCGACTAACAATCTAATTACAACCCGCGGGAATCGAACCGCGATCGACTGCCCGATAGGAACCGATTACACTCCCACCGGCCGATACACTGCGTTAGTTAAATGAGTGTAAAAGGGTCCCTTTTCAACGACAATTATGCCTTTTTTCTGGTGACTTCTGTGGTCAGCTTTTGTTTGTGAGCTGCTTCAAGTTGTGTGTGTTAAAATTTTGTCTTGGTTGGTGATATCTGATGATACACTAGCCCACAATGACTTGGACTGAGGTCAGAAATCACCAAAGCCGCGGTGAACATCTCATGCTCATTTTTTTTGTGTAAAAAGAGCCAATCGTAGACTTATTCAAATTAATTTCAGATTGATTTATTTTGGTAACACAAAGTTCTTAAATATACAAGTAGCAGGGTATGAAGTTATCACTAACAGAAGACTTAGATAGATTACACAGTAGGTCCCAAGGTAGGCACAGCCGACATCTTGGTGACCCAGACACTACAGAAAGTTAATAATTGAATGCACTCGCTACCAGAGCAAGATTATTATTCATCGTTATTCATTGATGAAGACTACTCACATGAAGAAACATTTTCTCTTCTCAGAGAATATTCAATCCATAGCCGAAATTGATTTTTATCTATCTTGAAAATACGTGGTTAGATAATAGAACATCAGTATCTAATACTTTTCTTACTATTTTTACCTAAATATCAAAATCAAAGCCATTTTTTTTTTGTTATTGTTAATTAAAAGGCACTTTTGAATGTCAATATTTACAAGAAAATAGTATTGATTCTAGTTGACCCTTCCAAAAAGAAGTTTCCAAGAAACTATATTTTGGAAGAGACAACTATCAACTACTATTACACATTACCCACCATATTGAAACAATGTAAGCCTTAATCCATAACCCAAGTGTTGGTATAAAAGCCCATATGAGTCATATTTCCAACCCCATAGCTAATCAGTATACAACACACCCTCAGGCACTCCATTATCTATCAATACACAAGCTATAAGACAGCAACAGTATCGAGAACCTCCCCAGACAGACTACAACTCATTGCAATCAGATTGAAATAAATTACGTCTTTCGTTAATTGATTCAACGCTGATCAGAAGGGCGCTGTCGTGTCTGATAGTAATGAAGCAGATGAAGATGATACTGGTATTGTTTAAAGGCAACTGGGAACAGATATTGACGGGCTTGTGGAAATAGGCTACATAGACCAAAATAGAGAAAAATAGCAGTATTATAATATAATGTATTTTTAAACTGAGGATGGTGGTGGGGGATAATTGTAGAATAGCGCTCATGTTACTTTAGACATACAGGAATTACCTGCATCGACAGTAAAATGGAACAGTATACCCATAAAAACATAACAGCAAAGCTGCACTGAAGAACGTTAATATTGTATAAAATGTTGACCACGTTACAGAAGCACGTACTGTCTTTAAAAAAATAATCCTTACTTTTTAATTGTTTGAATTAATTCAACGCAACCAAATAGTGGAAACGAACAATCAAAAGTGACTTATTCGTGATTATAGAAAAATCTAGAAGAAATATTATAGTATGTTTTACACATGAGCTGCTTCGGACAACATTTTCATGAAAACAACATCTGAGTCTCAATCATTTGATTGGGTGAAACAACAAAAGACCAGTTATTTTAGTCATTCAATTCTTAGGCCAAGGTTCCGCATCGTTACAAAGGGACTTCCTTAACGCAACCACACACTTTTACATGTGTGGTGCCCCTAATTACATTCATATTGGTGACCGTCTTGCAGGTGTACAGCCAGCCGTAACGGGCATCAGTCAAGCGAAGAAACAAGCTAAAAAAGACCATAAAGCAAAGGGAACAGAGTTTAAAACAGATTGGAGAATGTTCAAGGATGAAGATACGATTGAAGATCGATGTATGATTCGTATTAAGTAAGTAATAGAGGTTGTTATTGAATGTGGGAATAAATTCGGTAACAATGATACTGGCTTTGCGTAAGGTCAATAGCATGGTCGAATTCGGCATCGTTAATTACTGACCGATGGTCGAATGATTTTTTATTAGTAAAAGGTGGTTGTCGATCGTAATTTGAATTTGATGGACGGGGAAGTGGTCGATGGTCCCGATAGCGCTTCCAAGCGGAACCTGCTGTGCCATAATTTACAATTTTTGGATTAGATGTTCCTATTATAAATATTGTAATATCGGCTAGAAGATTACCGTTATCAAGCTATTCCATTTAAGTAAGAACCCCAACTAAAATGGCTGGAGTAAAAATATTTGCTCTAATGTTGTACAGGGTGGCGTGGACATCGACGGAGACCCTGTTACCATAGATCCAGCGCATGGTTCTGACCGGTGATGAAATTTTCTACGCTAGAGGGTCTAGAATTATGTGCTGAACTCGAGGTTACAGTTTGCACGTCGGTCTCCCTGCCACTATGTATGTATGAGATTTTTACAGAGTGCATTAAAGAGTGAAACAGATGTACCAGGTAATCCTGCGACAAATTGATCAACTTTAATCTAGCCTTTAGCTTTTTCATTGATATGATTTGGTCCGTAAATCATTTGATTACTTCGTTACAGCTTGCTTTCTGTTCGAAACTTTATACGTTACTCGACCACAACAGTTTTTGTCACAGTAAATTATGTTATTCAAGGTCCATTTGTGTTCGTGTCAAACGTCATACATGAAGCAAATTATTGCAAGTTTGAAAGAACTGTTATGTTGTAAAACAAGAACTTTGTAGCTATAGTATTCAATTACAAGAAGCAGAATAATAAATCGTTCATTTGACTTTAACTGCTCGCACGAGATGCCAACTAGCTTATAAACATGTCCTATTTTTTCTTCGCTTTTTAGATCAGCATGAATCATTTCAAAAAAGTCTAATATGTTACACTTCAACTACTCAACAAGCCCAGTACATTCTATCGAAGTCTTATAGACCAGGAAAAAGAATTTCACTTAGCTATACATCGTACGCAAAAAATTAACTTTTACTTCCAATCCATCTATCATTTGTTCTTTTTTTTTGTTTTTGCTACCCACAGTTATGTAAAAAGAATGAATATAGAATACTACCAACGGTTATGGTGGCCATAAAAGCGTCACTACTTAGTATAAATAACTGCTTTCTAATAAGAATACTATTGGTCCTAAGAATGCGCCTTGCTGAACTTCGCGTGTCAAAGTTGAATTTAACATAATCTGTCATTGTATCCATACTTACAATGAAGTTATTTATAACTGTTTGCTGTAAGCCGTTAGGTCTTATAAGGGATGAAGAAAAGAAAGTAACAGCTATTGTAAAATATTGTAAAACTGTTGTAGTTTTTACAAGTTGTTCGATTGTACATGGTTAAGCTAATCCTTGGTCTAACTAATGGATTATAACCATCTATGGTGTACGTACAAAGTGGAATGGAGTTTTATATTTCATTACTGTAATTGACTTTATGTTGTTCTAGTGGCATTAATAAATATATATTAGAACGCATTCTGGATTCGATTTTAATATATTAGTAATAATACCAGCCTATTACTGTCCACTGCTAGGCAAAGACCTCTTCTTATATAGAGAAGGCACGAGCAGTGATCACCACGTTGATCACACGCTGATTTCAAACTTAAATCAAGTCCAGCCGTGCGATTCTGTAACCATCTCACCGTGAAAGCTTGGGTGAAGTGAGCGTGGAGTGAGCTGTCATTCGCTAGGGATTAATACTATTTAGTGCTCACTTCAATTATGATTTTACGGTGAGATTTTTACAGAATCGACCGACTGGTGTCCTCTCCTCTAGTTAATTATAAATTGTAAGTCATACACAAAGTACATATAGTCATAAAGCCATCATTCCCTTATCCCTTACCTAGATAATAATATCCAGAAAAAAAATACTTTCACTAACTTTATGGCATGAGACAAATTTTAAAGATATAAAATTACAAATGATCTATCACATATTCAAAATAACTCACTAAAAGCTGCAACTAACATTTTCAAAATGTATGTAAAGTAATAAAATAGCCATATATACATTGAAAAATGACATTTTCAACGCAATTATAAAAACCGTTAAAACTAACAAATCTATGTCAGACAACGCCATTAATACTTACACTATTTCACTTTCTACGATATTCCAACCACCATTCATTAATATAGTCAGTACAAGGGATGTGCTCATTACGATTGCGATACATCGATACCGTATCGATACCATCGAATCGTTAAAAAAACTGCCCATAATTAACTGTTGGTAACAGACGCCACATGTCATTCTAAACAAAAGCTCTATACATGAGAAACTAATTACTAAAGCAAGGGGGAAAGAGATGGAGCTATATATAACTTGTAAGTGAGAGTGAAAGGTCAGAAAGGCCAAGATCGGAAGCAGATTGGAACGCACCACTGCGCACTGTCCGAATATGTTTTTTACTAATTAAAAATGCAGGCGGCAGTTTGATAAATGGTATCCCGGTCGATTTATTTAGCTTTTGTGTTTTTGAGGTTATGTGCGTGAGCGCTGATCGTAATGAAATTGTTCAGTGGCCAGCGATCGGACAACCATTGTTAGTTTTTTTGTGGAATGTAGTGGATTGAATTAAAAAGGTAAATAGAACTTTGTGTAGAATTATTTTTGTTGTTTTGGCTAATAATAGAGCACGCGTTGAATGTATACAGGGTTATTTATAAAACACCAACAACCTCGTAAGAGGTCATTGTACTCATCATTATGAACAACTTTTACTATGGGACCAAACCTGAAATCGCGAAAAAAAAAATCAGCTGTTCCCTACATTTATGTTCGTACGAGTCGTCAAAATGTAGGGAACAGCTGATTTTTTTTGCACGATTTCAGGTTTGGTCCCGTAGTAAAAGTTGTTCATAATGATGAGTACAATGACCTCTTAAGAGGTTGTTGGTGTTTTACAAATAACCCTGTATATATGAGTATGCTGTTTCATTGGCTGTTATTGTAAAGAGAAAAAAATGGAATTTATTCTATGATATTTTTTATGTTGCTGAAATTTCATTAATTTCTATATCTGGTTTTCCTATATCATTTATATTAGTTGATCCATCTACAGGTCCCCATCCTTGTCTCATGTACCCATCACCAAGTACGAGTATTCTGCTCCAATGGCCATGGGTGGTTGCCACTCTAGTTTTCCAGTTCTGCGAGCTATATCAGTAACTCTAGTTCTTTTCTACGTTTTTTTCTGTCATCATTCAATCACTCGTTAATTTATAGGCGTTAAAGTCTCGATAATAGCAAAAAGTCGACTTACCGATATATCTATCATGATCGTAAACATGGACATGCTTCACGAAGTTTCTGAAGACCCTTAAAAAGTTTACTGTTTTTGGTACGATAAGTTTAACTTAGTACATATACTACTTCACTGACTACCTCATTAGTAGTAGGTATCTTATATGTGTGTAGCTATACATTTTAAATCAACGTCATCTAAGTTACTTAATAACTTACCATTTAGAAGTGGTACTACAAACAAAATTGTTTCTAAGTAGACATGTCACGAGCATTTAGCATTATCATCGCCAATTTCCATACATTTTAACCTCTTACCACATTATGCAAACCGAAACGGCCCATTCATAGATTAAGTGCATTTGAACGTAAACCATAAATCCACATCATATCTCACACAAAATAAACACTAAATCACAATCATGCAAATCAGGTTCAAAAATTCAAATGATGCCCATAAAATCGGTCGCGACACAATATGTAGTAAAGATCCATGGATGCCGAACAATATCGGCTTTGCCCGATGCCACTTACGGACCGATAGCTACGCACTAATGAGCTATTGAAAAATGATAGCAAAAATAATTCAAGGAAAAATTATCATAAGCCATTTGAGGGTTGAGTATTCCCATGGAATCGAAGATCAAGCAAAAATATACCTTAGCTTGTTAAAGCAGAATTCAAAATGTATTAGCATGTGAAAGAAAAATCTTTCAAAAGAGCATTCCAATCTTACGCTTCACCCTTCTCAATACATTCAACTTTATTTCCACATAAATAGAGATCAAAATCAAACGACACGGAATGTCAAAGTAATCATATGATAATTTTTTCTAACCCTTAAATGGCGTATGCAAATTTCCGCATTGTCAATCGGACGCGTATGCAAGGATTGAGGAGCGTTCGGGGGTTAACTCAATATGCGATGACAGATGCGAAGTCGGGACACAAACATCGTATCGACTTACTCCATTTTTGAGGAGCAGAGCGAATCTGGAATTGTATTTTCAATGGTCCTTTTCTAATGTTATTGGTGGTGTAGTGTAGTTTAATAATGGTTTGTATTTCTCACGCCTTGATACCAATAATCCTAGTTGATTGTTAATACCTATTGTAGTGTTTTATTTTCATTTTTTTTTTTTTACTAGCATACATTGTCCCACTCCTGGGTAAAGGCCTCCCTCTACTCCTTCCGTCTTACGCGGTCCCACGCGTCCTCCTTCCAGGTTTGATGCTTCACATATCCAGCTCATCCCGCCATCTCCTACGTGGTCTGCTTACCCTAGCATAAATTTTATATTGATATTAACTAAACTTTCTGCACCCGAGCACAGAATAAATCATCTAAGTCATAGTTATAAGCTCACTAAACGGTCTCCAACTAACCAAAGTATACCCATTAACGTTTAAAATCCTCAGTTTCTATGCCTATCTTCTATATCACATGTATGCTCTATCACGATTTTTAAATCGAAACCATTTTGCTATCATTCGTCATCTTCATGCATCGTTTGAGCTGTTCCTCTTTCATCAGACTTCAAACCGTTGTTGGTAGATTTTTCATTGGATTAGTTAAGATCTTCGATAAGCCTTGTTTCATCTTAAAATTCTTCATAAAAACCGAAAATATCTTCAGTAAGATTAAATATATCAAATTCTTTAATAAACTAAGGTTCAGTTTCTCACAATTCTTCACACAAATTGATATAAAAACGCCATTGCACACTTCCCCATCGGATTCGCTTGAACGCAAAAAGTTGCGGTTACTACAGACGGACAGACAATCGATAAGTAATAATATCGATAGTGGTGATCTAAACGAGCGGGGAGTAATCGAGTTATTACACTGTAATTATTAACCGACGTTTTACTTTCTTCGTTTTGTTGGGTGGGATAGTGTGGAGGAGGCTTTGGTATGAAAATCAACATTTAACTAAGTTTCGACACTCAATAAATCATTCAAAAGCTCTGGAGTAATTTCTCACTTTACTGACTAGTATATTAAGAAAGCACAGACATTTTCAATCAGCTCACCACGTTCTTGTTGTAACCGTCATATAATAATGATAATTATAATTTATAATATATTTATAAAAAAAAATATATATATTCCATGTTTATACCAAAGCTGTTATTAGTCGGAACTTACATTTCAAAGAAGATTAGCATACTTGAATACTTCCAATTTAGATAGAATTACATCAAAGAAACTGAACACAATCATTAATTTAAACTGCGTTCAAGAGCTGTCAGTGTCAATATTCCCCAACAATGATGACAGTCAGTGTTATCATTGTTGTGGAATATTGACACTGACAGCTCTTGAACGGAGTTTAGATGTATTCATCGCGTTCTGTTTCTTTAAATACTAGCTCAACTAATAATGAAGCTATAACGCAAAGTTTACAAATTGATTCATTAGAAAAACAATCACGTGAACTGACACAAAGCTTTCACCTCAAACTCTATCCAAACAGAATCCGTCTCCTGCGCACCCAGGTATCGCGAGATGTTCGCAGGTGTCGCCGCGCTTCATCGCCCACCACGCACGACGGAGCAAGATAAAAGCCTTTCTGTCTATCGCCGACAGCATTTTATACCCTATTTGCTGTATTAATTGACAAAAACTCGCTTACCACTTGTTTTGCTTCCGAAATACTAAGTTTTTTCTCTTTAGTATCGATTTTGATTGAATGCATTATTGATGAATCTACTATTTCTTTTTATGTGGCTTCCTTGTCAATATCGTCGGTTTTTGTTATTAATTTTATGTGTGGATCTTAATTATGGTTGGGAGATTTATTAGTATTATTATATTTATTCGGTGTACAATAACAGGCAGCAGGAATCGATCACGCGACTCTGGGTTTAGAATGCGGATGAGTTTGTGCGTTGAATGAGTCGTCCGATGCACTTACGTTTGCAGGGGAACTTTCTTATCTGTAGAAGTCTTTATCAATATGATAGTGTATAAATTAAACAAGATTGGCAGGGACATCGATGTACTACCTGTTACCATGGAAACAGTACATGATTCTAAAACGCTCTGTGCTTAAATTTTGGGTAGTATTTTTTTTTTTATTGCCGTTCCATACATTTTGACCACGTAGCTATTGCACTTTTCTATGAAACAGTAGATATACCTACATATACAGTGTGTCCGGACATGGACTAGCGATATTCTAAATACTTAAATATAAGCTATTTTAAAGTACAATTACACTATAGGCTTAGGTCCAATATACTTCCCCGCTATGTGGCAGCCATTTTGTTTTTTTTGTTGAAGTATGCTCTATGCGAGTACAAAAAAAATCATATATCTCAAAGTTTTAGTCATACTGAGATAAAAATAGGCTTATTCGAAAGGCAATAATATTGTCTACCGTCTGCACTACAAAGCAATATGTTCACAATTCCATAACTTTTGAAAAAAAATGTGAAAGTCGAAAAAAAAAACAAAAAATTATGCAATCCAACCAATAATTGTTAATTACTACAAAAACAACCCCGAGAGCTTTTTTATTTTTTATACTAGATCGACAGTTTTTGAGCTAAGCTACAATACAACATAAAATTCACAACTGTATGTCTAATACTTTAAGAGTTATTGTTGTATGAACATAGCGTATGCGCAAGCACAAAAGGCCTTTGTCGGAACCCTAAACAGGAAATCATTAAAAAAACATAACATTCATATTGAATTTTATTTAATGTTTTTTCCAATATTAAATGAAGATTAAAATATCTAAAGCAGTTGCTCAAAGTGGCCACCTCCAGCTTGTAGACACACTACGGCTCTCTGTGCCACCTGGGTTGATGACCGCGTAATTAAATCCAAATCGGATCTAATTTCTTCGGCGGCTGCCATAATTTTTGCGACGAGTTCTTCCCTGGTATTTGGAACTGTAGCGTATACTTTTTGTTTCATATGACCCCACAAAAAATAATCCAAGGGTGTCAAATCGGGTGAGCGAGGCGGCCACGCTACTACACCACCACGACCGATCCACGGCTGTAGATTATTATTTAAATATTCTCTCACTGCTCGAGAAAAATGCGCGGGTGCACCATCGAGCTGGAACCACATACGCCGACGGTATGATAGAGGTAGGTCCATGAGGCTGTCCGCAAACTGTGTCTGTAAGAATTCTAAAAATCTAGCGCCGTTTAATGTAGGTGGCAATTCCAATGGCCCTATCAGCCTATCGTTGATTATGCCGGCCCACACATTTACTGAGAATTCATGTTGAAATGAGCTTGGGCGCACCGCCCTTGGATTTGCGGAGCACCAGAGATGGTCGTTTCTGTGGTTTGTAATCCCAGCTCTTGTAAATTTGGCTTCATCAGTCCACAGTATTCTTTGTAAAAAATTACGGTTCTGTCTCAAATTTCTATTTATCCACGAACAAAACACAGATCTCGCAGCAAAATCTGGTTCGATCACGTCTTGAACCCGTCGAAAATGATAAGGGTGTAACCCTTCTCTTTTCAAAATTCTCCATACATGCCACTTAGACATTCGAAGTTGCACTGAAATCCGTCTAACGCTTAGTCTAGGATCATTGGTTATTAGTCTAAGCACTTCTTCTTCATCTTCGGGCGATACCAAGCGATTGCGTTCATTAACAGCTCTTTGAATACCTCTTTCCGCTAATCTTGAATGCACGTCGATAAAAGTTTGGCGACTCGGTGTAGGCCTGTTAGGGTACCTTCGTCGATATTCTTGTACAGCCAAATTTGCACTTCCATTGCAAAAGCCATACACAAAGTGTATGTCAGCAATATGTTGCGATGAATATTGACGCTGTGCCATACTTTATCACACTTTTAAATACAAAACACTAACGCAGCACGTAAACAGCACGGACGGTAAGTGAAAGTAGCGATAGCGATCACAACGCAGGGCGAGGGACAACTAAACTAACCCAACTAATAATTTGTCCTTAAAACTGATTTTGTTTCAGGTAGTGGACTAATACGTTCTATCTCGCTTACTCACGGTAGTAACGAACAGTATTTCTCGCCTGCTCTCAGATGGAATACAGTGAATGCCATAAATGACACTCTGGCGGTTAACAAAGACGTTTTGTGCTTGCGCATACGCTATGTTCAAACAACAATAACTCTTAAAGTATTAAACATACAGTTGTGAATTTTATGTTGCATTGTAGCGTAGCTCAAAAACTGTCGATCTAGTATAAAAAATAAAAAAGTTCTCGGGGTTGTTTTTGTAGTAATTAACCATTATTGGTTGAATTGCATAATTTTTTGATTTTTTTTTCGACTTTCACATTTTTTTTCAAAAGTTATGGAATTGTGAACACATTGCTTTGTAATGCAGACGGTAGACAATATTATTGCCTTCCGAATAAGCCTATTTTTATCTCAGTATGACTAAAACTTTGAGATATATGATTTTTTTTGTACTCGCATAGAGCATATTTCAACAAAAAAAACAAAATGGCTGCCACATAGCGGGGAAGTGTATTGGACCCAAGCCTATAGTGTAATAGTACTTTAAAATAGCTTATATTTAAGTATTTAGAATATCGCTAGTCCATGTCCGGACACACTGTATACTCGTAATATATATTTTTTATAACAAATTCCTACGCTAACGGTTCTAGAATCTTGTGCTGAATTCATGGTGACAGTTTGTGTGTTGTTGACAGTTTGTATGTACAGACGCCAGTACATCAAGCTACCCGAAACTGTCAGATTTTCCCAATCAACTTTGAACCTTATGCTTTAGCGATAAAGTTGAAAATCTATTAAAGAAATCTGACAGATTGTAGTAGCTTGATGTGCTGGCATCTGTACCTGCCTCCCCGTTTAATGAAATTAGATGATCAAAAATACAACAGGGACGAGTAACTAGACAGCTCTTATGTCATGTAGGTACTAATGACATCCTTAACTTAACCCTAAAATATTTTCAATAAAAAAATAACCAAAATACAATCGCCTTTTGTACGAATCGTAAAACACGGATTATTTTTGCATCAATTATCTGCAACTGCCGTTGTCACATTTATAAGAACGGGTTCCGAAAAATATAGATTAATGATCATGCACACATTAGCTTTGACAAGCAAATCGATACATTTTTGAATCGATTCGACCATCAATATGAATTATACGGTACGATTGCTGAGATACGCGGTCATGGAAGTAATTTATACCATACTAAAGACATGTAACATCTGCAAAAGGGTACAAATGATTCATTTTTCTTGAAGGAAAATTGTAACTCTTTTGACGGCAGTAGTCTTCAAAATCGAAATTGTGTCTCATAACAAAAATTCTCTACATTTTTCCTTATCAATAATATCTAAATGTAAATTATTTTGAACATAGACTGTCAACTTAATACCACTAATATAATTAAGTACTCCTGATAAACTCAACTCCATCCGGCCCACCAGCAGCACAATGACATGCCCTAACCGAAATCCGGAAGCCCATACAATAATATCGAACGTATTACATTAAAAAAAAGAACTTCACAACGAACTTTCATATTCAAATTTGAAATTCGAACGAACCGAACCGAACAAAAAAAAACGAACGGAGAGCACCGATCAATTAGAGTAACTCAATACTCTGTCACATTAAAATGACGAGTCGCACTAATGGATTTCCAAATTTGAATTTCAAATACAAATGGGATCGGAAGGATCTGTCGGACGTCCTCGGGCGACTCTGTATCGGCCCGGACGAACTATCGGTTGTGTGTTCGAAATATAAATCAATAATACTTTTGAACATTGCACTCAATATTGGCAGATTGCACAAAGGTTGAGAACGGAATAGAAATTCGAGTTATCTATATCGTATATGTAAAGCGATAAAGGAACTTAACGTGTAATAGTGTGATGCTACATAACCATTATGAATCTAGCGATAGGTTGCTGATGAAGACAACAAGGCTTGCAGTGTATGCATCCTTTAAAAAAAGCAACGTACCTAATTCAAAAATTATACCATCGACAGCCCATGATACCCCGACACAGTCTTACTTTGAGCAGACTCCGTGACGGCCGCACTTTTTGCGTCACCTATAATGTCTACTTACGTCCATGGACGTAATTGGCGATATTACACGATGGTGATTAATTAATGAGGATTTTATGGAAGGAATATGATAATATGACGAAGGCTTAATGCTTGACGCCTGCGATGAGTGGTGGTTACAGATCGGTTATTGTCTGTGAGACTTTTTGCGGCGATTTTGTATTGAATATGCTATCTGTCGGCAGTGGTGGCCGAGCGGTATCGGCCCCGACTTACGAATGGTTGGGAATGAGTTCGAACCTAGGCGGGCACTTTTCTTTGTATATTTAATTTCATCACCACTGTTTTCAAAACGTTGAACTTGTCTTGGAACTGAGGAAACCGGCCTGAATGTAGCAGGTCCAACAAAAGCTTTTAGAGTTTAGCGAACGATTTTCGCAACACAATCGAAAATGCCAATTAATCGAATAGCTCCAAAACAATCTTAACTATTCTATTGACAAATTTAAGGGTCTCAAGGAAATAACAAGTAAATATATGTACAGATGCCAACACATCAAGCTAGTACAATCTGTCAAATTTCTTTAACCTCTCACACGTCGAATGTACACCATGTGTACAGATAACAATAAAAAATTTATTGTCTGCTAATTGGCGCGCGACGGGTTAATAGATTTTCAACTTTATTACTAAAGTATACGGTTCAAAGTTTATTGGAAAAATTGGACAGTTTCGGGTAGCTCGATGTGATGGCTTCTCTGCTCATATACATAGAATAGTAATACTCCACGTTCCTATAAGTTCAAATATATTTGCTTCAAATCATTCAGAGAAGTCTAAAATCCCCCAACTGTCAGACACTCGATTTCCATCATTTACAACTCCGATAACTATCAAATACTTAACAAATATATCCTCTCCGCCTGGTTGCGTTGCGCTAACCAAATCTCTGCAACCAGATAAATCTGTGTATTCGCCACGCGTCTAGAAACCATTTGTCACTCACTAATGATTTGGTACAATTTTGAGATGCGTGTAACACCCCTTTGAAATGTTTAGGGAAAGGTACACCAAGGTGATTGTGTGTGATTTCGGAATATAGAGTGCTTTAAAGCTTTTCGTGGATTTTTAAAAGTAATGTCATACGAATGGGGCATATTTAAATGAACCTTTCTGTCAATCCAATATTATGATACGTATGTATGTAACCTAGTGACTACCAAGATGACGACTAATAGAGAATTATGGAAAAAAAAAACATGTTGCGCCGATCCCAAAGAAATTGGGGTAAGGGCAGGAGAATTATGATGAGGTAATATAATAGATCAAGACATATCAGAAAGAAACCCTTGACAAGACATATCAGAAAGAAACCCTTGACAAGACATATCAGAATTAAACCCTTGACAAGACATATCAGAAAGAAACCCTTAACAAGACATATCAGAAAGAAACCCTTGACAAGACATATCAGAAAGAAACCCTTGACAAGACATAACAGAAACAAACCCTTAATAAGACATATCAGAAAGAAACCCTTGACAAGACATATCAGAAAGAAACCCTTGACAAGACATATCAGAAAGAAACCCTTGACAAGACATATCAGAAAGAAACCCTTGACAAGACATATCAGAAAGAAACCCTTGACAAGACATATCAGAAAGAAACCCTTGACAAGACATATCAGAAAGAAACCCTTGACAAGACATATCAGAAAGAAACCCTTGACAAGACATAACAGAAACAAACCCTTAACAAGACATATCAGAAAGAAACCCTTGACAAGACATATCAGAAAGAAACCCTTGACAAGACATAACAGAAACAAACCCTTAACAAGACATATCAGAAAGAAACCCTTGACAAGACATATCAGAAACAAACCCTTAACAAGACATATCAGAAAGAAAACCTTGTTGTTTGGTGTTGGTTCTTGTCAAGCCTTTACTGTTTTGGTTGTATCTGAGCTATACAGACTTATTGCCAGATAGGTTCTCAATCTTTGGGATTAACAAAATGAGGCTTACGTAGTATATCGTGCATTTTTTAAAATGGTGAATAGCTTGTCATACTTTACGATCATAGTCATGTGCGAGAACTTTGTAAAGAAAGCTATAGGAAAAAGTTTACAAGAAACATACAAGATTTCTGGTTTAAACCTCAATTTACTGTCTTCTCAGACACTTTATATTTAAAAAATCCAGGTACAAAATATCAATTCTAAATTTAAACGCACCGAGAACCGTAGAATTTCATATCAAAAAATAATTTAATTCACGTACACTATTTAAAGAACGCGTGCGCAAGTCCGCCCACGGACGAACAGACACACAAACCGATCTCGTTACTAACAATGCACCATATATTACGCCGTTTCCGGTGAGATATCACATCTTGCGTCTCTTTCGAACTTGGGATGTTTGTATCTTCTTTCTCTTTCTACAATCATCGCGAGACATCAAGATCATTAACAGACGATACTGTGATTTGTATTGTGTGTTTTTTATAACATATTCCCCTTTGTGCGTAATTTTTCGATTTGGCGAGTTAATTCTGAATTTACTTGAGTACGTGTGGCTTCGGATATCTTTTCATCTGGTGAGGAGTCAGTGGTTTGTTGTTTGTGGGTTTGCTTTTTGGTGTCTATGTGTTTGGATTCTTCAATTGCAGCTACTGGAGTTAACCAATGGTTTTGAGGGAACAGCCGGTCGATTCTGTAAAAATCTCACCGTGAAATCATAAGTGAAGTGAGCTTGAAGTGAGTAGTGTCAATAGTGTTAATCCCTAATGACAGCTCACTCTACGCTCACTTCACCTAAGTTCTCACGGTGATATGGTTACAGAATCGCGCGGCAGTTCTCTATAGATCGCACTTGTTTATGGTGAGCTTTTGGAAAACGGAACAGCATCTTGCTACATTTCCAAAATGGTTAGTTCCGTTCCCACTTCCTCTCTCCGTATCCGTTAGTTAGATAACGTGAGATAATTAAATAATTAATTAACTTTTCAAATAGAAGATTCAAACAAGATTTTCTGAAATTATTCAACTTTTTCAAAATCCTAACTGGAAACTGGGTTTAAAATAGCTTTACCTAGTAAAATTATTTATATTTAATTTTACGAAACCAATAATTAAATACAACGTGTAACGTTAAATGCGCAAAACCTGAAAATAGTTTGATCAGAATAACGAGCAGAATTAACTGAATCACTTTTTAATATAGGTCACATTTTTCAAAAAATGTTCATTAAAAACGTTGCGGTGTCTATTTATTAATAGGTCAAGCAAGCCAATGTCAGCGCGGCGCAGCGGCCCGGTGACGACTCCTCACTCGATACAGCGTCGTCGCAGACGCAAGAAACGATCAGAATGGCCAGTAAAACTAAAACAGCACATAAAACCTTTACAATTATTTTAATGACTTATTGTCTCTCTAAAATAGGTCAATTGAATTAATAATCAGTTGGGGTGTCTAAGGTTTTGCGCATTTAACGTTACACCTTGTATTGTGTGTTTCTGAAATTCACATTTTAAAATAAACTAGAGCTGCCAGCTATTTAAATATTTCTACAATAATAATAACCAGACCATTATCAAACAGTTCGATGATACCAACACCAGAGATATCTCTTTGTCTATGATTTCAATAGTCCTCTATTATAACACGATCCATCTTTTATGGATATGTCAAAAATATAAACCCTGTTTTGCATATCAACAGAATTTTTGCCCTTCATTGTTGGTTTGGTTTTAAGAATTTTAGGGTTCCGTGGAGCTTTCTTTAAAACTCTTTCACTTAACTTTTTTAACACCGGTTTAATCTTTCTAGCTATTGGTCTTTTATGAATATTCTTTGCATAAATATGATAATATTCTGTCATGCAATACTGCTTGGATCACGGCTTGGATTTATTGGTCTTTTTAAAATCTACGATTAACAGCAATACCTTCAAAGTTTGAAGGCATGAGGCGACCGCTGGCTTATTTATTTTGATGAAATAATATGAATTCAAAAACGAAATAATGTTTTTTTTAAATTATGGAACTAAGGTACTAGCTAAAGTACTTACCACTTACTCTCATGGAGCCTATATAATAAAATAAATAATATAATGGACTACAGAACCCAATACCACCAAATCACACACACACACACATATATTTTTCTTTCATTATTACAAGAAATCGAAACAGACAGCGCAGCGTCACGGATAAACTGTCACTAAATGTTTTACGCCCAAAAAATTCAAAAACAAATGTTTTGTTATAATATAAATAGTTGGGAAAAGGCTAGGCAAATGATGACGAGTGACCTTGTGGAGCTTTTTTAGTCACTTTAGAAGGTTTTCAATTCGATTGTTATCTGACTGTGTCTTCACCAGTTACTGTGCCAACATCTTCGTTATTGAACCCCTTGTTTATGATTCAAGATTGATTTTAAAAAAAATACAAATCTTAATATAAAAAGGCTAAAGAAAACAATATATTAGTTTTTCACTATTTCACTAACAAATTAAAAGACAGCAGAAAACAATTATACCAAGACAGAAGTAGATCTGAAAGAGAGATATTATGAAATACAAAATCCTAAACATCCAAAGAGAAAAACAAACAGACTATATTTCACAATGCTTCATACCCAATCTATTATCTGTGCTCTATTTTTTTTTTTTAATAATGGCCTCGGTATCCGATCAAACATCCTCTAACAAAAGCCCCAGTCATTACTAAGATTTGAATAATAAAAAAAAATATTTTGAACTATAGGGTGAAACTCAGCCTTGCATAAGTAATTAGAACAATTATTTTTTGATAGATAATAAATTATTTTTGACATCGACTTGTCTGTTGGGGTGTTATGATGTTGAGAAAAAATCGCCATTTTGAATTTGCATTTTTCTGAATGCTTATGTGGCCAGTGTGTTATTCAATGGAAGTTACCAATGACGTTTCGTTTAATTTACAAGTGACGAATCGTCATAAGTAAATTGAGCATAGATGCAGTGTGGCTTTAAATACCGCTTTCCTCGGAAAGCCAACCTTAAAGCTACTAGACATTTATTATCTACGCCTGCGTCTGGTCTGCGGTCATAACCAGACCAGACGCGGGATGGCGGGATGAACTTGACGCCTATATGAAGGATGGTTCCATATTGGCTCAGGATCGAGTTGAGTGGAAAAAAGAAGGGAGGGAGTGGGCTATAATCTACCACACGGGCCCAGTGCGGGTTGGTAGATGTCACATGTCTTCGAATTTGGTTGGTTCTAGGATATGTAGGTTCCCTCAAGATGTTTTCCTTCACCGTTTTGAGAGTAATGGTGACGCAATTATTTACACAAAGTAAAACGCCTGCCTGGGTTCGAACCCACGACCTACAACTAGTAAGCCGGGGCCGTTACCACAGGGCCACCACTGCTCCAGTGGGACAGTATGGGCTATTTTTTTTTTATAACAAAAATCTGTCTTTTTCACCATCTATTTGAAATTAAGGTGTCAAAAACGCTCTATTTCTGGACAGCCGTTAATGTGTGACCGTCCACCGCTTTCTCAGGAAACCAAAGCTTTACTGTTGTTGATGCACCCGCTAAGGAGTATAACGGGTCCCAAGGTCCGAGTTTCCTGTTAGCTAAAACCTGTGGAAGTCTAAATGCTCCTTGGGAAGTCTGCACCTTCGGCCACCGCATCGACGCTTATTTATTTATTTAAACTTTTCACAGACAAAAAGGATACAAAGGTGGATTGAATGCGTTATGCATTAGAGAATGCATAAGGCATTAAATCCACCAAGAGAGACCGGTCCAGCAAGGTTGGTGGATTATCTTGATCTAATTAATGATTTGAATGAGCAACCAAAAACAAAAAACTTTTTTTTTTATCAAAATCCTCAACGGGGTCTTCCGGGCGAGGCTGGATACGAGTTATACTTACTTTCCAACTTAAACGTCATAAAAACTGCAAATAAACTATTCCTTGTTTTTACCGTACAATAAAACTTTCATTTTTACCTCATAGAAAGTGAGTTGTCACAAAAACCCCGCACCTTGACGTGACGGCAGGAAATATTTGAATATGTCATCCGATCTACGGTATCGATAAATATCGGATGTGTCGGAATTATATGAGGGGGAGAGTTTTTTGTAAGTTTGTACTTTCTTCACTTTATTATCAATCAAGAAATAAACATAACGTTTGATATGCTACTTAATCAAGAACACATTAAGACTTTTTATACAGAGCATATCTTGGACGTAAGCTTGTACATCGACAGAATATCACACTACACAATTAGATGCAGAAAAAAAGAGGTTCAATAATGTTTGTTGGTGCTTGCAGTCCAACACCTCGGTAATTTTCTGCCGTTGTCTGATATGTGTACAAGAATAAGACTATCTATCAAGCTGGTGGCAGCAATGGACATCCTTGAAATGACATTCGACTGTGACCAATCAGCTGATCTTCCATTCAGTTTTAAGAATTGTCCGAAACATAATTGTCTTGTGTTATTTACGAAAATTCAATGTCACCTTCACATGTACCTTCACATCAATACATTTGTTTTCAAGCCATAACATATTAAAAACACTTAAGCCTCCGAATACACATTAATTAACATTGAAATGATAAATCAAACACCCTCGCTTCATATTTTTTGTTGAACATCGTCACTTCCTCTGCGACAGATGTCATCCATTCATATACAAAACTTTGTATTATTATATTTAGATCAACCCTTTTTTTACAATCAGAAAGAAGAATGAAGAAACTGTATCGTATGCCACCGTCTTGTGGTGTTGTATTCATAAAAAAGTTTGTATAACTCATTGAAATATAGTTTCATCACTTTCATATCTGAGCTATTGTTTTTCTTAGTGTTAATGACTGCCAAGTTTAAATAGAACATTATTGAATATACCAACACATTTTCCCTTTATCTTGAATTCTATCATAGGAAATTTCAGGCCATGGAGGAATAGAACAGCGTACTCTTTACTATGTACACGATTCATCATCTGCCTATCCTTTTCCCAACTATGTTGGAGTCGGCTTCCAGTCTAACCGGATGCAGCTGAATACCAGTCTTTTACGTAAAGCGACTGTCTATCTGACCTCCACAACCCGGTTACTGGATAGTACGATAACCATTAATAAGACTGGTTGTCAGACTTTCGGGCTTCTTGCGAACCGTAACGACTGTTAAAGATCTCCGAATGACAGCCAGGACCAATAGCTTTACATTCTTTCCGAGGCACGGGGGGTCTTGGTATGCAAAAATGGTCACCCACCCACGGGCCAACCACGGCAAGTGTAGCTTAACCTGGTCGATCAACCCGTACGGCTGTTATTACTTACCCATAAGCCTCTCTATGTCCACGATTCCCACATGTAATAGACATAAAAATAATACAGACGTGGGATTTGTACTCGCAGTGTGGTGACATCGACGATATCACGCAAAGGTCTACTGACAGTTTTCCTAATATTATATATCACTTAATCGTCACGACCACTTGAGAGAAAGACGTCGTACACCACATAGCCATCAACCCCTTGCCAAATTTCACCAGCACCAAATAAGTACCTCAAGCCCTTTTAAAAGTGAAAGCAGTCCAAGTGGCAACAGGTCAGTATACGTACCAATGCAGGCGACGTCGCGGGGCGGGTGCAGTTCGTATTGGAGAGAACAGAGCGCCCGCATCATCAAATTTTAATTGTTACAATGACGCCATTACTTTTGTAGAGTTAGGTGTGGGTAGATCTGGCCAGTTGTGTAGACGGGCTTCTCTTCTTTGCTGGAAAGTAACCGTATTTTTGAGCTGGTGTTTTTAAGAGCTGATGACAAACTGATTAAGGTACCTATGCCAAATTATGAGATAACCAAAGATGACCAACCTACTAACTTTAGATTCATCAAAGCTATCAAGTTTCTGAACAGTGAATTAGGTTTTTCAATTATGTTAGGTAAGTAGTTAGCCAAAGTAACAAGAAATAAGAGGTGTTACAAATTGACAAGAGTTTCACTACAGAAGAGCAATTTTCGTAATTTTAAGAACGTTCACAGTCAGATCTCAGTCTCAATCTGTCAAAAATACCTACCTCTTATTTCCACACATGTTACATTAAATAAAATAGCAGTACTGTTAGCAACACACTATAAAAATGTTCTGTTTCATAAAACACCTACAACAGTGTAGTTGGAATTCTGTTCGGTAGTACCTAACTATTTACGCTAATTTCCAACAAGTAAAAAAACAAATCTAAATTTGGAGTCACACTTTTTTTTTGTGTCCTGTATCCACCACCTAACTCTATGCCAAACTCATTTCACATGTATCCGTCAATTCGAGGGCAATTTTTTGAAGAATATAATAATGTTGATTAATTAATTATGGTGATTGTGGTAAAACAATGCGTCAGCGGTGAACGACTCCTCGTGAAGCATGGGGGTCGAGCAGGGGACTGCTTCAATGGTGTTTTAGGAACATTAATGATTATTGAATATGTTTATTGGTACGATCATTGGTATCTACAATCGATATATCGTTAACATGTGTGTGTTTATGAAATGTATTGACTGTAGATTTTTCCAAGTCTTGATTTAGCTAAAAACTTCGTGAATAAGGTATGTTTGGTGCTTGCAGGCAGAATACTGTGACATTTAGGCTATAACATCGCACCTTTGTAAAATATATTTCTAGTAATTAATCGTTTGGTTTAATTCACTTATTACATTCAATTTATAGATTGATTCATTTATTATGATTACAGAACTAAATCTGCGATTAAATTGAATAAAAAAACCGGTCAGGAGCGAGTCGGACTCACGTACCCAGGGGGTTCTGTACTATCATATATTACATATTCATTTTTTTTTTCTGAAAAAGTGTACAATTTAGACACATCGTTTTATTTTTCCTGTATTTATTACATAAACTTCTATCACATAGAATCATTTCAAATTTTTCTCTATACTAACTTCGGAGATATAAGGGGGAACTGTTTCTGTTTCTTTTTTACATTTTTCATCAAAAGTCGAAAACTATGCGGCCTAAAAAAATTTAAAAATGTTTGAGAATGTGCAAACAGCGCTCTTTCATATGATATCCCACATGCCCTAGTTGCCCCACTCGAATTTTTAATACCCCTTTTTTAATTTTTTACTTATATGCAAAATAGTTGGGCAAACGTCATCTAAAACTATTCCAAATTTCTAGTTGATAGCATTAGTAGTTCTTGAGATATCCAGCTGTGACAGACGGATAGACAGACAGATAGACTGAGTCGCACCATAAGGGTTCCTTTTTACCATTTTGGTACGGAACCCTAACTAGTGCATGATCGTCCATCATTAACATTTCATCATTGGTTCTATCTCCACGTGCTATCCTTCACTTTTATTCTTAAACACGTGTTCGCTTTTTTTTTTTTTTGTTCAACTAATTTGATCAAATCATACTACTCATACCTACTAATCTACCATACTTTGTGTAAATAATTTCATAACCACTGCTAAAAACGGTGAAGAAAAACATCGTGAGGAAACCAGCATGTCCAAAAACCGAAAATTCGAAGACATGTGACATCTACCAGCCCGCACTGGGCCCGCGTGGTAGATTACTGCCCACTCCCTCTCGAAGAAAGGAGGTCTGTGTCCCAGCAGTGCGAACATGTAAGACTCATTATGTATTCTTGTGGTGCACAATAAAGAATATAGAAGTAAATATAAATAAATAAAGTGAACAGTCATAAGAAGACATGAAGAAGCTTATCCGAAGCTAAAACACATACAAACAGATGTCGTAGAATACTCAATACATACAAATACATACTACTCCAAAAATATCGAGCTATTGTGAAAGAGTACAATTTCGGTAAGTACTTTGTCTGACAGTAAATATTGAACAACAAACTTAAACATACACTCACGACAAACAAATGTGATCTTTAAAACGTTTGAGATAAGGTGTAAGTCATGTGTACGGTTATGATTGTAAGTGCGGTACCTACAGAAATATTCAACCCTTACGAAACCGAGATGTGCATTTCGATAATAGGTAACAGCGTAGAGTTGGCATAGAGGAGACAAATAGACATTTTTATTATTTATTTTTAGTAATAGCTTGATTCCAACATTTATGCTATTACATAATTGGTGATAACGTGTATAACATAAAATTTTGTTTAGGTTCGTGGCATACCTATCTGCCCATTTTGATTTTTTTCATACAGGTTTCATACGTGGACACAATTTTGAAAAAAAAAATGGCGCAATAGTAGGCATCTCAGGCTCCATTATAAATCTTCAATCGCCTTGTAAATTTTCATTTGTTTTTAGTAAGGAGAACAGAAAATAGAGGCAGGAACTTCATTACCGACTCATTACAGTTCCTGACAGTTCAGTTTGCTTATATGTATGTATGTATATATCTATGTATTAGTATTTATTCTTGTATTTTATAGTCATTTCCTACCTATTTACCCCGTATGTTCACCTGCCATGTTTTGTCTCTGCATCACCCTAAGGTTGACTGGTAGAAAATGCCTCAGGCATTAAGTCCGCCTTTGTACAGTATTTTTTCTACTTGTGCATAAAGTTTTTAATAAATAAATAAATAAATCCCAGTGTCTTCACGTGGTCTGACCAAGATTATGTTTGGACCCTAAAAAATACTGTGTCTGTGTGACCTTTGAGTTTGTTTCGGCCTTTCTTCTCAGAGTAGTCAGATGGGACACGCCTCATCTAGTTTAAAAAATATGATTGACGTGTAAAAATGTTTGTACAAACCTACTTACAGCAATAAAAACATTTTTCATTTCATTTATCATCAATTTAGTTTAATTTTTTTTTAATTCATGTGTTTCATAATGACAGGGACGAACACTATGTACATTGGTACATATACTAGCCACGTATTAAACTCCATCGTCATTTCAAAACACAAAACTAAAATCCTAACACCTGTTAAGAAACCACTTAATTCCAGAAATCATCACATCACAAGTAACGCCCATCAGATATAAGTAAACACTAACATTTGACCACCTGTGTGGTCTGACCACAGCACACAATGGTCCGACCACAGTACACAAAACATTACATGTAGCCTCTAGATCTGGCACTACTCTGTGACAAACATGGTAGCTATCAAAGATTCAGAGACATGGATTATTGAACTGCATTTCTTAGATTTTTGTTGTGTAGATATTTTTTTTAAGCTTATAGGTAATACAAGGTATTATGGTTAGATAAATGAAAGTTTCAGGAAAAAAAAAATATTATTTGTTTGTTTAAATATTGTTTGTTTGTTTGTGTTTTGATTTTAAAAATAAGGAAAAAAAAAGATCAGAAAAAAGAAAAATTTTGGTCTTTCAATCTGTGGACTATTGTCATCGATGTAACAATCGTGGTCTCACTTATTCTTAGGCCGGGCCCCAAACTAATCTTATGTTCGTTGGTGATACGGCGTAGTAGGAATCGCCCGTAATTACGGCTAAAACTACGGATTGCTTGCCTAGAGAGTAGACCTCATGTACTGGAAGACATTCGTATCTCTTGCCAGCACGAGCTATGTGATGTGGTGGAATGTTTAACCAATCTGCAAGTTTCACCGAGGGCTGTACTGCCCCAAGGTGCTCTGGATGTCAATATATGTATGTATACAATTTGTATATGTTTGCTCTTTCGGAGCACTGTTTCCATTAATCTGATTTACTTTTCAGAAAGCATTCATATTAATACGGAGTGTCCGAAAAGTCATGGATTACCTTTTACCTGCTGATGGGCCACATTGAGATCTACCAATAAAAAAATGACCTACCAATAATTTTTTTTTTTCACCAGGGCCGATCAAAAATAACGTAAAATTTTTTTTTGTGAAAAATTTAAGTTTGAACCCAAAAGTTTAGGTATTTAAAAGATGATATCTGTAACTTTCTTGTATTCAATCGATAGTAGGATGATTCAAGATGAAAATAAAAAAAAACTGTACCTACTCGAAAAAGTTTTCATTCGTAGAAATGGTATGGAAAAAACTGATCAAAGACAGAGATTTTCCAAAATTTCATTAAACATCAAAAAACTCGGAAACCATAAGAATTTTAGTATGGTCATTTTTTTTTATTGGTAGATCCCAATGTGGCCCATCACCAGGTAAAGGGTAATCCAGGACTTTCCGGACACCCAGTATATTAAATCCAATTCATTAACCCTTAAAGTCGCAAGGTATATGATGTGAACAAAAACAAAAAATAATAGTTTAATTTGTTTATTACTTATAAAAAAGACATAGTTGTGACAATAAAAAAAATTATAATTTTGTATTTTTGGAAAAATCATATGTATAGAATACCATACAATGCTACCCCTAGTACAAACTGACTATTTTTGGCAATGTATAGTATACTAGACATTGTGCTTTTTATTGTTTCGAATGATAAGCCAAAAAACAGTTTCTATTTTTAACATAGCACAAATGTACTTTGCATTTTGTGCACATAGTACTGGCTTGACCAGTGTTACAGTATTTACACCGCTGATAACCGGTCAGCTGTGGCCAGTGATCAAATTTGTCATATCGTATTTGGTCACTGGGCCTCTCGGCTACCGGTTTCTTTATTTTATTTTTCTCCGATACAGATTCTACATTTCTTACAGCAACTTCTCTATCTCTCTTCAACAGTCCCATAAAAACTTCATACCTAAATTCTTTCAAATGGTCTTTCTTCCTCATGACATTCCCCATTTTGTCGTGTCTACGACGCAATAACCACCCGTTATTTATGCATATATCTATAAGTTGGGAAAAGATGTTCATATACCAACGGTGGGATTTGATGCCTGTGCGATAGAGTGCTATCAACATATCCGCTAAGTCGACTCCACCCATATGGCGGTTGTAGTGCTTTACTACTTGTGGACAGGTGACATCTACTCGAGTTTTAGACTCTTTACTGAACCTTTTAATTTTTACTAATGGGTGCGCATCTACGTAAGAGCTAACTAAAGTTACTTGTTTATTATCGAACCACTTTACTATACTGAGTTTGTTTTTGTTGCAAACTACTTGGCTGAATGCTCCTCTTCCTTTTTTTTTCAGAGTCTTATCTGTAAGTAATTTGCCAGTAGCATCTTTCAATCTATTCTGTCGTATGGTCCCCAAGCTAAATATCCCATAATTTTCTCTTAACAAATATACCAACTCTAGTGATGTGAAATAGTTGTCAAAATATACAACACTTGCTTTATTTTTCAACATTTTACAGAGTGCTACAACTATTTTACTTCCAACGCCTAATGATTCTTCCTCTTCTGTGAATTGTATGCCCCTAAAAGTATCATCCCCTGCATATAGCATAAAATCGTATATAATGCCAGACACTCCAGCCCTCACGAGATTTTTGAATCCCCACTTACTGGGTTTGTTGGGATTATATTGCCGTCGACTGCCTGCTTTCTTTCCCTTGTAGGGAATCACCATCTCATCAATGCTATATGAGTTTTCTTCTTCAACTAACAAACATTTATTTCTAATACTGTCAATTAAAGGGCGAAGTTTATAATATCTGTCTTACAAATCAGCACTTGTATTATCAGTAAAATGAATGAACCTCCGTATCTGCTGGTACCGTTTCAGAGACATTACATCGGCAACTTTTGCGTAACGGAATGACGTTTTCCAGTAATCTTTGTAGGACGGCATAACAACTATACCCATCATAATATTTATGGCCAAAAAATCCAATATTTCGTCGTTACTAACTTTGATAGATTTTCCTGTTTCTTGGACGCTGTATAAATTTGTGTTATCTGTAATAGATGCAATCAGCTCCTTAGGAAAAAAGTTATAAAAATAATCCAATGGTGACCAGTCGCATGGAATAGCTTCTTGAAAAACCGGATTCTGAATTTCGGCAGTATGCTGGAATGGTACGTTTTTCCAGTGGAAAGATAAATTAATTTTCTTTATAAACCATTTCTTGGTTTTACAAGCGAGGATTGTAGGCGCTGCACGCTTTCTTTGTGCACGAGTGACCAATGGACTGGATGTAGAAGGCAGTGTAGAATTATGCGTAGTTGGTTGAACAGATGGTAAAGATGGCAATGATGAAATAGACGGAAGAGCTTCATAATTACATTGGGAGGGACTTGGAAACACTTCATCAAGGACCGGCGTAAGAGGAGCTTGAAATTGATCTTGATCTACAACGGAAGATTCTATCTCTCGGTCAATTTCGTTATCGGTAAAGTCTGTGTGATCAGAACTTTCTAAGATGTTGAGCCTCTCAAACGAAGCATCTAATGAAGGCGCAGGTGAGCTTTGCGGAGTTTTACATTCGTCGTCACTACTGGATCCATCGCTAGCGTCTGACCCAGCATCTCTTGCGGGGACTAACGCTAAAATTCGTTTGGTCCTTTCATTGGAAGCAGTCTAAAACAAAGGAAAAATAGCGGTCATGCAAACCACAACCATAAACAATAAAACCGATGTAAAATAAATAAAATACAGTGCGTATAATTTTTGATTATACTTATAAATTTTTTTATAAATATAAAATACATTATCCTCTCTTCAGTAGCAATGTATATTATTCTATACATAACAAAAAAGTGTTAGATCAGTGCCATGGTAGCGATGTATAGTATGCTATACATTGAAAGAAAACGTAAAAAAAAATTGCAAAATACCGTGCACAGCCCTTTGTTTATACAATAAACCTTTAGAATAACTCTTTGGCAAGCCATACTTTTCAACAAACACCCATAACTAGCGTTCAAAACATTTTTAATTTTTAAATCTTTCCTTAGAAGAAACTGGCGGACGCATCTTGTCGGTTATTTTTCACCAATTATTCGAAATTGACATTGACAGCCGCAGTTTTTTGTTATTGACAGTTGAAGAAACGTTCAAAAATATCAAATTGCTCAAAAAACAGATTCTACAACCATAAATAAATCTATTAGAATTTTTGAAAATATGATGTATAGTATAATATACGAAGTGACTTTAAGGGTTAAGTTTATACGACTTCATTATTAACAACGATATTTTAATCCTTTCCCTTTTTTATGGTCATGGCCGCATCTTTCACAACCAGCAAATATATTCATGTACTTATGTATATTTATTTGTGCATATATTTCTATGTAATTAAGTATATATCATATTTATAGTTTCAATAGGTTTATGCGTATCTTTATATTTCAAATATTAAATTCCTCAGTTTTCATGATTGCACCTACTACTGTTTGTCTCTGCATCACCCAAAGGTTGACTGGTAGAAAATGCCGATGGCATTAAGTCCGCCTCTGTACATTTATGTGCTTGAAGTATTAAATAAATATCCAGAAATATAAGCATAAGCACAGCATTCAGCCAATAATGTTCCCACTGCTGGGACAAAGACCTCCTTTGTTGTGAGAGGGACTGGGCCGTAATCCACCACGCGGGCCCAGTGCGGGTTGGTAGATGTCACATGTCAGTTTCCTAACGATGTGTTCCTTCACCGTTTTGAGAGCAGTGGTGATGAAATAATTTACACAAAGTGGGTCACTTGTCGGGGTTCGAACCTACGAACTACAACTCGTAAGTCCCGGCCGTTACCACTGGGCCACAAGTGCTCTCACCCAAAAATATGTTTGGCTAGAAATAGGTAATATACCGATACAGAAGAACAATAATGATCTAGCAGCGAGTATTAGCATACGACGATGGACGTCAGTAATAAAGACTTCACGACTCATAAATAATTAATGTTAGAACAGAATTCTTATAACAGAAGACGGTAGCTGCTTTGATGTTAGGCTGCGGGCTGAGAAATAAGCTGAAGCGATTTAGTGAGCTCATCTCGCTACGTCACAATGACTTGTAGTATGTGTAGTGACGTAGGATGCAACGGTTGAAACAATTGACAATCCCAATATTATAATATACAAGGTGTAACTTAAATAACGCACAACCTCTTAAGGGGTCATTGTACTCATCATTATGAACAACTTTTACTATGGGACTAAACCGGAAATCGCGAAAAAAAAATCGGCTGTTCCCTACATTTTGACGAGCTATGCGAACATAAATGTAGGGAACAGCCGATTTTTTTTATCATGCAAAATTGTATATATAATTATGTACCCAATCCATATTTAGTTGTATTTTGTTGGCAATCTAACGGGTTTTTTTGTTTCGATATTTGGATTTTCCCGTTATTATTAAAGGCCATAGGAACCCAAATATCAGCCAGTGTTATTATCCTGGCAGGGTTATTATTATTATTATTAATAGGGAAATTCCCCCGACGCTCACTAACCTGGCTTGATCAGTGAAGATACCTAGTATCTCTACAAAGTAAAACTCACTTGTGTTCAACTAGCTAGATCACTCATGCTTAGCTGCCACTAGAAAATAACAACTTCAAATTGTCGATGATATTTAATAAACAACGGTTTTACCTAAGTAAAATTGAACTAGTCTAAGATAATAGTCATTTTATATTAAATTCAGTAGAGTTAATCTATCAAGGTCAAGAGACACGGTAGGTTAACTAAGGTGAACCTAGTCAGAGAGCCAGTGGTACCTAGTCAGATGCTATGTACTAGAATAAATATTAGAAAACGATAAATACAAATGAGACAATAATGCCCTATCTGTTACCAATGGTATCTCTCAGCTGATTCTAAAATTACTCTATGCACTTGACGATATATAGACGATCACATGCCTTTACATTCCTTATAGGGTGTACCATCACAAGCCACATAGCGATAACGTACATATTTCTCTCTAGCTTTGGCAATCGCACGTTGATATCCATAGCACCTTCACTTCCCCGAATAAATGGACGAAGGTAGCTCACCAATGACGGTAATCTAATGCATGGCACCTTTCCAACTATGGAATATAAACTGGGAATATCAATTGAAGGAGAAACCCGATTAGTTATTTACACCTCTTCGTTGATTTAGAACCTAAGAATGGTACCTAAATCTGTCCCAATATAAAGCGAGGGCTTTTTCCCATACAGAGGAGTATTGAGCATCACGTTGCATTTTTGTTTTTCTAATGCCAAATAAACTTTAGGTCGAAATTCGCCTATAGGACCCAAAAATGTTGGTTTCATCCCATCAACTTTTCATTACAAAAACTTTCTATTTTTTAACTAACTTGGCATTCAATGATTATTAGCTTGGAACACACACTTTTTGACCAATAACGCCTTTAGCTTACCAAAAACGGAATAGCTCGATCAGAAGTTAAAGAAGTAAGGGAGGCTTTCACGTAAAAGTGAGACAAAAACAAAACTAAAGAAAAACAAAACAACCTTCGAAGGATGTACAGCCTTTATCCGCTAGTCTCTCATCCCCCATCCCACACTGTCCACCTATGCGCAGCCAGTAGTGGGTGACTATTGTCACCCAACACGTGGCCGACATTGTCTGGGGAACAAGGGTGACGATGTATCAGAACTGGTTACAAACCGAGCTGGTTTGGGCAGATTGAATGATCTTTGTATTGTGTGGTGGTGCTTTGTTCAATATTGAAGAAAAACTTTGTCTAAAACTACTGAGCGAGTCGATTCTAGATGATATTCGAAACAGAAAAAATAAGACGGACCTTCTGTACTGGTTATTAGGAAGGATCAATGCTAAACATTTGAACACATTTCACGTCAAAATTAAACTATGTTTTTAAGACTCGATGAGTTCGGTGTTTCCTAACCGCCTACTCTGGGGAGAAAGAAACAAACTCAGAGGTCACAATCTCTTTTAGTCCACACATAATCTTGGTCAGGCCATATGAAAACCAAATAGGTTAATAACATGGCAGGTATAACAAGTTTCCCTCAAAAAATTGAGAGACAGAGAGTCATAAAAAATAAAAAATAGTTAATTAGCTTGTAATGCTAAATATGAATAAGTGTTCTAAGTTATAAAAATATTTAAATAATAATAACCCCAACAATAATACAAAGTAAAAAATCAGAAATCCTTCTATCAACTCCAAACGAACCCAATCCGGAATTCTGATTACAGAAATATAAAAACAAAAGGACAATTTACACTTCAAAAAACCTCGATTTTCTTTCGCGCTAATTAATTCTATTGAACGAAAAAGTCGAGAAACATTCGTAACCCTTTGAAAGGCGCGTCAGAAAAAATAGGTGCCATTCGGAATTCCGAATTTTTCATAAATCGTTTCGAACAAAAAAAAATGCTAATAAATCACTTGGAAATTAATAATTAATAAAGCAACACTCGGACGCGACGGGCCGCTAAAATCAAACGTAAATTCTGAGGAGTTATTTGCATAAGAAGGGATTTTTTCCGTTACCGTTTTTTTCTGCTTTTTAGCGTTCACTTTCCGATTTCCGGAGTACGATTAGGGGGGATATGGTTGGGGTAAGTTTAAAAAGTTTAGCCAAAGAAACTTAGTACGTATTTATTAGCGATTTTATAGCTATGGGGTTTTGCATAAACTTGATTGGATGCATGATACTAACATATTAAGAACTTACCACCTAATTAGGTATCAAGGTGATAACTTTTACCTAACGAACAAAGTACACCCTGTCACACCCTGGGCAGTTAGTTTCACTCCCAAACTTCCAGAATGGCTAATCTTTTCATGATTACACCTATAAGAAAAACTATGAAATGTCACAATCTACATCTACATTTTACAGCTAAGCAAGCAGTCTTGTTACCCAATATTTTTTTTATTTTTTTATTAGCTGTTAATGTCATACTGCAGGACAAAGGCCTCCCTATGCCCTTTTCACCTCTCTCTGTCCAGAGCTGCCAAGGACCAATCTCTATGAAAAGAGTCCAGGTCATCTCGTCATCTCCGTCTGGGCCTGCCGCGATACCCAATACTTACTCCTCAAAAAAATAAATTCCTCAATATTTTTAAAACCAAAAGAACGTCCACAACAATTCGCTTTAACCCTTCCTCGTCGGAGGGTATCGGAGGGATCGGAACAGATGTTTTTAATATCGGAGAGACACCCCTTAGCCACTGTTTACATTCAGCCATTGTAGCCCCGTCTTAACTCCGATATTCAAAGGTTTGATTGTATAAGCGATGCGTTTGTTTAAGAATTGTTTGTGCAAGTCAGGTAGATCCAGGTGTGTTGGGAGATACTGCCTATGTTGGTAAATAAGTCCTGATAATAAGGTGGAATGGAAAGAGAATAAGAGGTGGAGTGGCATTTATAGCAGAATCTTTAAATAATAAGTATAGGCTAACTCTGGATACAGATTTCTGAACTAGGAAGACGGTAGGTTTATCTAGAATCAATCCATTAAATCTACATGAAACTATAACAAATTAACTTCTAATTCCACATTTTAAGACAAGAAGCCGTTTAGGAGTGGACAGATCATAGCATTACATAACGCCTTTATTCCTAAAGAGGTAGGCATGAGGCAGATATGTATAGATTCCCATATTTGGCCAGTAATGTTCTGTTTAAGTCAGGGGCATTCATACAAGTAAGGGGCGAGCTTTTTGCAAACTCTAGGCTGCTTCGCCTGAGTTTCCAAAAAGAAAATCCAATAAAACTTCCTGATCTAGACAAATCATAATGGGAGTCAAAACCTAACGTTCTTTTAGAAAAACCTTTTCTCTAACAGTGTACTGCAATGTACTAAATATCACCCAAAAGTCAGCAATATCTAAATAGCTACACTGAGGAAGATCTCAAAGTTAGCAAAGCAAAGATACAGTTATTACCAAAAGTACGTTACAATAATTACGGTTCAGAACGAAACGAAGAAAACTCCATTAATCTAGGCTTGCCCAATGACAATAACAATGATGTTCAAATAATACAATTTGCTAACCGACCTGCAATTATATGGAGTGGTGTAAACCATTGGAGCAAGCGGTGGCGGTATTTAAAGCCTAGTTCCTTGAAAGAGTTAGACCGAGAAATCATCATCATCATCATCATCCTCAGCCCGACTTTACCCACTGCTATAGGCCTGTCTTCTCAAGTACCGTTCCCCACTCCCCTGTGCCAGCCTCATTCAGGTTCTACCCGCGATGGTAACGATGTCATCCCCCATCTCGCCGCCGGACGACCGACATTTCGTCTTCCAGTCCTTGGACGACCCTCGTTCACTGCCTTACTTCACCTGTCATCACTGAGCCTTTTCATTTGTCCGGCCCAACTACAACCTTACCTGGGATACTCCGAAAAAACTCATTTCTGGCGCGATATAGGTAGTTTTGTTTGATACGACACTATTTTTACTTAAACAACAAAATTTTTACTTTAAACCTCAGTAACCCAGGGTACCTATACAAAAGGTTTTTTTTTTTTGCTTGAGTACGTATAGTTTTTATTGTATTTGTTGGTATATTGGCGTGGCTAGCTGACAAATCAATCAGCAAATCATTTAATTTGGGATTCTGTGTCTTGTAATGGTAATTACTTTTCATACCTTGTATTGTATTAAATCAAGTATTTTCTAACTGAACACACAGCTGTGCTGCTGGGGAGTTTGTTGCGCCACTTTTTCTCCCCAGCGAAAGCATTAGGAAGTGGTGAAGGGCGGGCGTTTTGGGGGACTATCTTTTGTAATTTTAACGTTCGAAAAGTGCTGATTCTCAGCCTAGTTTGAATAAATTACTTTTGATTTTGATCCTATTCGCTAACCTGTCATGAAAAAAAGGAAGAGTCAAATATCCTACTCCTTACTATTAATTAATTAATATTAATAATTAATCCTACTAATATTATAAACGCGAAAGTTTGTGAGGATGAATAGATGGATGTTTGTTATTCTTTCACGCAAAAACTGCGGAACGGATTTGGATGAAATTTAGCACACAAATATTTATAACCAGGCTTAACACATAGGATAGTTTTTATCCCGATATTCTTACGGGATCGAAACTTATGCGGGTGAAACCGCGGCGCCCTGGTAGTTAAACATAATTTAGCGCACCAAGATGATTTTAAAGGATCGAGCATTTGGATCCTTCAAGGAGAACCTGATAGACTTCGTTAAGGAATGAATAAGAACTTAATATTTGAAATCATACGTTCTTCACGCGAAGGCGTCGCGGCAGATCCTGACAACCAGTCTCACCAAGGGGTATCGTACTACCCGGTAACTGGGTTGTGGCCAGATAGGCAGTCGCTCCATGTTAAATTCTGGTATTCAGCTGCATCCGGTTAGACTGGAAGCCGACCGACTGAAAAGGAAGGCAGATGATGACAGGCTAAAATACTTTATTTGTTCTTCCGAAACCTTTTAACCAATTTCAAAAAAGGAGCAGGTTCTCAATTTGGATGTTTATATACCTATATATATATATTTTTTAACCATATTTTCCGCTACCCGCTCTATCTGCGCTAGTCGGATGTCGCCACATTGCTTTCGTGAGCGTCGAGCTATAATAATTGCGTTCGCACGATCGACTCAGGCGCAATTATTTTGTCACAATTTTCATGAATCTTAATTTCTTCTTTTGTTTTCGATGTAATTTTGAATAGATTGAGATTTGTTTACTTATGTAAGTAAGATATTTTTTTGAAACGATACTTACATTACCTACCTGAATGAGTAAACCACCACCATAGCAATTATAGCAAGAAAAGAAAGAATTAATATTTGGACAAATTTCGTGAAACCCAAAATACAGTCAATAAACGCATTTTTCTTTCTTCGAGAAACGGGAAACTTTCATGTTTTTTTTATTCAAATCCGTTCTTACTATACCTATTTAACTTAAGATATTCTATGTTTTATCTCTTTCCATAATAATACGTACTAATAAAATGGAGGGTAGAATGAAAAAATATATCGGCGAGATAAGCGCGCCCGCCCCCACTTTTGTGTATTTCACCTATTAAAATATATTTCAATTTCAATAAAACTTGTTTTTTTCAACTTTTCAAAACATCAAGCGAAACATTCTATCGAATCCTGTTTCTTTAGGATACCTTCCGTCAATTTTTCTATGTAACATGCGGAAAAAACGAAAAAAAACCACAATTTGTTTTATTTCGTGAAAAAAACAAATAGTTATTTTCGGCATTTTCAACGCTACGCCCGACCCCTAATTTTATGACTTTTATCTATAGGTACAAATAAAACAAAGTCGGGTTAGCTACACCATTTAAGTATAACTCAAGACCTTTCTGATCTTTGATTTGTTGTATTATATACATCCCGGCTGTCATTAGTAGATATTTGACAGTCGTTACGGGTAGTCAGAAGCCCGAAAGTCTGACAACCAGTCTTACTAGGGTATCGTATTACCCAGTAACTGGGTTGTGGAGGTCAGATAGGCAGTCGCTCCATGTAAAATACTGGCATTCAGCTGCATCCGGTTAGACTGGAAGCCGACCCCAGCATAGTTGGGAAAAGGCTAGGCAGATGATGATGATACATTGGAAAATTCGCGAAAAAAAAATTGAGGGACCTAATTCATTTTCTCAAACAACTTTAATTGATGCTGTGGCGGTACGAAGTTCGCCGTTTCAGTTACTAGAATATAATTTATATTAGATTCAGTGTACTTTTGTCTACCGTCTAACCTAGCTGGGTATTTAAACATTTCATCAACATCTCATTAACATTGTAGCATTAAGAACAGTTTGAAAGCGAGTTGATAAATAGTATTCAACATAAACATTTGTTTCACCTCAAAAACAGCGACACCTCGCGAACTTCGAAATAATTCTGGTCCTTCGAGCCGGATCTGAAGCAGCGCCTTGTGGATGGTGTGACGTCAGCAGTGCATCGCAAACCCTCGATGCTATAGACGGCGAAACACTTTCCATCAGGCAGCCCGTCGGGCCTGTCTAAAGTATTATTTATTTAAACTTTTCGCACACAAAAAAGGTACAAAGGCGGACTTAATGCACACACACAACATTAAACAACAACAACAACAATACACACAACAACAACATTACAACAATATTTATTTGGTACATACATCTAAAGAAATCGTAAAAATATACTAATTACCTAATTGCTTAATTATTCAAGAACGAATTGTCTATTCGGAAAAATGTTCTTCTCCATACAAAAAATAAAATGTTTTGTAAATGCTACCAACCTTAATCTCACGTACCTATTAGAATTAAAAAATGAAACGTTTAATTGACGCTTGTAAAGCATATTCAATCAAAAAAATTTCCTTTTAAAAGACACAAAAAATCTGAAAAAAAATTTAAAACAGCTTTTTCAAAACATATCCAACCAAAATATCATAAAATACGAATTTAAAAATACTTTTTTATCCGAAAACTCACGTCTAACATTCAAAACTAAGTAAATTCATCCATTTTTAAGAACCATACAACTTCTACTAAAGGTTTCATCCATCCCCTTGATCGGAACCTTCGGAAATGTAAGGAAAATGAGGAAAAGCGCCGCTCAACGCCATCTAGCGGCGAGGGGAACGCAACTCACTTATTTCTATTTTCTTCGCACGGAACTGTGTAAGTAGGGATATTTTCGTTTTAAAAAGTAACATAATTATTTTTTAATTGAAAAATGGCTTTGATTTTCTAACTTTACCTAAATAGATTTCCTTCCTCAAAGTTACTTGTTTTGTGTCAGGTTGTAGAATTGCGAAAATTAATAATAAGTATTATAAAAATGTTCAATGTTGATAGATAAAGTTTGATGCTGAATAGGAAAGGTATAAAGTTAATAATGTGATCAAATTAAACCTTAATTACCTACCGATGCATTTATCTTTATTTATAGTATTTGTAAACTTATCTAACCTGTTACTGTCATCGCCAAAAAGTGAGGTAAAAGCACCAATGATTGGCCCCGTTAAAGATTAATACCCAAACGAAACACGAATGAACCTAGTAACCGAATTTCGGGTGGCGCGAAACAAAAACTGACCTACATCGGCGCCCTACGGAGTTCACCCACCCCTGCCGACGATGAGACGATCACCCTACGCGTCTTGCCCTTACAGTTGTGTTCATGCACTTTCGATTATTTCAAGGTGATGCCCGATACCGGATCCCCCTTTCTTATTCTTTTCAACCGCCAAATATTGACATTGCAATAAAAATCAAGCGTCATGTTTTTTTATCACCAGAGATGACCTAAAAACTGCAGAACAATATTTATGTACAGTAGAGGGCATGTAAGATAATAGTAGCACCCAAGGCGTGGAGCTTTGATCAATACATTTTTAACAGACAGAAAAAATCAGGTAGGCGTGTTTGTTGTGGTCACAAGTGGAAGTAGTAGAGTAAATGTAAACAAATGAACGGCAACACAAACAGCCGCCGAGCGGTCAAAGAAGCGGGTAGTCGATCGCGCCGCAAAAAAGCGCATCCTATTATCGACTACAACAAAAGGACTTGTGCAGTGATACCTAAGTACACATCTCGATTCATCGTCTCGACTCGATCCGCCGAACCGATCCTATTGGCGCGCCCCACTGTCGCCGCGGGGGAAAGGGACGAGAAGCGTGGAACAGAGCGCGAGTGATAAAGAGGGAGACGGTCATCTTAGCTACCGAGTGGCGTCCCACTGGGCGGGGCCGCGCCAAGGAGTGAGCCTCAGATGCGCGTAGAGTTGGTGGGGCTTCGTCCAAAGGATCGCACTGCAGTCGTGTGTCGCGCCAACGACGCGCGCCCGCCGCCACGCCGCGCTCCGCGATCAGGATCACCTTACGTAATAATAACTAATCGGATCGAAACCGTTTGTCCGATAATCGATTGTGATTGTAAACTGTCGATAATCTCGCAATGATTTCTAATTAATTTAATTATTTTTTTCTTCCGTACCGGCTGTTGGTGAACTTGAGTTTTGTGTACACTGTGTCATGTTTTTGTTTTGTTTTTACTCGGACTTAAGATTATTTTTGGGCGTAGCTGACTGTGTTTCGCTTTTATAATTTAGTAACAATATTGTTACTAGTGCGTGTGATACTGGACAACAATTTTGAAAAACAGTTCTTGTGAAGTATTTTGACTTAGAAGTGTTATGTGGACGTACATTGAAAATAATTGTGATTTTACAAGTTTCGTCTGAGGATACACGTAAGTTTAAATTAAGTGTTTTTGCTTGTTTTAATCTGGGGAAGTGTGATTTTTATAAAGACTTGAAACGTTATTCAGAAAAAATCTCAAGTGTCAATATGATAAAAACCTTATAAGATAGGCAAAGTTGTCTCACTGCTACAACATACTTTTTAAGTTCCAACAAGATTTAGGCCAATTGGACACCACAATAATTTACGACAAAACGAAAAAAACATTAAAGTAGCCAGTCAAGTCAAACTAGCGGAAAAAAAAACGTTTTTTCCCAAACCTGGCAAAACTTTAATGAGCCACACATTAAATTAAAACTAAAACTCTGAACAATAAATTAGTTAAAACGAATAATAAAAATTGCTCGACACATCGTCGAAGAATGCATTTCTCATTAAAAAATAAAAAGTTGGAAATAGAGCACAGAGTGGAGTCGATCGGTAAATCAAATGATCAATTGCAATCGAAAGTTTAATTACCTGTGGCGACGCGACGGTATCTTGCCGGCGAGCGACGATTCGGATGATTCCGTGATTGATTGGACGATTGTTGGTGCTCTCACCTTACAATCTTCTTTCGTAGATTTTGTGGGTTCAAATTGAAGGGGCTTTAGGACTTAAATTGTACTCCTCTGTTGTGTTAAGTTGATTTTAATTGAGTGGTCAAGTTGAGAAATGGTTTGGGAAAGCCGGGCTTAGAAGTGCCTAAGTGTTCGTTGGATTGTGTGGTTGAATATGGTATTGAAATGAAGGTAGTAATACCAAAATGTACTTACTTCATTGATTTATGTTTGTAAAAAGTATTTTTTATCACATAGCCAAAAAAATATGGAATTTCGGAAAAGCTTTCGGGTAGAATGGGAAAACTAAAATGATTGCGCTATAGCTAAATTTATGATTTCATAGCCTGCAACAACACATTCTTCACATCATAAAGATTTAGAAATCAAATCATAGAAAAAATGTTGTGGGTATGTCCAGTTGTCTTAAATGATAATTATATCGAAGTACCTACGGTAGAAAACTAATGACTGATAAATAAGAAATCAAAACTAAGAAAAAAGTACCTGCTGACGTATTTTTTTATTTTATTTAAGCTAAAGACTTATTAAACTCAAACAATGACAAAGATGATTTTCAGAAATTCATAAAAAATATCCAATTGTAAGTATTTTAATTAATAAAAATAATTAAAATAGAGAATCTACAAAATGAAGTAGGTAGGTAAAGTTAAATGATTCTGGTACAGATGGCGTCCGCGGTCGTTGACCCCGGGAGTTTTGCCTACTGTTGAGTTAAACAGAAGCGTTTCCGACCTTTAATTATTATATTATCATATAATAGAGATATAATAATTATTAATATTTTGGGACTATATTATTTTTGTGACAAGTTATGAGGTGACCACTTTTTTGTACAGATTACAAAAATATTTTATAAAGGAATTATATTATTTGTATTTCGCTAGAATTGAAAGATAAGACTCTATTCCGGTCCGATTACATACGGAAATATAATGCATGGTGTCAGAATGCAAAAAACGCAATATTCAAATAGCCCTTCGTATAATAAATGAATAATGAATATTGAATAAAGTCCCATACAAGTGTTTTTCCAACGATATCAATTACAGTTAATACTAATTAGAATGTCGGCAAAAACCTAATCGATTCTAAACAGTATCGATTAACAGTGAATCGAATAACACGAATAAGTGATAATGTGAGATTTTTCCATTGTTGTCGTGAAATGCTTTGTTTTTTCCCTTGTGAGAGAATAATTTTTATTGCATACGTTTCAATGTATTGTGAACAGACAGACTACTATTTCAATTATTATAAGCAAGATATTTTTAATTAGCCATTAGTTTAATAATATTTATAAAATACGATTGTTTAAAAATAAATTGTTTTTTTATTAAAATTTAGATTTCTGTATTTTAAGTGCAAAAAGTTTAATTGATGGTTTGATACTAAATTTTGAATTGCTTTAGTTAATTAGGTGTTAATTTAATCACATTAATTTAGTGATAAAATTTCGAGCTGTTATTACTGAAATATAAAAATAATAATGAGAAGTCGTTATCGATGAGACGACGTTATTTTTTTATATTTTTGCGATAATACTATTAATAGATAGGAATTTTATTTGTAAAATCTACGGTGAGATTTAAGTAAGTACGCACTTACTTAGTTTCTTTTAGATAAATAAGTAGCTTTTTTTGGTGTAAATTACAGATTATACTAAATATAACATATTTTGTAAGTAACAGATTTGTAAAAATATATCACAGATTTGTAAGTAAGGGGTAACAACCTAATAAGTAAGTACTGATACCTAAGCACTTATCTACTTATGGAGATCACTTAACCCCAGAACGGAAATGTAAGGAATATTTTACGCTTTTACATAATTAAGTCCGGTTATTTAGTATGAAGAAAACTTTCATTTTAGCTTCAATTTTAATTGAAAAAAGCAGCAAGCACGGGTTAGTTTTTAAAATTGAAAAAAAATTCCGCTACTGTATATATATTTAGATAAATGTCATCACTGAACAGATGGGTACTAGTGCGAAATCACTAATAAGTTCAAATAAAATGAGAATCAAATTAAAATCATAATAAATTAAGTCTGAAGAAAATCGCACTTCCCTCTGCACTAGCTTACAACCCGTCACAGTTTGCATAATATATTCTACTGGGTTATTTTCTTATGTGTGTTCTTTCCGTGTCGTTAATTGTTTCAAGATTTTAACAGCCATCTTCATCATCATGTCTCTTGTCATTATACCTATTTATTTGGGGCCGGCGCAACATATCTTTTTCTTCCATGCTCACATCAGTTATCTCAGTCGTCACCCCCCCTTTTTTGAACAACATCTTCTTTTAATATACTTATTATGTAAGTATAACAATGTTATTAAGATCACTGATTTGCGTGAGGCGTAAGTTCAGCAGTACCTAACTATCTATACCTATTAAACTTACAGGCTAAAATAAAGATGTAGGTACTCTTATGATTTACACTGTAATTCTAAACGTGAAAATATTAGCACGCGCAGCCATCTACTTTTATAATTTTGACCTGCCGTGCGATTCTGTAACCATCTCACCGTGAAAACTTGGGTGAAGTGAGCGTGGAGTGAGTCGTCAATAGTGTCAATCCCTAGCATCAGTATGACTCACAACTCACTCTAAGCTCACTTCACCTTAGTTATCACGGTGAGATTCTTACAGAATCGACCGGCAGGAATCTGACTTGTAAAAGTGTCTTAGAATATCTACTTACATAAATAAACATTATTTCATGTAACTTAGTTGCTTTCGACTGTACCTATTGTAACTTAGCCTAACTTAGTTAACAATGATAAAGTAAACTAAGTATGTACCTATCTACAAATATTTTGTGCCCATATCATTCCGTTTTTAATTTATAGACATCAATTTTTTTTAATAAGTTTTTATTTAAATTAGAAATCAAAACCCATAAATACCTAAATTATAAAAAAGAAAAACTACTTAGGACTTGTCTCCGTCCGCCTTTTTTGTATCCGTCCATGTCATTTTTCCGTCAAAAAGAGAGCAATATAAAATCACAACATTTATTTTTAACTACATATACTTAAAGGTAGTAAAATTCAAAGAAGTCGGCCATTTTATTAAAGTGAATACTACTAATAGCGTCTGTCCTTTGAAATGATTACCGAAGCAAGGAAATATCAATAACATAGCTTGTTAATACAGAATACTTTGTAGCACAATGTAGCATAAACTTTGATCTAAATAACGATGATACTCCAACCATATGTTGTAATTGCTTAAACACTGTTTCGAACGTTGTGAAGAAATTTATTGATGTAGGGGACATAGATACAAACATACTAAGAATAAGTACCTACTAGTTAGGTTAGCGATTTTGTTAGTTAAAGAAACTTTGATCTCTGTTTGACCCGCTATAAAGAGGATGGGTTAAAAAAACTTTGCTTAGAACCTGGATTACTGACGCCTTTCAAACCCGTAAGAAGGTATGGTCTATGTACGGTGAGCTATCTGTCGGTCAATCAATTCATCACGGAACTTTGATTAGAATTATTCCACTGTTATTGACAGCTGTCATTCAAGGGCTTATGTCAAGAAACGGGCAGTATAAACTCGCCAATTTTTAACTTTCGCATTTGTTAACTTGACTTGTTACTTGTAACTGTGTATAATAACTGAAGTTTTGCAAACCGATTCTCAATTTGTTTGTTTGGCTGTCCGATTAGTTTTTACCCGACGACGGCAAAGCCAAATCTTTTCAAACTCAGTCATTTCTTGATAGTGTAAAATGCAAGATTTAGGTACTACTGCATTTCTAGTCATTTAAATCATTTTATATCCCTGATACCGTAACTGCATCACTCACCTCAACGATCACAGGTACAAAACAAAGGCAATGGGTAGTTAGATCAATTTATTTTCGAATGCCAATCAAATAAGTTCCGAGTACTACTTATTTGCTGATCATAGGTACAGATAGCAAATAGCGGGTGCTGCTATACGGCGTGGGACACGCTCTGCCGAGGTGCTCCCATATTGTTCGATTTCTGACGTCATTATTAGTGTTACTTATACAGGGTGTGACTGATATGTTAATTTGTTAACGACTATTTATAGAGGAACTGATTCAGGTGGTTAATATTCCTCATAAAATACTAATAAAATACTCTGATTTTAGAACAACTAAAACATATAGAAAACAAAAAATAGGGTAGATAACATTTTTGATTGACAACCTAATAAATAAATAAACTCCATTGACTTTAGAACAAACAAAAACTGAGATAGGAAACAAAACAAAGGGTAGATTTTGACATGTCATTCGGATATGGTACAGCCATTAATAATAATGATATTTATATTCAATGCATTAGAGTACAAATTAAAATGAATAATGAGGATAGATTATAAGTAATGAGACAGGGACTGTAACTAGTCATTTAATACGGGAAGAAAATGGATTAGTGCTTCGCTATTAATTAATATAACTATAATTAGGAGACTCAATCAACTTTTGAACTGCTAATTATAATTTATAAACACTTGAAGACTGCACAATGTTGTAATGACCAGCGTAATTCAGTTCTTTGATTGCAACGCTATTCAAAATAGCCAAATGTCATCAACACGTCAAAAATTATGACATTTACAATTAGTTCCTTGTTTTACCACGTGCCAAAATATAATGGATACTCTGTATACAAACTCTCTGTATACTCTTAACAACATCTACAACTACACTAATATTAAAAAGAGGTAGTTTGTAAGTTTGGATGTATGAGGTAATCTCCGAAACTGCTCGTCCTATAATAAGAAAATCACTGATAGAAAGGTACGCTCTTGCTATTCGTTTATGTTAAAAACACGCGGACGAAGTCACGGGCAGAACCTAGTCACAACTAAAATAAAAACTTCTCAGTTAATCTGAATGAAATTTTCTAATGTCCGTTCCAAAAATAAAACAGATCGGCCATCAAAATGGCCACGGAAATATCCTCCATCAATTACTTAAAAAACACACACGTTTTTCAGGAATTTCAAGTAATAAAACTATCAAAATGATCCCCAAGATATACGTAATCGTTTAAATAAACAAATATTCAAACGTTTCAGGCGGGTTCTGAACGTAAACGCGCAATCAAATACGTTTATTAGTAGGTAGATACGGAGATACGCTTATTACGGATACCGATACGCATTTCAGTAAATATTTGTAAATAGTTGTTAAAATATTATTTCTTTTTAATGTTGACCCGGCAACTGATCAGTGCGGAGATGAAAAAAATAAAATGCAAGCAGTTCAGGCAAAAATTGAGTTAAAACTATTTTTATTTAATATTTATCAAAAAAGGTTGATTTATAATTTAAAAAAAAACTATAATAAAATCTTTTCTTCTTGCACAATTTTTTTCCTACATGCTGTATACGCTTAGCGTCCAATATTGTTTACTTTAAGTTTATCTGCAGGACGGTAAACCGAGCCGCCACTCGACTCTTGCGCAGATCGATAAATACAAGAGATCTATAGATCTAACACAGGATGTCTGTGGGAAGAAAGAAGAGATCGACGTTTTTATTGGTTTATTCAATCCGCTATTGTTGTGAAGTTATTTAGTTAATAAAATATGTTAAGAGCAGTGCTGAGAAGAATAAGATGTTTTAACTATACAAGTTAATATTTTTGTACTAGATTAAAGTCTAGTATTAAGGGCTTGTGGCTAGGTAATAATAGCCACGCGGGTCGATCATTCAGGTTAAGCTACGCTTGCCGCGGTTGGTACGTGGATGGGTGACCATCTTTACATAAGAAGACCCCTCCGTGCCACGAAAAGTATGTTAAACCGTTCGTGGATCTTTGACAGTCATTACGGGTCGTCAGAAACCTAAAAGTCTGACAACCAGGCATGTGAATCGAGTATCAGATGAAAGCTTTTTATTATAGAAGGGAGCCTGGGACCTTGTTGGTTTAGTGGTCGCAAACGCTACTGCTGAGTCCAAGACCTCATGGTCTTGGGTTTGACTCCCGGGACAAAGTGTTATTGGGTTTTCTATCTGGTATTTCTCAGTAGTAGCACTAGTAGCCCGGAGTCTGAATTTGTGCCTGGTTCGTCATCATCATCTGCCTAGCCTTTTCCCAACTATGCTGGGGTCGGGTGTGGTTAGTGGCAATAAACTCGCCCTCCGTTACATGGGACTTAACATAACAAACAATATTTTGACATAAAAGAGTGTCCATGGAGTTTCTTGCCCGTTCTTCTCCATAGGAACCTAACTACGATTTAGAATGGGCAACTAGCTTCATCTTTCTGACTGACCGACTCATTGACAGTTGAAAAGTGCCTGTGATTGGTTTATTTGAAATAAATGCTTTGTGTTTGAGTTTGATGTCTGTCAAAATGATGTCAATCCGGGAGTATGAGTAGATGTATTTGCTTTGCAAATCTTGCAAACGAACTATGTATTACAGGCGGATGTTTAACCCTTAAATGCATAATGTTGCCATATGGCAACAAAGCACGTCATTTAATTTTTTTAAGAATGTGATAGCTGTGAGTTTCTGAACGCACCTCTTTTTGTCAAAACAATATATATACTCTATGAATATTAATATTATTGTATAATTATTATATATTTATTATCTAAATTCTATAGATAAATACCTATACAATAGCATTTTTTTGCAATACGATAAAATAAATCATGCATTTAAGCGTTAAAAAAAAACAATTATTTTTTTCCTGTCTTGTCCTTAGCGTGTCGGTGGCAAAAAATAGCTTTTTTTTTTTTTCTTTTTGTAAGGCCCAAAAATTCAGCTACGCGGATATCATTCGCTTACGCAGCATAAGCTATTATTTGATTAAAAATGCATTAAAAAAATAGCCAAGTAAACAAACAACAAATTGCTATTGCAAGTTCTCAATTATTGGAATTCTTCTAGTAAAAACAAAGTATCAATAACAGTTACATAAAAATATCAAGCTACCTAGTCTTAAGGAAATTAAAATGTTTACGAATTAAAAACTCTTTGGTATCATATTTCGCTAATCACCACCTTCTTATCGTGTGATGTATTGACATATTTTCTCACGGTTGTGATAGGAGAATTTGAGCTTTATTGTTTAGATGTAAGGTTGGTTATCGATTGGGTGCTTTGTTTGAGGAAGTAAGCTTGTTGTATGGTGTGAGAGGAAGCGGTTTTAAAATGTATCGGTAGGTAAAAAGGTAGGAGCGGCAGCGTTTTTGTAAGAAGTTATATTGGATTATTTATTAGATTTATTTATTTGTAAAATTCGGTACCTACTTCTTTTGGTAAACTACAAAAAAAATGTTTTTTTTTTTAAAGTTAAAAACCTTTGAAATCTGTAATTTGTTTTCACCTAACTGAGTTCGTTTCTGAATTGTTATTATATAAAAACCGGCGAATCCCCTAAATGTTCCCTAGTTGGAATGAATTTATCCCAAGAACAAACTTAACATTGCAGTTGAAAATCATGTTCTCACATACATTGTAACTGCAAATGTAAGTTGGTCGACCATTACTCGTCAACATGTAAAGCCTACTTAGCCATGATAGTTTTCCTTTTAGCTTCGTTATATATACTACTACCGTGAATGTTTGCACATATCCAAAAACAGCCTTTTTTTTTTTGCAGCAATCAAGTTTGCTTAATATTTCACAAAAGGATCCCTGAAATTGAAAATTTGTTTTCACAAGCCAGCAATATTTTTCAAAGACCTATCCAACATTAACCCACACCATGGGGTAAACGAGAAAAAATCATCCTCACGTGTAGAGGAGGTACTTACCCTAAAAAAAATCACGATTTTGTTTTTCCACTTTTTCGGCGTGCTTAATATGTCAAATTATAGCTTTCTAATACTAAGAGTCTCTGAGCTAACCTGCGGACGGACAGACGGACATGGCGAAACTATAAAGGTTCCTTGTTGACTAAGGAACCCTAAAAAGCCATTTCAGAATACAAATATTATAAAGTATACAATATACATACCCACATCGTGACCGATTCACAATATTATCAGCTGGAGAGTTTTATGCGCCACTTCTTCTTCCCAGCTAAAGCACTAGGAAGTGGTGAAAGGCGGGCGTTTTGGGGGACGGTCTTATATAAATTTGACGTTAAAAAAGGGCTAAATATCAGCCTAATTTAAATAAACAAATCAAAAATTAGTTCCTGCTTCCCGAACTCTTGATTAAGTTCGCTAGATATCGCTTTGGCATTGCAAGGGAGCGTTTATCCGCTACTAATTAGCCCGCTGCCGCCCCCGCCTGTGCCTCACACCCCGCGGTGTAACATATCACTAACAAACGCAGTCACGGGGCGTATGGATCAATTAATGGTGTATTATTACCGTAACCGTCCCGTGAATGACTATCGGCCGTCTCGGAACATACGATACGATACGAATCAACGGTTTTTGTCAATGGGATGACATGGGAAGAGGATGCAAAGATAGGTAGAACAATTGGTCTATGCCATAGACTTTCTAGACTATAGAGTCTATGGTCTATTGCATAGACTGTAGAGCCTATGGTCTATGGTATATACTATGGATTCTATGGTATTTACTATAGAGTCTATGGTATAGACTGTGGTCTATGGCATAGACTACGGATTCTATGGTATATACTATGGATTCTATGGTATATACTATAGAGTCTATGGTATAGACTGTGGTCTATGGCATAGACTATGGATTCTATGGCATATACTATGGATTCTATGGTATATACTATAGAGTCTATGGTATAGACTGTGGTCTATGGCATAGACTATGGATTCTATGGATTCTATGGTATATACTATAGATTTTATGGTATAGACTGTGGTCTATGGCATAGACTATAGATTTTATGGTCTATGTATAGCCTGTAGAGCCTATGGTCTATGGCAAATACTATAATATTAATAGAGGTGGTAGGAAATCATGAAGTGGTAAAACAAGATCTACGTACCCCATGCTAGAACAAAGCATGATGCTTGTTGGTTGGTTTATCATCTCATCAGCCTGTGAGCCCTGATTGACGGTCTTCAGTTAACCAATATAAGGATCGACCCTATATTGATCAGACTTTCAGCCGGACTATTCTGTGAACCAAAGCACCTGCCATCTAATCTCTTCACCACCCTTGGTTGACTGGTGGAGAATGCCTAAGGCATTAAGTCCGCCTTTGTACCTTTTGTGCGAAAAGTTTAAATAAATAAATTAAAAAATAAAAGCCTCACCGTGAAAACTTAGGTGAAGAGAGCTGTCTTTTCACCTGGTGCTAGGGATTGACACTTTTAACAGCTCACTTCACCTAAGCTGTCACTGTGAGCTAGGTATTCTCTGAGCTTTTCCAGGAGCTGATGAAAAGAACCATTGTATTGTATTCAAAACGTACGTAATACGTATCTAAAGACCTGCAGGGTAATTGCGTAACACACTATCAGTAGAATCGATTTCATTTTGACAGTACAACAACATTCATTGCGTTATTTACGTTGTTGAGCAGACACATTTTTCGAACATATGGAGCAATGGATTAGCAATATGCTTCAAAATTATTCAAATTGGGAGTAATAGTGTGTTACGCAATTAGGGTGCTGATTCGTCTTAAGTACTCGACTCTCAAATCTACACAACAATACCAAATAAACTCAAGATAAACAAATAATAATCACACCAATAACTTCTCAGTATCAACCCGTTAATAAAACTATTTGAAAAAAAGGACAATATCCATTGATCCCAGACTGGAAACACATGTGGAGGAAGAGAGGGATAACGCTATACACCAAAGAGGGACAAAGAACAATTTTTCTTTTTTTTTCAGCCATCGGAGGCACCGATTTCGCCATATGTTCGAAGCTTCGATGGTAATAAAATTGGTTAGTTGGGCTTTGTACAAATAAAGGATTGGAGTAACATCGGTTTTGGATGGACTCTGAAACGACCGTGATGAAGTTTGGGCGACAATTTTTACACCAACATTTTTGTAACTGCCTGTGCGGGATCAATTGAGGATATGTGTGAGTTTTTGCGCAGGAATTTCTGCTTTTTAGTCGCTTTCAAAGTACCGCCGATGTATTCAGTAAACATGTCACCGTGATAACTTAGGTGAGGTGTACTGTTAATAGTGTCATTCCCTAGCATAAGATGTAACGACAGCTCACGTCAGTCTCAATTGACGTAAGTTTTCACGGTGTGATTTTTACAGAATAGACCGACTGATTCCGTTTGTGGGACTTATCTTTCATGTATTTCTTCATATCCCGACGCTACAGACGGATTGGTGAACAGTTTTTGATGATATCAGATTGGAGAACTCTGCTGTAAGTCCTCTTAAAATCTTAACGCTTACCTACTGTCCATTTTTACGACGTCCACGATTGACTGCCCATTTCGCAGATGTAAGTGTCATCAATAATTCAATCTTCGCTAAAACTACATGTAACCCTCCCACGGTAGATAAAATCATAGGATCTAAATCAATATCTTTAGACACCACTATAACTCACCGTCAAAAATAACCTAATTATTTTACCTCGCCTTATGACAACTACAATGTAACCACGGTTAAAATAACTTGCCGTTCTAATCTAACTATACAAGTTAGTCATAAGAACAGTTGTGCAATTCTCAGTGAGCTGCCAATACTCAATAGTCTTGATCATTTGCCAGATGACATAATGTCAGGCTGAGATATTAAATATGATTATGATAGACATAAAATTTATTGATGGGTAGGAAAGAGAGAAACACAACATAATGATGACAAAGATCTGACTGGGTGTCTGTTTCTTATTATATTTGATCTGGGTCCAACTACACAGTAGATTACGCTATGGGTTTTCCTTCTGAGGCCAGGATTTTATAGGAAGACTTTTCAATTTAGTCATCATCATTTCTCCTGCCCTTATTTCAATTTATTTGGGGTCGGCGCGACATGTCTTTTTCTTCCATACTTCTCTACAGACTTTTCAATGTAGTATATGTAAAAATATATATATGTATATAAATATATATATATATATGTATATATTGACAAGTCTTTCAGTTGATGAGTGTTAGCAGATAATCAAAAATATAGGAAGCTCATTGCGTGTAATCTTCTATATTGAACCAAAACTCGAATGTCATAGTCAAGAAGCAAAAACATAAAATCTGACCAATGAAACGCAGTGAAGTAAATCGTAAAACCAATCAAACAGCAGAAGCATCTCTTTGAACTACTCAGCAAACAAAAGCGTCCAATCATAAATTGATTCAGCAACAACCTCATCCATTAACGCGTACATCCCTAAATCAGGCCTAAATATATCCCCTTCAGTCACCTGTTCTTCATTACATCATGTACTATCATCTTGTGTGTCTGTATGACGGTATGTATGTATGTATGGTACGCAGTCAGTTTGTCATTGTCGCGCGACTAGCCAGCATTGTCGATATTAATGTCATTGGAGTTATGAAGACTATCTGCGTAGAGTATGTGATGTAGGATTTGATTGGCTGGGTTTGTGATTATAAGTAGCCTGATGATTTTCAGTGTTACTAAATGGTATGTTGACTATGCTGATTAAGATCGATACTAGTTCATCTTTGATGGTAAGTATCTTTTCTAAATCATCTTGATGGTAAAATGTGTTTATTATCAAAATCAAAATCAAAAGTCATTTATTCAAACTAGGCTGATTCTCAGCCTAGTTTGAATAAATGACTTTTGATTTTCGAATGTCAAAATTACAAAAGACAGTCCCCCAAAACGCCCGCCCTTTACCATTGTTATCACTAGTATGCAAAATCCAGATCTTTGTTCTCTTCTTCTTCTTCTCAGTCACTCTCTCACTGCTGATAATCGTAACTGCGTTTCAAATTGTCAACGGTCTTTCCCCGTCTACCTGTAGATCTTTCTTATGTACTACGAATTGGTTGGTTGGTTGGCCGAAGCGATTCTCTTGCCAAGTTTTTATCAAAACTATTTCCATAATCACCTTTTGTGTTTTGAAAGAAAGTTTCATGGTCTAGGAACTTCACGTTCTGAAGTAATTCTTAGTATATGTTTTAGATATGAAACACATCATCCTCTATTTCTTTAACATTACTACACATTACTCACATTACGTTTCATTCTTCAAGTATTATTTAAATCGACAGCTCTCCCGAAATATCCCGGCTCACGCGAGGGTGTAATGACATAGTGCGTCGAATCTATGGGGTGGACACACCATAGGATACAACGGGCTAGGTCCTTTATACGTGTTGGGAGTTTATGGAATGGCGTCTTTACAGTTTTACTGCTATGCAAGGAAATCTTTCTTAAAGAATCTCATAATCATTAAGATCAACTATTAAACTTTTGTACTCTGTGATGGGCCAAGTCGATTTTATTTATGAAATTGTTCTGCAGCTCGTTTTCCAGTAAATTGTAATGTGACTACTTTCTAGAGAGACCTATACTTACTTACATAAAAGCCCTTATGACCTTTGACAGGTTAATATGCAAATAACCAATTAGTGCTTAAGCAAATACTTTGAAATAAATTACAATTTGCATAAGAACGATATTTAACATTAATATTGTTGAGTGAAAGTTGATTGGGCTGGATCAAGTTCTACTTATCAGGAGGCTGTCAACAAAACAATTCATTTTCAGACGTATTTCGTATAAACAATATGCGATAGTTTTGCCCAATGGATAGGGGATGTGTTGAAGGTATGTATATCACCTCCATGTACTAACACTGGCTAGATGAAAAACTGTCTAAATAAGAGTTGACATGTAGTTTTTAATGAGACTCCAGTTTCCACATTGTTCTTAGATAAACCTTTATACCTTCCTAATAAATGTTTAACAGTATTTCCTGTTTTCGCTCTGCAGACCTCCCAACAAAAGTTTATCTATTGGACAAAACCATCGCATTTCGTTCAGGGCTGAGAAGACCTACACCATTGGGTAGATATGGGTTAAAAGGAAGTGACACTGCAAGTTTCTGACCATTTTTCATCAATTAAGACAAGACAACCCAGACAGGTGAACACAGTATTATATCATAGACACTATTTCATCATCATCATCTGCCAAGCCTTTTCTCAACTATGTTAGGGTCGTCTTCCAGTCTTACCAGATACACCTGAATACCAGTATTTTACATAGAGTGACCTCCACAACCCAGTTTCTGGGTAACACGATAGCTTTCGCTAAGACTGGTGCAACAGAGTTCACAGTCACCCTACAGAACAGAGTAACAAAAAACAGTAGTACAATATTACACATTCGGATGTAATTTTTTCCTCATCTATAGGAGATAGCGTGAAGTTATGTGAGATGCGTGTATAGATAATTGAACATTCTATTATCCCAGTCAATCGTGTGTTGTGCCCATCTATTGGGACATCGATCTGGTCTACCATGACTAGACTTAAGAGATATGTCACAGAGTCTCATAGAAAATTGTGAATATTTATGACATTTACAAATATTTTGCGTGAAGGACCTGCGTTATTAATTTCATCTTCACATTATTTTTCGTATTCAATACTCATGTTAGTTTCAATAGGATTTTGGTTAAGCCTTTCATTTTACCTCTTCTGGACATGAATAGAATCTACAAAAAGCTCATTCTTTATCACTTCAGGTACTCGTATATCAGAACACTGTAGTTCTACAATACTTAGATCATCTATTTTTAACTCGTCGTCAATCACACGCTAAATCATACTAAGTATTACTAAAGACCCCCTTCTCCATTTTTTCTCATCCTCTCGTCATTGAAAGTTCATTAACACATGAACATATTTTGTTTCAGTCATAAACTAATTTTTTATAGTCATCTCCCCTTCGATTGAGTTTTTAAGCACACTATTATGTCAACTCACACCGCGTTAAATCCCAAATGAATTTTAAATTAACCAATAACTGTGCCCAAGTGAATATTTAGTATCATAATTATTTTACTTTTTTGTTAATTTAGGGAAATGTAATTTATTTTGTGGGGCAACACTGTGACTCTAAATGGGCAGTGTTGTTACAAATGTAAAAGTGGCATGGAAAAAAATGTAGTAATTTTTATGGAAAGTTAGTATCTATTTTTTTTTTTTAAAGAAAATGTGGTCAAACAAAATATTTCACCATGTAAAACTTAGAACAAAAAATTCGAAGACATATGACATCTACCAACACGCACACGCGTGGTGGATTACGGCTCACTATCTCTTACAGAGAGGAGGGCTGTGTCCCAGCAGTGGGAACGTTATAGTCTGATTATGCTTATAAAGCTTATGGAGGAGAAAATTTTAGTAACGAAAAATCTTCCAGTAATTTCTGTATTTTCAATTGCAACTCTTAAGGTAAGTCTTGATCAAAAAGCTAGTCCAAAACTGTCTCGACTTCTCAAGCCCTAATTCTATAGGTCATAGTTTCCATCGCTTAGATAACGCGCGATCGATCATAATGAACGTTTGAGCGACGGCATAAGTAATGCGATAGTCGCTCGCGAGTCGCGTGAGAAGCCTATGTGTGCAGTCGGGGAGACAAGTGATATTGTGCAAGAAAAAAAAAAAGTTTTTGCTTTGGAGTTTTTTTTTTTCTCTAATTGCTACAGCGTGTGGTTAGGTGACGTGAAAGTACTAAAAAATATATTTAAAAAGTGGCGTCAGATACTTTTTCGCTTCAAAATTATTGTTTAATTTCTAGTAGCTATAACAGATCTTTGGAATGAATTATGTTAAGCAGTACACTGCAATGTTTCAACCACAGTTTGACATGCTTCAATGTCGACTTGAAGGATTTATTGCACAAAATAGATTTGCAAAGCAGAAGTTTGCAAACCAATAAATTGTAGCCACTATGCAGATTTTAGCATTGTCTACTAGGTTTTAACTTGAAACTAAAGCTTTTTAGGGTTCCGTACCCAAGGGGTGCCAACGGGACCCTATTACTAAGGCTTCGATGTCCGTCCGACCGTCTGTCACATGGCTGTATCTTTTGAACTGTAATAGGCAGACACTTGAAATTTTCACAGAGTGTGTACTCCTATGACAGCTATAACAACAAATAACAATAATAAAATAAAGTTATAAATGAATCGGAGAAGAAACGTAGTTTTGGATTTTTTTTTTTTCCCGATTTTATTAATTTGGCCACATTTTGGATATAGAACTTAGAAAATAAAAAGTTGTATATTCGCGATTTAGCCGCGGCCATATTAAATTTTAACACTCTCGCCTACAAGTACTCGTTTTGCATACAAATGCGTTATAAACAGCCATTGGAAATGCAATAATGCACTGAACATTACTCATATTTAATTAATTACCTGTTCAAATACGCGATACTTTTTGTAATGAATGTTACTTGATGACAACTACTAGCTACATATACATACATGTAAGATTATAGATTTTTTTGTTTATGGTAGTTTGTATATGTTGAATCTATACATACAAATAAATAAAATTGAACTGTTTGTAATATCAAAACAACAGCTTTTAACTAAATGCATATGAAAGTATATACGGTACTTAAGAGGGACCCGTGGACAAATAATAACAGCTTCACAGGTCGATCGATCAGGTTAAGATACGCTTGCCGCGGTTGGTCTGTGGATGGGTGACCGTCTTTACATAGGTACCGAGACCCTCCGTGCCTCGGAAATTACGTTGAGCCGTTGGTCCCGGCTGGTCATTCGTGGATCTTTGACAGTCGTTACGGGTAGTCAGAAGCCCGAGAGTCTGACAACCAGTCTTACCAAGGGGTATCGTGTTACCCAGTAACTGGGTTGTGGTCCGATAGGCAGTCGCTCCATGTAAAATACTGGTATTCAGCTTTATCCGGTCTTCGGCCGAAACTTCGGACTACGTGCTTAGGGTGTAGAGTGTAGACTCCCAGGCTCGTTTGGGTCAAATTCAAAAATATTTTTTTACACAAAATTAACTAATAATCGAAATAAAAAGTGCCCAAATATACCTTACTTATCTATAATATTTCAATATTTACTACCCAGCCACTTGTTCACGTAACGATACATTTTTTGTACTTGACTCATTCATGACAGTGCTATTTTTTCTCGCCCATTCAACAAGCCCCAGTAAGTGTTGCTAATTATTAATTCCGATAGATTACACCTATTAGTGCATGTCGTCCGTTTTGTGTGTAACTCTCCTGTACGACCTTGATTTTGGATTTTGAGTGCATTAAAATAAAATATGTTTTAGAAGAGTAGGATGACTTTTTTAAATTATCATCTCTTTATGTAAGGGCCTCCCTTTTTCTCTTCCATGCCTCTTTTTTTAGCAATCTCTGACCATATTAGCCCTGCAATCATTATTAGATCGTACGTATATTGTCGTTGTTGTGTCGTGTGTATTGTACAGACGCCAGCACATCAAGCTACTACAATCTGTCAAATTTCTTCAATCGATTTTCATCTTCATTGCTAAAGCATAAAGTTCAAAGTTGATTAGAAAAATTTGACAGTTTCGGGTAGCTTGATGTGCTGGCATCTGTACATAGTTGAAGCAAATAAAGAACTCATTTAAATTATTAGTACCTCACCTTGGCATTACAAACAACTCCTTTTGACCTATAACAAGCAACCGTAACATCAAAAAGTTCGACATATTACGATCACACACAAGACCTTTCCAAACTGACACACGATATTTATACTATTATACAATTTTAATAAAGAAAACTATGACAATAACATAATGGCGGTCAAAAAAAAAAAGAAATTCACTGCCGCACCTGCCAGTGATAAACACACACGCGACTCGATACAACTGTATCGATAATCGACCATTTAATAATCGAATGGCGCGTCACTATCGTGATAGTTAGACGTTAAAAAGTGATGTACCTTATCGCAAGTGAAATTAAAATTTATCATTTCGTACAATTAATGTTTATTGGAGTGATAACCGTTATTTGTCGTACGGTCAAGTAATTGGTTTAAAATTTATTTTTTTAGTCGATGATGTGAACGTTTTAGTGTTAGGGCGCCATTTTATGTCTGTTTATAATAGACGTAAATTAATATTTTTAATGAGCGTATTGATTAACATTATGAGGTTAAGAAAGGTTTGAGTAGGTATAAACACGAAGATGTCATTATATACTTATGTTTAACATGAGACTTTGATACTGCTGTAATTGAGCTGCCCCGTTGCTCTCTTGGTTGCAAGCGCGTGGGGTCCTGGGTTCGATTCCCGGGTCGGGCAAAGTGTTATTGAGTTTTTTTTTTTCCATTAGAATCTCAATAACAGCCCGAAGTTTGGAAGGCGGGCGGCGGTGTGATACCCTCATGCCTCGGAAAGCACGTTAAGCCGGTGGTCCTGCGCCTGATCTCTCTCCGGTCGTGTCGGATTGCCGTCACACCGGACTATGAGAGTGAGGGAAGAGGGAGTGGACCTGTGTCTGCGCGCACACTTGTGCACTATAATATCAACTGCGCCGAAGGCTAGTCTCCGTTGAGATTGGCCGCTCGTGGCCGAAATACGGTCAGGAGGACTTTAATTACAATACAGACATGTAGTAGGTACACGATGTTTACAGTAACTTCACTTCACTAAAAACTATCATATCACACACCACACACAGCTCACTGCACCGAATCGTTCGCAAAATCCTAAAAAAAGTAACTCGATTCAATAAAAGAACACTCGTTTTAAACCAATACGACAAAAGGGCACTTAGCACACGTTCGAAAACCGCTCCGCTCGAAAAAGAGAAAAAAACGCATCAATCAAAGAACAGAAATGAAATAATCGAATTTCAGAACGTCGAGCGTAGTTCAAAGAGCACAAGCGAAGACCGCAACAGATTTAAAAAAAAGAAAATAAAAAACTAAAATGGCCGAACATGACTAATATCTGGTACAAAGTTCGGTGTCGATATGAACAAAAGGAAACGGAAGGGGAATGTATTTAGAAATGGAACGTTCAAATAGCACTGCGAATTGATTATTTTTGAAATTCGAAGTCATTTTCCTGGATTTGATTGTTTGGTCTAGCTTTTTTATGGTATGACAACCGTTTTATTAAATTCTCATTTCGATTGCGTTTTAGCGACTTTTAAAAAAGTATTTAATTTGATTGATCTCTTTGATCTATGGTAGGTGTTATATGGTAGGTGATAGTCAAATATAAGATTTTTAAAGACAATCTCCTACTATAATGAAAGGCTCAAAAACAAAGCTACTAAAATTTTACCCTCAGTTTTTTTCTTCTAAAACGTTGCATGAGAATAAATAATTAGGTTAGAAAGTTAGTGAAAAAAAAACACCGAACTAAAAGGCATCGATTGAATGGTACTAGCGAACTTTTCCGTCACGAACCCAACGATTTCGATGCACGATAGATTTTACTACAGCCGAGGTTCACTATCGACTGTTCGCGCGCCAAAACTTAATTTACATCCCAAAAACTGAAAAACACGCGAAAATACACCTTATTCATCGAAAATAGAGAACGTTAAGGTTTTTAAAGGAATGATTTGTATGTATTGTATTAGATTACTTCGATGTATTTTAGAATTTGAGGGTATTTTTTATTTACAACAGTGATAAAAATGTTTGCGGCCGTGTATTCGTTCGTTTTTGTTGAGCAGTCTTTGGATAGTCGTAAAATAGTTTTTAATGGTTTACTAAATCATTCTAATGATGCTCCTAAGGTTCGGTATGAAGGAAGAAAGTATTTTAGAGCGATATTTTCTTCAATAGATATTAAAATCTTTTATGTTAGTGGTTTATCATTGAGACAGTTCACTTTCCGTGTTTCCTGGCAATCGTAAAATTTAAAAAATGCCTTGATCTGGAAAAATCTTAAAAAATGCACTTAATTGTCTATTAAAAAAGTAAGATAGAAAGAGTACTCTTTATTTTGTACGCCATGAAAATTACAGATATAATATGTATAAATGTAGAAATTTTACAAGCGGTGGCACAATCGGCATGTTGCTAGATACTAACAATTTGACATCATTTTAATGTGTATGAAACGTCAATTTCCTGTAATAATTTTTAGAGAAGACCCCTTTCCGTTTAGTCCCAATTTATTACAAAACTATAGCACAGCACTAGTCAACGATTCCTTCAAGTTTTCAATTACCCGCCAATTTTGAACCAACAAGTCAAGTACACGACACAAACCACTTAGCGACACGACAAATTTACAATTCTAATTCACAGTTAATTTATATTATATTACAACGTAGACATATTTTAAGATTTAGTCGAAAAATAAAGTTGTTAGAAGCCATTGTAGTGGGGGACGCGGCGAACGGGCGACCAGCACGCGACCAAAGATTACTATCGATGACAAACTCAACCAAGTTACCGATATCTATTGAATAATCAGAAATTCTTACAAAGTAATCCTTATACCTTTGCCTTTAGGTTCGAAGGAAAAAAAAGTTCAGCTGTCAAAAGACAACCACCGAATGTTGACGTTCGATTTTTTAAATTGAGGCTTCATTTTTTTTTTTTTTTTGTTTGCTCCGTTAATTAATTCAAAGGGCCAATTTCTTTTTTTTATTAAGATGGCAGTAGAACTCGATGTTTGCTTCCGTTTTTATGATAGTTTCTAGGAAAAATAAAAGTCTCGACTCTCGACTAACATTTTTTTTTACTGCCAATTAAAAATAACATATTCCATTTATTAACATTTAGTGTTAAAGTGTCAGTGTCGCTTAAAGTGACATTTGACTGTCTAAATCATGTCAATTACACCAACTGTCAAACTTATTTTTAGAAAAAAAGGTAAAGGCAAAAAAAATAATTTTAAACTTTTGGTGACGTAACTCGTAAGCGAGCTTATATTAATTTGTTTTGTGTAATATGTAACACAAATTTAACAATACGTGGGGTAAAGCGTTACTAATAACGACTGCAGCTTATCTGTAACATCTGACCTCCCTCGCTAATGAATATTAACTAATACGAACTGCTGCAAAGTGGATGGTTACAGCTACATATTTTGTCAGACTCGGTGACTCACTTTAAAATAGGGAAAATCTGTTTAATAATATAATTTTCTTATTTCGATTCCTACAGTTTTAAACCTCTTTTTTTTTTGTATGTTGCTAAAATGTTGCATTGAAAAAAGTTTATGGATTTAAACTAAAATATTTAAAAGGGATTTTGACAACTCGTTACCTATACTTCACCTTGCTTTGGAAGTCCATACTCCATGGCAATGCGAATTGACATCACCCAGCAAACTAACTCCATAATTAACTGACATCAGTGACATAATTGTCTCTGCTTTCCATAACAGAGGCACAGGCATCTAATCAAAGAGCCTATAGTGTGGTCGCATTTAGTTTCAACTAATTAACATCAGCAATCGATTCGTACAATCGCCTAATCGATTCAACGCGTGTAGAGTTCGTGCGGGCGTGTAATCCTGTTTGCATATCGGGTAGCACGAAAGTCCCGCACTTATCATGTTTATTGATTGACACGGCAGTAATTCAACGTACCAACCCCACCGGCCAACTTACGCGTTGCCGTGCAATTTGGGAGTTGGTGGCGGGGGAAACTTAAAAAAAAAGCGGGAAGAAAAAGATGAAATACGTATTTACAATTTATATGACTGAACTACTATTTTGTATTAATATTAAAAAATCAGAACATCTTATCTTCCTGAAGTTAACGGTAGCTATATCTTAATTAGATGCATTTAAGTACCTACTTCCACAAGTTCTTTTAAAATTAATTTTGACTTAATTATTTCCAAACCAATAATCAAAAATTAATAAGTCTGCCTAAAGAGATTCTCAGTAACCAGAAAAAAAAAAATGTCGCCACAGTCTATACCTTGGGCCGGCCTCACAAATTCACAGGTAGCAGTTTACGGCTCTTTGTTTGGGTGGCGATAAGTTTTTACATGTTTTATTATACTATTTAGTATTTACTATAACATGAACTAAATAAAGAAACAAACGACTTCGTGTAAGGAGGTAAAAACCGTTCTCCCGCTAAAATAACGACTTTCTTTATTTGAATATGGAATGCGCTTCTAGGATCGCTTGTTTTGGTGTTCAATATAATCGAATCTCTTGTTCCATTTTCACGCAATATCAAAATTTACAAATAGTTTTTGCTGATTTTTATTGATTTTAAGATTGTTCAGTCTGATCCCAGTCTCAATCTGTCAAAAATACCTCTAATTTCCCTACATTTTTGACATCGAGTGTCGCTGAGATAAGTGCGACTAGATTTTGAACGTTTTTAATTACGGGAATTGACTTTCAGATTGTTTGGCAATATCAATAAAAAATAGGTCATTCAGTAACATAGAAGTAACATGTTTATCTTAGTGCAAGTTTCACAATGGTGGCGACAAGTCGCTAGACATTTGCCTACACACTTTAACCTATTTTCCTGATCTGACAATTACAACTCAAGTAGAGTAGCAAACAGTTAACACAGGCTATAATTACCGTCAAAACTAGACCGCAGAAGTAATTTTTGTCCTTTGAACAATACTTATAAACGAGCTAAGTCATTGGCAAACCCACTCCCATTTTTCATACTTTTCCTTTGTATTCGACAATCGTCTACCTCCCGATTGTTCTTTTCGATCCACGGACCTGTCAATTTACTTTTTCGTAAGCTATCGCTTTGATCAAACTTCGCAACCAAATTAGTTTCGACACGAAAACCGAGTGGCCGATTGTCTACAGACAATAGAATCGATGTAAAACCTTCCCCTTTCAGTAGCCTTTTTCTGTTTCAGGCTGAACAGCGCAACAATAAGAAAGCAGAAGAAAAAAAAAAACATTTGACACGCGAGGCAAAGGAAAGAACAATCGATTTGTTGAGTCAAGAATCGATGGTGGAGTTCTATAATTTTTGGAAATAGAATGTGTGGTAGTGTTCGAATGATGTTCAAATGTCTCGCGCGATGTTGACGAGGTCAGTATGAGCCGTGAGTGAGACTTGGACGGATGCACCCCACGGGCGCGGCAAGCCTGCCCGCCGCACCAGAGGCGGAGGTGCAAGCTATGCACTCGATGGACTGGCTCTTCAAGAAAGAGAGAATATATCTACTCGCGCAGTTCTGGCAACAGGTAAGATTTCAGACTAAGAAGCTTCCCTACTTATAGGTACAGAAAAAAAAAACGGATCACGTAGGTATGAAAAAAAAAGACACAGTTACAAGAAAAACAAGCAATAATTACTTAACTACCAATCAAAACACACACAACTACGAACAAAACAACACCTTTTGAAGTTGCCAACATAATTACACAACCCTACAAATGCGACACGGGGTCTTCATATCCCAACCCAGGACTATTCGAAACAATTGAATACCGATAGTTATTAGACAATGTAGCAACAAAATCAATTAATAGTTGAACATTAGAGGCACAATTAACCTGCAGAACCCACAGGTCGGGCCGACCATCGAGACGTGATTATTGTATTGTCTCGTATGGTAATTGTGATTGGTGTATTAGCAATTTCTGTGTAGACATTGAGGTTGGTGTACCTTGTAGATAGAGGATTATTCTGAAAGGATTGTCGTGAATATTTATTACTTACAAAGGCGACCTTGAAGACGTGAGATAAACTTTTACAGTTTCCTAGAATTTCATAAATTAAACTCTGCAAAAAAATTAGGTACCTATTTTCAAAATGAATTCTAATAACAGTGGTTCGTTATGTAAGAACTATTTGCTATACTTTACAGAAGACATTCCTAGCAAATCTGAGAAACAAAAAAATATACAAAAAAATATTACACATCCCTAAAGCCGCATCAAATAAACAATTATAACAAAACAATACAATAGTTCTAAGTATTCTTCTGATCTGATCTATTGCGATATTTAGATCTATATCGTCAATAGTAAGGTCGCAGGATGTTACGCCACAAAGGAAACGCGTTGATGAGTCCAAATCATTAGGTAGGTATTGCTATAAAAAGTATGTATTGAAAGATTAATAGTCTGTAATGGCCAGTAATTATGGGTTATTCAAATGTGCTCTTTAGCTATGATCTTTAAAGATTTTATGCTCGTAGGAATCGTTTATAAGTGCAGCAAACTGTTTATTTTTAGAAAAAAACTTAAATGTATTAAAAAAAAACATGTGTCCGGTGTCATCTTTTGAGCGTTAACTCAAAACTCGCCACTATTTTCCTGCATTATATTTTCAAACCAACAAATTCAAATTCCAAATCCAAACAGAAATATTCTATAAATCTTCAAGTGAATATCATAGATAATGAGTTCTGATCTGTGACACGGCATTGGCTATGTCAAGCGCCATTCAATTATTACACGTCGCATTATCGTCTTAATGTGTGTAATATTGAATAATAACATCGATCCTGAATGGGAGACACGTATAAATTAACATGTAAAATGGCGGCGATGGAGGGTCAAAATGGCTTCTTGAAGAATGCTAAATGATTTGCTGGGTGGGTATTTTGCGATTAGTAAATAGCTGTGTTTCTAGATAAACTTATTTAAGACTCATAACATACGTTACTTGAATATAGGTACCTACACAAAAAGTTACAGTGATACCACGGTAATATTATTATAATATTACCGTGGTGATACTGTCCTAAATAAAATAGATGTCGATCTCTGTCTTTTTTACCAAAGTCAGTGATCAAAACTATTTTTTAGGGTTCCGTACCCAAAGGGAAAAACGGAACCCTATTACTCCCTCTCCGCTGCCCGTCCATCCGTCCGAAGGTTTGTCACCAGGCTGTATCTCATGAACCATGATAGTTAGACAGTTGAAATTTTCACAGATGATGTATTTCTGTGGCCGCTATAACAACAAATACTAAAAAACAAAATACAATAAATATTTAAGGGGGCTCCCATACAACATACATGATTTTTTTGCCGTTTTTATAGATAATGGTTCGGAACACTTCGTGCGCGAATCCGACTCGCGCTTGGCCGGTTTTTTTATTTAACAACTCTATACTAGAAAACTATATAGTCAAATTAAATTCCAAATACAAACGTAATCGAAACTTTCGTATTCATAATTCAAACCATGACAACAGATTCTTTTTCAAACCATGGCTACTTTAAAATTAAAACCAGCCAGCACTGGATTTCAATCCAAACCAATAAAAACAATTCCAAGTTCAATTCCGAATCCCTATTCTAGATTCCGATACGACATTAAACGACAAATTACGAACAATAGTATCATATAAACTGCTATGCGAAATAAATATTCATTCGCGTTCAAGGAACGGCTACCGATTCGTCCCACTGATACTGAACACATTTGAATGCTGCCTTCCGATAGTATTGTTAGTATACTAAGCCTTAACATTGATTAAAAAGCATATTTACATACAAAATTTGCATACTCCGTGCCTTGAATTGCACTTATCGATTAGAAGCTTGCAAGGACGTTTTGTTTTAATTTCATAGTTAATTTTATGATGTTTCTCTACTATTTTGCATATAAATATGCATTTTAAAGCTGTGTTCGCGTGTTTGCGTAATGTGTCACTAGGTATATATTGCGGAACTTTGGGCTTCATTGGAAAGTGGAAAGTGGATTTGAGGAATTACAAGTTGCGTCCGGAAGTGAAGGACGAAATCTTCAGGTGACCTCATACACTATACAGCTATTCGAAGTTAGTCATCATACATTAATAACTCTTCCTGTTAATGCTTACTTACTTGCTACTTACTGCCTGTTTATACTTACTTACACTGCCAAAAAGGAATTTTTACTTTGGAAAATATTTGAAAATCCCTACGTCATGAAGAAGTACCAACGTATTATTAAACACCACAATACATATATTGAAAGTAATTGCATAAAAAACTTCTAATTAAGTATAATAAAACATTCCAATTTATGGTAAGTAGGCACTTGCATAAGCAAAGCTGCCAATGTTTCCGTAAAGTTACATTAAAGTAATCGTAAAATAGCGAAAGTAAATAGATTTCTAATTAAAACAGTAATTAATACGACCATAAAACTGCATTTCTTTCAATCGTTTTATTACTTGTAGGGTAGTGTTGGGAAGTAAAGTTCATAGGTTTTTGCAAAACCACGTTACAACAAAAAAATAAACTTTATTCACTCAAAATAGAGCATGTTTTCGTATAGAAACAGCAATTTCTTCTGCAGCTTTAATAATAACTGAGATGCGGTATTCAAATTGAGTTTACAATAAAACTAGTCTCGTTTTCTACATCACTAATCAAATATAATACCACAAGTAATCAAATGCACAGTCAATTAAATTTTCAATTAAAGTTTCTATCACATCACTATTCAATCGCAAAGACGTCATTTGCAGTCATAAAACTCGTATAATCGCTATCAAAACCAATAGTAATAAATGGAAGATTAGCCACCCATCTTGATTGAACGAAAGACCGAACGAAGGGGCCGACCACAGAGCCAGTCATGTCGGATTCGCTTGTCAACTGTCATTTTTCGCGGCAACTGCAACCTTTTTCATAATTTATCTTTTTTAAACTTTCACGTCGCGCGACAGCCAGGTACTCAAAGGAGGTTGTTAATAAAACTAACAATTAACATCAATAAAATCCTGGCGGCCTATAGCTTCGCATCATTTTATTGTCACTATAATTGAATAAAGTCGAGCGAGCTTCGATTCAATCGTTTTTATATCGTTTAGCGGCATGAGTGGCAAAAAATAAGGATGTTGAGGACAGCGAGTTCTTGTAAAAAGCCTTCTATATTCTAGACTGTATTGTCTGATGAGACTTTAGGCTGCAAAAAGTTGCATTGACAGTCAGAATTCGTTGATCTACGCGTTAGGAATACAGTTGTTAATGCATCGTTGAGTTTTGGCACGAACGATCATTAGTTTAATTCATCAAAATTCTTCATCATTATAATTATTTGCATTGCTGTCTTTATTTGATTTATTTTTTGTTTCAATCGCTGATCATAAATGCTTGGTAACTCATTAGTAGACATAATAGTTTCCATGCAAAAACTATTCACGGTGGCGAAACATGTTCGCTGTTTCAAAAATAAGTAAGTAGGTATAAATTTAAAAATTAAACTTCGAACGGCGCGTCCCGAACGTTAATTAGTGTTGGCCGAGGAACGTCACCGCAAACATTCGAATTTCGACGCCGTAATTAATCGACTCGATTCATCGGCCGATCGTATCGGTTTGGATCGTAAAAAGAGCATTTCCCTACGAGTCGCACGCGGAATGCAATCGGTTCCCACAGCCTTGATGCCCCGAAGAATTTGTCCCGTGTCCCGTTTAGAGCAAAAAATCGCGTGCTTTCCCATGCCTACGTCAGTTCTGGGTCGAATAGTGACGCCAGCAAGGACGTAGACACCATAAAAATAAGCGGAACGCTGATGCGTCCTTTTGTTTTAAGCAAATGAGCTCTAAGTGTCCGAAGTTTATTTTTAGAAACTTTTTTTTACTCCAATTATCTTATTATCGTGCAAAAACCGAAAGCTTCAACTCTCCAAAAACGTGGAATCTTGTGGCACGAATGCAGCCCGAACAAAAACTGTAACCTGTATTTAAAAATCGATTGCAACCAAAAAATTGTCACTGACAAATGATTCGAACGCCTTGCGGTTGAAATTACGAATTCAAATCTTCGAATTTCGAACAAAAACCGCCATTAACCGACGGTTGTTACCTTTTTTCGGCTGTCAATGATTTTTGGGGCTAATCGTGTTTTTTGCCGATACGTTCGAGGCTAATCGATGCATCGGGCTCACTAATTCGATTTGTGCCCCTCCCCCTGCATCTATAAGTAGGCGTGACCTATCGATCCTCTAGCTCGATCATTACCATAGACTCATCAACTTCTTCTAACTGCGATCCCACGATCACTGCAAGGTTCGATGTAAGTATATATTTTTTTTTGTGATTGAACATAATAGTCTATTTCTCATTAATGTTGGACATAATTTTCGGTAGCGCAAAATCAAACGTTAAAAAACGCGAACCATAAACGAGCGCTCCTCACGACTCAATAATTTAATAAAAATACTAAGAAAAAAAAAATAAAGAATCGATTGTGGTTGATGGCCGGCCGCACGAATCATCTGTGGAACATTCAAATCATCAAGCGCTGATGGTTTTTTAATGATATTTTTCACAATCGGCTCGATCATTGATGGTTATTAGGTATAGGCGAGTGCCCCGAGACATGAATGTTAAGACTTCGACACAGTTAACACCGCCTTACGAATGTTACTTACGCTAATCTGATCTTTAATGTCACTAGATAAAGGGCAAAATCCTGTATAAATCATCAGCTATTAGTAGTATTTCCATGTGGTTGTATAGCTCAGCTGTGGTGAGAACTTCTCCAAAGGCATGATGCGTCATACAAAAATTATAAGAATTGTGAATGTCGTACAAAATAGAAAACTTATAGCGTGCTCTGTCGGCAGTTATTTGTCTTTCGTTTTCACATTGGATTGAAATAAAAATCAACACTTTAGTACAGCTAGACAACTGTGATATTTATAGAGAATCTTAATAATATCTTTCAGCTATTTGATTTTTTTAATCCGCTCCGAATTCTTAATTATTTCGGTCGATAAAACGTCCGAATCAATTTGGCATTCTTTCGTGAAATAATTTTCAAAGCAACGTATTTCTCACTCAGCTTTTCATCTTGCATCATTATTCGATATTTTGAACACAAAATCGATACAGTGCATTTAAAATCGACTAAACTAACAAACAATAGCGAACACGGGTAGCATCCCAACGGGCGGCGGGAGTCGAGTGCTCATTATCATAATCTTAACCGCTTTCAACTGGTTTCGACTAATTTCCCGCTCGCCGCTCGCGTGTTTAGCAGAGTCGCTAATGCACCGCACTAAATGTTTGTAAACATACCTTTATGAATGAGTGTATTGATGTTTGATTGGGTGCACCTCACTATTGATGGAGTGAGTGAATGATTAGATAGAACGTGTGATGAATGGGTAGAATTTTTACGAAAGGATTTAAAAACGGACATGAAAAGTAAATTTGTAAATGTAGAATATTGGCATGAATGATATTGACTAAAACTTGATGTTTTTTCTCGGCTGGCAGATGTTTTTTGCCCGTAGACTAAAGCTTTGAATGAATTAGGTAGGTAACTACTTTTTATTTGTTTCTTGAATATTTTAACGACCAGTGGTCCAGCTTAACCCTGGATCGGAAGAGCTGCCTTTGTCCAGCAGTGTGATGATGCAGGCTAGCAGCACACAGAGGAGGACAACTAGAATAGAGTAGAATATTCTTTATTATGTACACCGTAAATATTACAGATATAAATGTAGAAATTTCAATAAGTACTACTATTTCTCTTTCCTATAATTACCTACGTACAACGTTGTCTATTTCTGCATGAGCACAAATTATAATGAAAATAAAATTAATAAGACCCTATTTCCCGTGAAATGTTTATACTGAGTATTTGGCTAAACAAATTGCTCCTTTTGAGCAATGCAAAGGCATTTCAAACCATTGTGTCAATAATTTGCTTAAAATTAATGACATTAATCATCATTTAAATTAGAAATTAGGACAATAGAGGCAACCTCTAGCAAAAATGTAACTAATAAGTCAAATGAAAGTGTAAAAAAATTAAACAGTATCAATCTGGTGCATCAAAACATTCAAGGATTTTTAAACAAAGACTTAGAAGTAGAATTATTCCTGAATTGTTACAACGTAGATATTCTTTGTATGACAGAACATTGGCTTAAAAGCCACCAGTTCATGTTCAATTTTAGTAATCACCAGGTTGGTAGTTCATTCAGCAGAGTAAATGCTATACATGGTGGCTCATTAATTTTAGTAAATAACCAGCTTAAATTTAAGGACCGAAAGGACATTGTGAGCCTCTCTGTTGAGCGGACAATTGAAATAGCCTGTATAGAATTGGAGCAGTTCATTATATTAAGTGTGTACAGACCTCCTTCAGGATTGTATGATTGTTTTGAAAAGGTTATGGATGAAGTGTTGCACAAAATCTGTAATACAAACAAGTCCATCATCACTTGTGGTGATTTCAATGTTAATTTGTTAGAAAATTCTGGGTTAAGTACTAAAATCATAAGTTTGTTTCAGTCATACAATCTTGCTAACCTATTTTTGGAGCCCACTAGAATAACTCCTACTAGTGCCACATGCCTAGATAACATTTATACAGATATTATACCAAACCACAAAGAAATGATTAATTTAATAGACTCAGATCATTGCGGACAGCTGATCACTATTCCAAATCAAAACAAAAAAGTTATTAAAAAAGATATCACTGTTAACCCAAAAACAACTAAACGCTTAGAAACATTTAAAACCAAACTCTTAAGTAAATTACCACTTCTGTTGACTAATGATGACCCTAACAAACAATATAATGATTTTTTTAATATGTATTGCACACAATTTGATAAAACATTCATTCCAAAGACATTATCAGTCAATAGTAACGCTTCCTTCAGTGACTGGGCCACCATTGGTATACATAAAAGTAGAAAACGACTTTATGAATTATATGATGAACGGATTTGTATAAACACTGCTGAATTTAATTTATATGTTAAAAATTATTCTAAAATATTTAAAACAGTCTGTAGTATAGCCAAGTCACGTTATTTGAGTTCAAAAATTAAAAATAGTAGTAGCATTATTAAAATGACTTGGAATGTCATTAATAGCGAAACAGGAAGGTCTTGCAACCGAAGTAGTGACTACAGCCTTGCTATTGATGACAATGTAATTAGATCAGATTCTCAAGTCGCCGCGGCCTTTGAAAATTTCTTTTCAGAGATTCCCGTGTCAACTACTAAATCTCTAAGCTCGTCACCCACTGCTGCAGAGTCTTTACTTAAAGAAAACGTTCCAGTTGGTGATTCTGAATTTCACTTCCAATATGTCACCTGTACAGATGTAATTAAAACTTTTCACATGTTAAATGTTAAAAAGACTGCAGATCTATGGGGTAATTCTGTGGATGTTGCTAAGTCAATTATAAACATTGTAGCACCTACTTTAGCTGTTATATTTAATAATTGTATTGATCGTGGTGAGTTTCCTGATCTTATGAAACATAGTAAAATCATACCATTGTTTAAATCGGGTAGTACATCAGACCCTACTAATTATAGACCTATCTCAGTACTACCTACCTTTAGTAAAATTTTTGAAAAGCTCATTTTAAACCAAATGCAAGGATTTTTTAACAAAAATAAATTACTGCATAACAAACAGTTCGGTTTTACAAGGGGTCGTTCAACTACTGATGCCGGAGTTGAACTTTTAGGACATATTTATAATGCATGGGAGGACAAATGCGATGCTTTGGGCATCTTTTGCGATTTGTCCAAGGCATTCGATTGTGTTCTTCATGAAACCTTAATCAGGAAACTTCACTACTACGGAATTCGGAACGCCTCTCTGGATCTTCTTACTTCTTACTTAAGTGATAGGATTCAGAGAGTTGATGTTAACGGAAAAAGGTCACCCGGATCTGTAGTAAAAATGGGGGTCCCCCAGGGCTCAATTCTTGGCCCATTTTTATTTCTTATTTATATAAATGACTTGCCTTACCTCATAAGGGATGATCATGATATAGTGTTGTTTGCAGATGACACTTCACTTTTATTTAAACTCAAACGTCAGCAGCTGGTTACTGACAATATAAATAGTGCCCTCGCAAAAGTAGTTAACTGGTTTAATGTTAATAACTTACTTCTTAACGGAAAAAAAACGAAATGTATTAAGTTTTCGATACCAAATGTTAGACAAGTAGAAACTAGTGTTCTCATAAAGGGTGAAGAGTTAAAACCCGAAAATACCACAGTATTCTTAGGCATAACTTTGGATGCCAAGCTTCAATGGGGCCCCCATATAGATAAATTGTCAAAAAAGCTTAGCTCTGCAGCATACGCCGTTAGGAAAATTCGTGACTTAACTGATTTAGAGACAGCCCGTTTAGTTTACTTTAGTTATTTTCATAGTGTGATGTCGTACGGTATTCTGTTGTGGGGAAATGCCGCCGATATTCAGACAATTTTTATTTTACAAAAAAGGGCAATTCGTTCCATTTATAAATTAAGTCCCAGACACTCCCTCAGAGACAAATTTAAAGAGATTAATATAATGACTGTGCCTTCTCAGTACATTTATGATAATCTTTTGTATGCACATAAAAATATTAATCTGTTTAAAAAATACAGTGATATCCATAATATAAATACTAGGAACAAACACAAATATGTTGTTCCTACAACAAGGCTCAAGAAAATAGGTAGCTCGTTTAGATGCCAATGTATACGTTTTTATAATAAACTTCCTAGCCACATTCAAGAACTAAGCATTAATAAATTCAAATCTTTTATAAAGCTAAAACTATGCCAGAAAGCCTATTATACTGTAAAAGACTATATTGAGGACAAAAAAGCTTGGGATTGAGCTGCTCCAATAGGTCTAGACAGTGAATGTTGTTTATTTTTTATTTTGCTGATTTACACTTTTGTTTTTTTAAATACATATATATTTATATACAGAATGACATGAACATTTACTGTTTAAAGTCTTATATTATTTTAATTATTGTGAATGTGAGGACTATGTGGATCATTGTTTCCGTTTTAATCATGGTCTGGCAGTTTGAGTGGTGTATGCGGTCTACACAAATGTCCTGTCCTTGGTATTGCTCGTCGAATCGTTGAGCTCCTTAAGTTCTGAGTTGAGCTGCACGGTTACTGACGAATGCGTGCACTGACTGCACAGGTCCACTCAGTGTGGTTCTTTCCTCAAAAGACCACTTCAGACACCAATCTACATGGTCCTCAAAGATTATATCCGGATTTTTATATACACATTGACATTGATGAATTTTATATAAACAATGACATGGATATTTACTTTGTAAAGTATCTTATTTTTATTATTATTACTGTGAGTGTGAAGACTATGTGGGTCATTTCTTTTTTTAGGTTTTCCTTCTTAGTTAGTTTTAATCATGATCTGGCAGTTTGAGTCATTTATGCGGCCTACCCAAATGTCCTTTCATTGGTATTGTTCGTCGAATCGTAAGGCTCCTCAAGTTCTGAGTTGAGCTGCACGATTTTTGACAAATGCGTGCACTGACTGGACAGGTCCGCTCAATCTGTATGGTTCTTTACTCAAAAGACCATTTCAGACACCAATCTACATGGTCTTCACATTATCTGACCAAGATTATGTCTGGACTTTAAAAGAGACTGTGACCTCTGAGTTTGTTTCGGCCTTTCTTCTCAGAGTAGTCAGATAGGAAATGCCGACCTCATCTAGTTTAAAAAAATATGATTGACATGTAAAAGTGTTTGTACAAACCTACTTACAGAAAATAAATCATTTATCATTTATCATTTATCATTTATTCATTATTTTAATATTCAATTTTATGGTTGCTATTACTTTTCACTTAAGTACAAAGAAATGAATTTAAAAATAGCTTTCTTTTAAAAGTCGTTAATAGAGCAGATGTTGTGTTTGGAACAGGATTCAATGACACCATGACGCCATGACACCTGTAAAGAATATAAAACAAGAAATTATGATTTAATCGCTGTATCGTTATAGACGACTACACAATAATCTTTGAATATTAATCAGCAGTTTATTGAATAGTTATTGTTTGGAATAATACGGGAGTAAGGTAAAGCCATGAAAATGTAGGTATAAAATACATCTAATTAATCTGCCTAGCCTTATTCCAAGTATATTGGGGTCGGTTTTCAGTCAAACCGGAAGCACCTGAATTAGTATTTTACATGGAGAGACTAAAACTCAAAGCATTTATTTTAAATAAACCAATTGCAGGGACTTTTGAACTGTCAAGGGGTTGGTCAGTCAGAAAGACGAAGCTAGTTGCCCATTCCAACGCGTCATATGGAGAAGGACGGGCAAGAAACTGCAAGACACTATCTCAAATCAAAATAATATGGTTATTTGACCTCTACAAACTACATCATTATAAAGCTATAGACGAATTATTGCAAATGGTTGACAAAATCTTACATCAAGTTGCGTACGTCAAAGGGCAATCTCTAAAATTGATGATGGGGAGTCTATAACAACAAAACAATGAATAAACGTTACAAAAAAAATGTATTATCATACAAACTTAAGTTTTAAACCGCTCATAAAGCAGTTTATACTGTTAGCAGTCGATAATTGCTGTAATACTTACTTAGAGGTACCTATATCCGTTTATGGCAGTGTCAGTACCAACACAGCTGGTAATGAGCTCGGCCTATTGAGCGAAGTAATAAGTGGGCTGGCAACCTTGAACCATTTGCCAGCTCGTTTGTGAGGCTTTGAAGGAAAAAAAAAAAGATTTTTCCTAATAGTATTGGCAAATAAACAAAGATTTAAATGAATAATATTATGACAGTTCATAACCACAAGACGACCTTTCCTTAATAGATTATAACTATTCACAATTTAATTGAATAACGTCTCAACAATTAACAATAAAAACAAAGAGAAATGAACAGTCAATGACAACAAACTTTAATAACATCATTACCACATTCAAACGTGGAACACAAAAATTTGAATATAGAATGCGTCTGCATTCCAAATTCAAAACAAACACGACACGAATCAAAGATTAATTTTGACGAACACATTTGAATTTTGAATTCTTAACCGTGCGAGTGTTGTATCGGCACTTAATTAATCGATTACTTTAAATCGATGGTTTAACCGATTAATTATGTATCGATAACGCATCGAGTTACAGATACAAATAGCTTGTGTAAGTGATTTACGATACCATTATAGTAAGCGACAGCTAAGCGATGTCGCACAAACTTAAAAGGTTAATTGGGTACTCTTTACTCCTAAAATAACCAATCGTAAAGTTTTATGTAGAGTGCTCAGATATCGAGCAGTGATAAATATGAAGCTAATGCATTATAATTTAAAGGATTTCATTAGAAATCGTATTAATGTCAGAACGTATATCACGGACAGGAAACGATGACTATGGATCGAGATTTGGGTGCGATTGATGATAAAGGTGCAACAACGAAGATGAAGAAAGAGTTTTCCATAAAACACGTACCCACCAAAACCTTTCCATTAGAAATCCTAGCATTTAGCAAATACCTTCTAGTTACCTAAGCGAGAACAATTTATACGTCGTTGGGTAAAACGTGCAATCTTAAAAACGCCGTTCCCAGACAGCTTGCCAAATGACTTTAGACTGTACTTCATGAACACAAGACGCAAAAATATGCTAAGTGTGTGCAAAAGAAAAATTTGTAAAAGTCCTACTGAAATGTCATTCATGTTTGACTGATTGCTATCGAACTGCAAAATGTTGCCGTGTACGGATAGCAAAAAAATCGCATGACTGCAACAAAGGTTTATTGTTTGGAAGGAGATTCAACCAGGAGATAGTAAACGTTTCTTGTAATACATTTTATTGCACAATAATGTCAATAAATAGAGGCAAGCATTGCCTCGTGCATCGTCGGTACATAAAATTTGAAACAGTGAGGTTGATTCTCAAAATTAAAGTAACGATTTGAATGTTTGCCAGATTTTCTAAGCACGCTTTGGGAGATAGATGTTTCAATTGTGACTTCTAGTCGAATATCGAGATTAACTGTTCAACAGATTTGGTGGTACAGTCGTGAGAAACGTATTCATTAGCCTGTGTTCTGTAGCTGTACGTATCTCAAATTCTGCAGGTGTTGCTACTGTACTGCATATAACCAGCACAATAATTGCATATTATTACACTATCAAACTAAATCTGAATCATTTTGAAGGATATTGTTAAGCCATCGCTTCACTATATTCCAAAAATGTGCAGCACAGTGAATGTTGTTGAACTTTCAAAATGAACGCCATTGCTACTGATAGTGTGTTACACAATTAACCCGCTGAAGAAGCTTTTTGCCACAACATGATTCAAAAGTATGCTCATTGTCATACAATTGGGGTGTCTCTGCAATTTCACCATCAATCTCGCGAAACAAACTTAAAATTCTTCACATTTCCAATCAAAGAGGTATTAACAACATTCTTACGCAACCCAAATAGATATCTATCAGCAGCGCCTCAATAAAATGACAGAACGAGCAGTTTTTCCAAACTTTCCTTGTCTGCTGACGGTACAAGCAAAGCTGCCCATTGTTTGCGGCGATACGCATCGCAGTTAGGCCTCATTTACGGAGACGCGGGGCGTCTCGCGTCGCGTGTGGCGTGGCGTCTCGCGGCGCGTCGGACGTTTTTTCTGTTTATGGTGGGGCGGCGCGTGAAGCGGCACGCATCATCGCACGCGTAAACACAAACTTATAGCAATATACGACCATGTTCATAGAGAAGCGAGACGGGAAGCGTGGCGGTGCCCGCCGCGGCGCCCGCGGCGAATCCTCTAGCGTGTAGCGAAGCACGCGGCGGGCATCGCGGCGGCGCACGCTCGCCTCGATCAAATCGACTAGTTTTATGTTGGCGAGAGATGGGAGCGCACGTGTCGCAACTTGCAGCATGAATGACGAAAACTTGGAACTAGTTATTTCTGCAATACAGGAGCGACCCCAGTTGTGGGTGGCTGGTCATTCACAGCATAAAAATAGAATGATAACCAAATGAAAGTGGACTTCTCATGTTCCGTTGATGTAAACAGTGGGCCACTTCTTATATTAAATAATTCACTTTTTAACATTGAATTTTCTTCTAAAAAAAGTCGATCATATCATACTCCATTGCGACGGTGACTACGTCTGTGTTGCGCGATTTCTAAATAAGACTGACAGAAGATTCCGCCTCGGACATAGCTTCATCGAGAATTGCCGCTGCGTGCGCCGCCGCGATAAACGCCGCGTGGGACGCGTCGGTGCCATCCGCGGGCTCGGCCGCAAAAAACGCCCTAATTCAAACAAACGCGTCTAAAATCGCTTCTCCGTAAACGCACTCATACAACGCCATATATTTGAATTCAGCCGCTCAACGCAACGCGCGACGCCCCGCGTCTCCGTAAATGAGGCCTTAGAATTGCTCACGCGCTGCCTGTGAGAAATGACTTCATAAAACTGGACCTGATGCTTGAAATATATCTTTAAGAGACCTTTAAGTAAAGTACAGTTTAGAAGTAATAAGCTACTAAGGGCGAATTTCACCAATGAAACTGGACGCGGGTAGTACATGTGACAAATTTTAACAGCGCTCAGTACGTCTAACCAAAGATATCCAAGCAAAAAAAAAAAACACTGATTAAAGTGATTTTATTTTGACCAAAAATAATAAATTGCCGGCACATTATTATCTTTGGTTAGATTAATATTACACATGACACACATTTTCGTTAGCTGATTATTTTTCTTGTAAGAATGTAATGCGTTTTTCTTATTATATATTTTTTACCATAGGTCCTTATTTTGGTGGTCTAAGTTATTTCTAAAAGTTTGTCCATCTATTTTAATAGGACCATATATAACAACCAACTCAATCAACATAGAAGCAGATAAACTTGTAAGTTCTACTGTTCGAAGAAATCGTAACAATTAGTGAAATCGATGGACTTAGGTACAAATTAAATTATTGAAGAATATTCATACCACCGTAAAGTGAAGCTTGGCAAAAGCCCTATAGATCAAGCACGGGAGATACAATTTACATAACATCATGAATGTTGCTATCAAAAGATAAGCAGAAAGTCATATTATTAGACAGGTGACGTCATAAGTTTTCCCGTACAATTACCTAAATAGCAAATAACTTGTATTCAAGACACGTAACGAAGAATTGTTTTATTTGCAACATGAAGTTTGTGTGGGGGTTTTCCCGGATACCATGATTTTGCTGGCTTTGATGATTTATGCGATGACAAAAAAAAATTGTTTGAAGAAAAATTTGAGTACCAACAATGATTGTGGAATATTTAGAGTTTGTTTTTATAATCTTGTGGAAATTATTCGCAATTTCTCAGATTTCGTAAAAGAGTTCTGAGAGTATTTTTCATTATTACATTCTCCTCTTAATCAAGCAATCTTACGCAAGCTTGGGATTCTTACATGACGTGCCCCATTTCAATGTAACAGAAACATGCATCCCAAACGAAAAACAAGGAAAATCGAACCAACACGTCACCGCAAACAATAAAACTATGAAACAAACGCTTTTCATAACTCCCGCGCAATTTTTCACGGCAGCGGCGCCGCCATTGACGCGTCCCGGCAGCCGTTCGAAAATCGAAAACATTTCAAATTTAGAACACCCCCGCCCGTGTTCGAACTCTTTCAAAATACGCGCGGGAATCGAAAACAGCGATTAGTTTTAAATGTCGCCGTTCGAACTTTAAAAATATGTCGTATTCTTAATTTTAAATATAAACCGACGAGCGCGTTCTATTTCGTCGCCACTTTACGATGTTTGTCAGTTTAATGATTTTCGTTACGAAACATTTCGAGATTGGTAATATTAAATTTATTTGCGCTTTTAACAATTTTTCTTTTTGTTTTTATGTTCGTGGGCGGGGTTTATTTGAATATATTCTACGCTAGTGACGGGCGATTATCGTAACTACGATGTTATGTCATAATAGTTAAACTTTTAATGATCGACCAGAGCTCACTACATTTTATACGTTCCATTTTTAACTTGAGAAGAATTTTGACGTGCACTTGACAACAGCTCTTAAGCCTTAAACTAAACCTAATCATTCACACTACTTTTAAATCAATCGCAATTTCTACGTTCCAAGCTGATATCTTTTTCAAAAACAACGTCCCTTCCCTATTAGACAAGAGTCCATCATCATAATCTGCCTAGCCTTTTCCCAACTAAGTTGGGGTCAGCTTCCAGTTTAACCGGATGCAGCTGAGTACGAATATTTTACATGGAGCGACTGCCTATCTGACCTCCACAACCCAGTTACTGGGTAATACGAAACCCCTTGATAAGACAGGTTGTCAGACTTTTGGGCTTCTGATGACCCGTAACGACTGTCAAAGATCCACAAATGACAGCCAGGATCAACAGCTTAACGTGCTTTCTGAAGCATGGAGGGGTCTTGGTATGTAAAGATGGTCACCCATCCACAGACCTACCGCAGCAAACGTAGCTTAACATGTTCGATCGACCCGTGCAACTGTCATTACGATCCACAAATGACAGGCCTGTTAGTCTAGTGGTCAGTGGCCCTGACTGCTATACGCAAGGTCGTGGGTTCGATTCCCACCCAGGACAAATGTTTGTGTGATGAGCACGATCATTTGTTCTGTCTGGGTGTAATTTATCTATAATATGTATGTATTTAGAAATATATATGTATGTTTATCAGTTGTCTAGTACTCATAGCACAAGCTCTGCTTAGTTTGGGACTAGATGGCGTTGTGTGAAAGTTGTGAAATATTATTATTATTATTATATTATCATATTATTACTTAGCCGCAAGCCCCTCCTATTAGACAGCAGTCCATCACACAAACATTGGTTTACAACTCCTACAGCTCATTCCATTCCATCTCCAAATTACCAAAACACAGCCTAATCAATAAGTCCTTTACAAATCCGAGTCGTTTTCCTCCGTCTGTCATCTGTAACGGACGTAGACGTCACTTTGAGATCTCGGACCCTAGGATTTGTACCGTCTGTGATCACAGCCGGGCCCAAGGGACGATTGGGCCGAAGATTGAGGATATTAGAATAGAGAAACTAATAATTAATTTCCCTATTCTAATATCCTCAATCTTAAATAACAATTATTGTTATTTGTATTAGATGTTTGTTTATGGCAGAGGTTCCCAAACTTTTTTTTTCTCATAGACCACTTTGAACATTTTGCCGGTTCCGGTGGACCCTCTGCAGTTATATTTCTAACGTATTCCCAAAACTCGACAAAAATGTGAAGATTAGATGTAACGTAGACCCCCGTCGAGTCTCCCGTGGACTCCTGGGGGTCCACCTGGACCACTTTGGGAATCAATGGTTTATGGTATTGGTAAGTATGCATTCGTTTGGCATTTTTGTACTACCAATTGTGGAGAAAATGTTTTCAGCTAAACTCAATCTCAATATGGAAAATATTTTAGCAAATTAATGACTTGAATATCAAGTTCGGTAAAGGCCCTTTTTCAATTTCTATTGTGGAGACACTGAAAGATTTCTCGAATTTTCCCGATGACGCGATCAGAAAATGGTGTGCCAATATTACTAAGAATTGGCTCAATTTGTAGACTCAAACTCGAATCATTTATTACAAATAAACCATTTAGTGGCACTTTTGCATTGTCAAGGGGTCGATCAGTCAGAAAGATGAAGTTAAAGAAGAAAAAAGAAAGAAAATACGTTTATTTGCGGTAAACATGACTGATAGAAAGAACAGAGCTAATGGCCCATTCCAAGCGTAGTCGGTTCCTATGGAGAAGAACGAACAAGAAACTCCACTGAAACTCTTTTAAATCAAAATATGGTCACAAAATATTGGCTGGTTTAAATTATGAATGATTTATTTTCTATAAGTAGGTTTGTACAAACACTTTTATAAGTCAATCATATTTTTTTAAACTAGATGAGGTCGGCGTTTCCTTCTGGCTATTCTGAGAATAAAGTCCAAAACAAACTCAGAGTTCAGTCTCTCTCTCTCTCAGGTCAGATCATGTGAAGACCATGTAGATTGGTGTCTGAAATGGTCTTTTGAGGAAAGAACCACACAGATTGAGCGGACCTGTTCACTCAGTGCACGCATTTGTCAAAAATCGTGCAGCTCAACTCAGAACTGGAGGAGCTCAGCGATTCGACGAACAATACCAAAGAAAGGACACTTGGGTAGGCCGCGTAAATTACTCAAACTGCCAGATCATGATTAAAACTAACTAAGAAGGAAAACAGAAAAAGAAATGACCCACATTGTCCTCACATTCACAATAACTAAAAAAACTTTAGTTTAAAACCATTTGTCTTCTTAATTAAAACTAACCAAGCTGAAACATGGCCCTTCCTACAATGAACAAGACATCACGATCATTATCATGACTTGTCATATAGATTGCGTCCAAAAACGCCAATAAAATGTTATTGTTACAAATACCTTAACTACTTAACTCAGCCCTCCTTCTTCAATTTATTGATATATTCAACAAGTATCGGAAAATATCTCATTATTATTCAATATTAAATATTCTTAATATAAAATAGTCTATTATAATATTTATAATAGGCACGTTAAATTGTTATCGTATATTTAATTTATAAAGCTATAAAAATCGATAAAATATATTTTATTAATCATGTTCAAATCCGGTTATATTACTGATTAAGTATATTAAAAACATTTCTTATAGCTTTATTAATTATTGAAAATATGTTTTTTAAGGTAGGTGCGTAAGACTGGTATCTTACGAAACTATCGGATACCTAGCCATTTGTTTAAAAACCAATGAACATAAAATACTTTAGTGACAAGACAGTTTAAAATAACATCACATAATACAATATTACATTATCACGACTGTAAGTCCCGTACGGTTCGGCACCCCCACATCTCGCCAGTTATCTTTAAGTCCCGTGTAATAGGGGGCGAGCCTATTACCTTAAACTGGGTAGAGATCCAGACTCGGAGCTGCTATTAAGAAATCCCTAATAACTTTTGACCCGGGAATCGCACCTAAGACCTCATTCTCAGCAGTAGCGCTAGCGACCAGAAGACCAACGAGGCAGACTCAGTGTCCAGTGTATTATTATTAAAACAATAATTAAATTACGAATAAATTCAATCAAGTTCCAGACAGCGATGAGAATTCCTTATGTCTGCTGACTCATCGCCATTCATCTAGTATTACCAAGAATTTCATACAGAACACTCCGTTTCAATTTTTTTTTCTCCTTTCACTCATCTTTAATCGCGACAACAATGTCTCCGCGATAGTGTGAACACGTTTAACGCTATAAAAAAAAATAATCTCCAACATTCCGTAAAATGGAGCGGTGTTGTAACCGATTTTGTAACGGTCACTAAAATAAATTCGGTTTTATGACATTAATTTCTTTAACAAAGTAATATTTAAATGAAAATCTTCTAAAAATACGGCACATTGTGTTTTGTTTCATTGACACTCACCCACTTGGCACGTGTTTTTGGGATAATGACGCTTTTACTTACGAAAACATTGGAGTTTTTCATATTTTCGCTGATGTATTTATTTACTGATCATGTAGAACTGTTAACGTAGTGCGGTGTTTAACTACAAGATGCAGTTTTTCATACCGCGATGAAAAATTCGTCAATCTGAAAACTTATTAAAAACATGGCTTCAAATTAGCTGATTGTATTTAAAAACTACAAACGTTACAAACTATTATTAAATTCTAAAAAATATACAAAAAAAAAAAACATTTCCAAAAGCAAATTAACCACCAAACCTTTTGTACTCGTAATAGAGGCATTATTTATTAACTTAACACGAAAAGTAACTTGTGTATCAATTTAGCTTAGTCAATAATTAATAAACGTATTTCACCGCACTTTGTTAATTACTAATAACAACTCCCACGGAGCGATTCCAATTAATAGCCATATTTACTCAACTAATAAACATTAAAGATAATAAGTTCTTAATAATTTTAATTAAAAATGAAAATGATCCATCCAATACCGAACAGCGATGTCTCGCGCAATATCGGTCTTTGCTGTTTATTGCTTTTCCGAATGTGAAAAGCATGCCAAATGACGTCACAGAGATACTTCGCTCAATATGAACAGGACATAAGCAATAACACGAAATGAAAACGTTAAAAGAAATAAAAGAACGTTCTAATTTTAAAATCGTAACGATATCCCCCTCGTGGTTCGATGGAGTTCGATTTTTGAATGCCGTTTCGTTCGGAAATAGCGCGCGACAGCTGAGAGACGACATCGGACTGTTTTTTATTACCTCCTTCGTGTTTATGAGCACTTTATGAGTTTTTATAGATTTTATTTTTCTAATCCAATGAAAGTCACACCGGGTTCGTGATCGGATACATTCTGAACGTTAGGAAATTTACGACGGAGACCTGTTCGCACGTTATTTATTGAAGAGTTTAACGAATGACACTTTTTCTGAGTATTGAAACTCGAAAAGTAATGCTCGATAACTACTAACAAGAAATGGTCGTTATTATTTAGATACCTAAGAGCAAACAGTCAATTAAATTAACTAACCTTATTGCCAGTACACACGGTGTTAATATCCTAAACCCCCCCGACCACATGTTTTGCAATAAATACGCGACGATATCGACAGATCTAAGATAATTAAACAGTGATACGCAAACCCGACGAACCGTGGTTATTATGTTATAAAATTTACCAAGACTGGTTTAAAATTAGTTTAATTTAAATAAAAAGTCCCTTTGATTAGATTATTCAATAGCCGGATCGATAAATTAAGCAATATCCTTTAAACGAGGTCACTTATCGAATGAATCTATAATCGAAATTCGAATCTCATTCGGTATTCAAATTACCGATTGAGTTCCGCACTCTATGCTCATTCAGAATTCGAAAATAAATAAAAACCTATTTAAAAGAAGCTTCTGTTTGAATTAAGAACGGAAATCAACCGTCGCGGCCGCTTGTTCCAAGTGTGAAAGGATCGATTCGAAATTTAAAAAGGGGTTATTTTTTCCAGCCAGCTCTTATTGACATGTTGCGTGTTGTTTTTTAAAAAAAAAACCATTGTCTTAAGGTCTGACATTTGCGTTTCGAAAACGCGCATAAATTACTCGGGTTTCGACGACTTTTGTTTTAAATTACACTAGTATTTTTCACATCTTTATTTACGCACAAAAATGTGATTTTCAAAAATGCAATAAAGTCAATAAGAGGCTTAATTTAATTCACACATTGGTATGTACTTTATCAGAATTGTAGCTTTATTAGTAAACACGGATCCGTACACACTTAGCAGTAAAACTTTGACCAGAAAATAAGCTCTTTATATGTAAATATATCGATTCGTTACACAGATTATATCCAGGGTGGATATTTTTCAACCTGTTAAATATAATTTTATTGTTTTTCGAGCACTTAATGAAGTCAAATTAGGCATTTTCGGCTTCCCATCGGCTCATAAAAATGGTAGTAAAAGTGGTGGTGGTGGTGGTTGTTGGTATTGATCGCGACCGAGAAAACTATTTTATGTTGTTTTTATTGTTATTTATAGTGGTATAAAATCGTTTTATGAATGTCATCGGTTCCTGAGGGCGGTGGAACTATTAATGTATCGATAATTAAAGTTTATTTGGTTACGAGCAGGTAGGTCCTTTCAAAGACAGACTTTAGGGTCCAACGGATTGGATTTTAAAAATGTTATTATGATCTTTGAAAAATATTCCTGAGATTCAAAGTAAACAATTAAACAAGTCTTACCGAAACAATCGGTATGATTTGTTTATTTTGTTGAGAGTAGGTACAAATACTAACCACCGAGTATGAATACTAACTAACGTGAGGAAACCGGCATATCCTAAAACCAAAAAATCAAAGACATGTGACATCTACCAACCCGCACTGGGCCCGCGTGGGGGATTCTTCACTCCCTCTCAAAGAGTGGAGGCCTGTGTTCTAGCAGGGGGAACATCATAGGCTGATTATGTATGTATGTCGAAAAACTAAAATTTTTGATTAGTTCAAAGTTTTCTAAATCAAAAGCTTACCCAGCAATCTGTGGCAAATTAAAACTATTCTAAAAATACACTTCTCGTTTAGCTTTTCAGCTTGCACAAATAAATAATTAATTAATTTTTTTAATGAAAATCAAAATTGTTTCCAATTCTACAAATCAAACGACATTTCCACGGTCAGGGACAAGCCGCAGTCTCTACTTATCTATGATCGGCAATCGCGATAGACATTTAGCTATCTCTACATCGAGTTTACATGTTTTTATATAACTGGTTCTTATATTAATATTAATCGTCTATATGTATCAACGATACGCGATATACGATAAAACCTTAAGAATAAACTAAAATAAAACTTATACCTACTTACTTTTAAAACAGGCGTTCGTTTTCTCAAGCCGAAACAAAGATTCGAGAAACTCATCATTAACATCATCATCGGCACCTTGTTCCACCCACTGCTGAGAATAGTCCTCCTCCTTTTTGTGCCATACTGTCCCGCACCCTGATTGCGTAACACACCATCAATCACAATCGGAATCATTTTGAAGCATTTTGCTAATCCATTGCTTCCTATGATAGAAAAATTCGTCTGCTCAACAACGTAAATAACGCAATGAATGAAGTTAAACTGTCAAAAAAAAAGCGCCATTCCCACTGTTAGTGTCTTACGCAATTACCCCGCTGGCGCTGGTACGTGCGGGTCTCATCCAGGTCTCTCCTGCGATCTTCTGTAGGTTGTCCACCTACCTGGCTATTGATCTGCCAAAGCACCATCTTCTTTGAGAAATTAGTTTCGGAAAATTATTCTTCATTTTATCTCGATTCGACATTAACATTCTAAATGAGTATAATTTGTATATTTTAGTGCCGAAAAATCAAAAGAAGATAATGCTCCTATTATCATAATTCAATACAAGTTTTAATGTTGGCTGTAAAAATAATTCTAGGCTCGTAAAGAAATATAGTATAATGTGTTTGTGTGTAATTTTATGACGACGCCCGCATGATCTACTTGATGCTAATAAACCTTTATTTAAAATAATACATTAACCCCACCCTTTGATGAAGCATGAATGATACTATGATACTATGATCCAATTTTCATTAAAACTCTTTCGACAAGAATTGTACTACCTACCTGTGGTTTTTCCATATTAATTGTTTCTGCTAATGAGACCGTTTATCTTTTCAGGTAAATTAAGTTCCCGTATGAAAAGCTACAGTGAGTACCTACAAATTATTTTATGATTTCCATTACTCATCATGGTTTTGATAAAAATGTAAAAAAAAAATAATAATCTCGTAATCGAGATGAAAAATGACATTCAAAAACAATTCCAACTTCGATCAATCTCGAAAGCTCACAAAACATTTGATTTAAAAAAGGAACACGTTTTCCAAATTTAGAACACCAATGAATTTTGTATTTGGAATAAAAAGAGCGCCCCCTACTGCAAATTAATTATTAATTTGTTACCATTGGCCACCGTTACATCGTGTGCATTTTAGGGTTCGGTAAATTATTGTCTGTTTGTATGGCACAATTTTGACGTACACTGATAGATTACTAACTACTTTGACGAACATTGCGCGTACAAATGCAACGATGGACAGTGATATGTGGATAACATGTGTCATTGTGAACAAGAGCCTTAATAGGTATTATGTGTAGTGTCTGGCTTGAAACAGTGTTTGTACATTGTTATGATTAGTCGGAGATCTATGTCTAAACGCGTCGTGATTCATATTAGCACACAGAATACTGAATAGGCACCAACCGGTGTAATTATTATGTCATATGATTTTTGTTTGTCACAGTTTGAATCAAAATAATCAAGAATACTGTACCTGTAAACAAACGACCAGTGGTCCACTGTAGCCCTGGATCGAAAGAGCTGGCAGTCATGGGCAGAGGCCTTTGCCCAGCTGATGATGAAAGCTAACAGTAACAGTACCTACACAAATCTTAATTATGAGCGAAATGAATATCGTTCTTCGTAATAGATAAGTTTTATTATTAGGAAGCAGTCACTGGCTCCTGAAATACAGGTACTCTAACCTAGCTCTGGAGCCAGGGTCTCCATTTTTTCTGTAACCTGTTTTTATGGCAATAAAGAAATTTATTTATTATTTATTTATTTTAAACGTCGTTCATACAGAACCCAACCTCTATTTGCGTTTTTCATTCGCTTTTTCTTCTTATTTTTATTTGTTTAACGTCTCAATGATGGCAAAAGTAATTTATATAAAATGCAATAAGTACTATTTTTCGAAACAAATTGAGGAGGGATTCTCTTTCAATAAGAAAAATAAATAAAAATCGTTGGTGTATTTGTAAATAATTGACTGTGGAAAAATAAAAAAAATTAAAGCAAATCAATTCTAAAAACTTGGAAACAGAAATAGGAAATATAAAAGGCAGACAATATAAAAGTTATGGAGACCACAAATTAACGACCATAGACAGATTACCTACTGTCCATAGACAAAGTAAGTAGAAGCAGAATGTATTGCAAATAAATGCATCGATACGTAATGTTGAAATGTAGCCAAGACTATAAAAATAACTATGAAGAGACAGAACAAAGAATGAACTTCTTGATAGAGACTGCATATTTTACAATCAAACAAAAAATAAAAGAAATAAGATACTTCGAGGAAAAGAAACGCCATTATATCTGAAAACACGCCAATAAAAGGGTGGATGTTACAAACCGACAAATAGCATGTAAAATTGACAGTGCGTTGTGTTCGAAAGTGCAAAGTTCACGCGACTACGTACGACGCATTGTAGAGATTTGAAATCCGTAAATTAGGAAGAGTTATAAGAGAGTAATACAGAAGCGATCTACATGGTGTTTGGAAGTCGAATAATGAACTCGGGTATAGTATTAAGTCATCACTCGAAATTTTGACAATTTATGATAAAGTATCAATCAATTTAAGTTCCGAAAAGACACAGCTTTAAATAGTATTACTATTAAACATAACACTTTTATCCTTAATTTTTAACTAAATTGGTTAGAAGAACTATTTTTACACTATATCAGCAATCGTATTTTGCATCAAAAGTCAAGAACACTTCAAAATGTTTAAGCATATAATATTGTAAAATCAATTTTCTATCAATGCCATCAATCTATCAGTCAACCCCAGCCCTGCAGGGTGGATGGAGCTATAAAATTGATTAGCATCGACAGTTGAAACACGTAGGTAACACCCTCGCATCGTAAACTGATGCACCATAGTAGCACTTTACAAGAACTTTGAGGGTAGACGAAAAAATGTAAAAATGTGATAGAAGCGAAAATTGAGTTTTGATATCACAACAACGACAATACTAAAAAAGTTTACTTATAATATAAATTTTTCGGATTTTTATAGACTAAAAGATTTTATTTAAATGATAAATGTTCCATCGAAAATATTTAAGTGGTTTCGCAAACTGTTACTCATGGTATTGCATAAATGTTTTATATTACTTAAAAAATACTAAGTAATAGCTGTAATTTTCCATAACCTCGATCTTATCAAGGTACGTACACCGCAAGAAACCTCATAAATAACATTATTAGAACAGCGGCACTAATTAATAACTTTCTAGTACAAAAATAACTAAATAAAAATTCTTACAAAATGTTAAACTCGCTTTTAATTCACACTACAATTATTTATTATACATAAATTGTTTAAGTATTATGACAAGTTTTTTTTTTTCAAAATGTATTATCCCTTTCGCGGCGAAATTTTTAATATTCGCGCGTGAGCAAAATGGTGATTCAAAATGGCGGATTAAATTATGCACATAACGCGACTTTTCTTTGTCCGTGACAAAATACAGTAAATTCATTATACATTTATGATAATTTCGACCATGTATTGTTTAAAATAAGAGCTAAAAACGCGTAATTTTGTAAGTTGCGTGTAAATGCAACGAAAGGTAGTTTTGAAAATGATCCGCAAAAACTTAAAGACAATGATCTTGCTATGTCTCTGCGTATTATGAAATTAACGAATTACTTTTGGACCATAAACGACGCGGTGCTTTCACGAATTTATGTTTTTGGACACTTGAGCAGTTTGAGAGAAAAATCTCGGAGCAGATTTTGGACTTTGATGGTTTTGAAGAAAGAAAACATAAAAATGTGACCTGCACAATGTAATTTCAGTGCCTTAAAACTTAAGTATCAAACCTTTTTGCTAACATTAACTAATTTAAATTCATAATTTCAGCCGAAAGACGTCCACTCCTGGACATAGGCCTCCCCCAAGCACCTCCACTTGGACCGGTTTTGTGCTTCTCGACCGGCATTTAAATTGCTGCTGAGATTTAAATCAAATCTTAATCCAAATCCAACATCTACCTACCCACCATTGCAACATCGCAACCTAAAATTGAAAAAGTAAACAAAGCGCTTTCGATATCTTACAAACACCAAAAGTAACAAAGTGAAACAAATAAAGGCAATCGAAGTTTAACCGCAAAGATTTCCCGACATCTTTCAGCCGCTGTTTACAAGTTCAAAAGAAAACTCCCGGCGTTCCCCTTGAAGGGTCCGGGACACAGGTAAAGAGGTGCTTAAAGGTATTTTTTTGCAAACAGATCACGTTCGATGTCCTTAAGTGAGACATCTTTGTTTCCCCTCCGAAACGATTTGAACGTGCAGCTCTAAATCGAACGCGCTTTATTGATTCTCGCACGGAGAGTTCCAAGTTTAAAACTTTGTTTGATTTTTTAATTTGGATAAAGGATTCGGGACCTGGGGCCTTATTAGCATGTCATTTAGTTTTCGACGCGGAAAGTTAGTACGATTTTTAGTTTTGAGGCTTTCTTGAAAACTGTAGTTTTAGAGGCAAACTTAATTGAAGAATTGCTCTTAGATCTTACTTGTTACATATTAAAGTAAGAAATACAGCTACATGAAAAATCTCATCACTCGACATAAAGGTAAAAATATCCCTAAGCCACGTTTAGTTTCTGCGCACGTTGCTCCATCGTGACCGCTCCGACTGCACTGGTCGGCAATTGTCCGCCTATTATCCGATAATGCCGATCAATCTGTTTTGATTGAATAATCAATCGTTAGTCAATTGAACTCGATTTAGTTCGTTTGAGATGTTCTGTCGTGAGCGTGGCATAGATTCGCTGAGAATTGGGAGTGAGATGTCTTTCGATGATAATAGAAAACTGTGCGTTGGTAGATATTGGTAGCTAGATAGTGGAATTTCGGGAGCGTTTAATTATATAGCTATGTAAGAAGAACAAAAGAAGGAAACTTTGATTTATTTGTAGCAGAAACACGTGCAACAAAAATGCATGCGTGCAACATCATGGTTAACTAACATTTTTAAGAGGTATTGTTATGATGATTACATACCTATGCGTTTATTGCGTATGTAATCATCATAACAAAACCTATGATAAGAAACCTGCTGTTGCACAACATGAACAATAAAAATGTCGTGGAAAAACAATATCCATAATATATTTCCATTAGAACACAAAGTTCGACGAAATCACAAATAACATATGTATTTATTATAAAGCCGAAATGAGTTTTTGACAAATATTTATAGTGTCGCGCTCACTCAATTTACGATTTAAGAAGATTATAATCTTTTAATTAAAAACATTTTTTTGGTCCATTATCGTCCGATATTCGATTTGTAAAATCGATTTTAAGAATAGAGTCACCTACCAAAGGTCCTAAATGTTTACGACCAATAAAAACTTGACTTATTCGAGACCTCACTCGCCACGTAGCTCCACAAAAAAAAATCTACACATTAAAAATTCGATATTACGACCGAAAGTTCTAATTTACGATGGTTTAAAACTAAACGATAGGGCTTTTTCTAACTAATATATAGATACACAACAAATTGATGATTTTTATTACGTATATACGATTTGATGAAAATATAGTCGTAAAATTTTACAGTATCGTTATGGGACGGTGATTGCGGCACGTAATTCAGAATCAGATGATCGTAAAATGACATTTTGTAATGTGAAATATTGACCGAGACGTGTTTTCTCCGAATTAAAAACAGAGATGAGGAGTCACAGTGTTACACATCCCATTTGTGTGGAAATTAAAAGAAATAAAAGGTTGTAAGTGCGTACAAATGAGACCGGTTTCCGTCGGTTCCCTATTCTGTAAAAAAGTGGGTTTTGCGTGGTGGATTCTTGGCAAGGACACGCGACTGGTAGCGGGCAATGCGCACGATGCTCAGCGCTTTAATTGTCAAAATTGCGCCCGCGTCGCTTTTGATGTCGCCGACAAGCCCCCGCTGTGAGACTTGCGGATTCCTTAACATACGAGCAATTATCGAACAGAGTCATATTTGCTAATGAAGTGCAGATGTGCTTCTGTGGTGCTTTGTTTCATAAATATTGATGGAGACTGAAGAAAGTAACTTTGCTCTTTTTGGAAGGTCTGGTTGGTAAAAAACTCTTTGATGATCTATGTCCTTATTGCGTAACACAATCCCAATCGCAACATCTTTTATCGTGACTACTCAACCTATTGCATTGTTTCTAAAGCTCTAAAGCTAACATGCTGAAATAAACAGTGATAATTGTTGTTGTAAATAAAACAGATTATCTAAGTATTAATAATTGAAATTGTCCGCCTAACCCAACCTAACCTAACAATTATAACTTCAAACGTCTCTTAAGCTGAGAAGACTAAAGACGAAGATAAAATTCGACACAAATTCGACGGTCAACATCAAAATCTCCACACAAATCCGACGTCAATACAAGCACACTTCGCACTCAACACTGCGCACGCGGCGCTCGGCCCTGACCCCAGCGCATCGCCGACGGGAACGCGTCAGCGAAGGGGATACGATTCGCAAACGCACTTGTGCAGCGAAAACTGTGTTAATACTGATGAACGGTTATTTTTTAACATGCTAGGCTTTGTAGCTGCTCGGTTTGAATGAAGTTTTTAAAGTGAAAAAGATTTTGATTCCATCTTTTGCTACATTCAGTACAGCTTCATGTCAATATTGTATCGTCTCTACTACTCATAATTATGTACGAATTATTTATACCCCTTTGCATTACAGCGGGGCAATTACGTAACACACTAACAGCAAAAATGGCTTTCATTTTGACAGTTCAACGACATTCATTGCGTTATTTACGTTGTTGAGCAGACACATTTTTCGAGCATATGAAGCACTGGATTAGCAATATGCTTCAAAATGATGATTATGGTGATGATTGGGATGTAGAAAATAGGTGAACATTGATTACAGCTTTACACCTACTGATTATGGGCAGCTTTTCATCAGGGGTTCTATTATGTAAGACATTGCTAATTGCTAGTCACAATGAAATAACCTTGACAGTAAGGATTCAATTTTGAATTCATTTGAAGGCTGTTCTGTTAAATGAATAAAGTGTTCTTCGTTGTCATAAGCTGAAGCCATATATACAGCGATGACGTAAACAAACTGTACAATTCATTATTAATAACTTTCGGATCTGTGACCCATTTACACAGGACCAGACAATGAAATGCATTTCAAGGAGTTACTGAATTTCACCTGAAACTTAATTAATACTACGGTCTTAATAAGTTTAACGTAAAAGGATTTACAAATCTCCGTCTGAAATTCAGTACAATAATGGCGTTCAATCACAGGAAAACGGCACTCAAAATGTTGCGATTTTTAATTGCACTATTATTATTGGAAGGGTTTAAATGTGACGCTTCTCGCAAAGGAAGAAAGCTCAAAATTAACTGTCAATCAATTTAGACGTCCGCAATTATAAAAAGGTTGATCTCAAAACATCCACGGGCCACTTTTTGCGCGGATACCGATTATTCGACGTGACGTTCCCACAGCGCTCCCGAGCGATCGCCGGAATAGTCCCCGCGGTGGAATTAAGGCGAATTCTTTTTACGAATTAGCGAATCACCTGTCTAATTACGCACAAATCCAACTTTAAATTTAGTATCTCGAATTCTTTCTCCCTCAACGACCACCGTTCAAAATTTGAATTTTCAATCCGTTATCGAAAGTGATGCAACCGCAAAAAAATAAAAACGGTGTAAGAAAACAATGATTAACATAACAAAAGTGACGAAGAAGAGCGTTTGTTGTGAATTGACAATCTGACAAATTTACAACCGATCGCTGAGCAAAACACACAAAAGTGCCCTTTTCGAATGCAAATTTGTCAGAGGGATTCTTTTCCGAATTTTTTCTCCCCGGCGCGAAACTTCCGCCTATTTTCCCGCTCAACGCACATCCGGCAAGGGGCGCCGCTTCCGCTATCGGTGCTCGTTCGGAAATCGGATGAGTTTCACCGACAAAGATACGTCTATTCTCAACCCTCGCCCCATTGATTTTGTGTAAAGTGGTCATATTTTCTATTTCATATTTTTTATTGCCTTTCAATGATTCTATTGTGCCAGAATTCGCAGCTTTCAAAATTGGAAACACTTTTATTGGGTGAACATATTCTGTTTCATTTTCCTATTGAATTTTCACTGCTGTTAGTTTAGAAAGCATTCAAACCGCCTCTTCATTAGTTAAAACCCTCAATTAAGTTTAACAGTCGCCGCCAATTGGCTTCCTATCGGCTATAAAGTGAAACGGCCGATGGTGTTCAGCTCAGACCACATAACTGGTGATCCTTATCGTGGTCCCGTGGGTCGGGTATCGGTGACCGCAAATCGGCCGACGATTGTCAGCCGCCATCGATGGCGGAGTAAACGATACCGCACCGAAGATACAGTTATAGAATTTAATGGGGGACCTATCCTGTGACTCGAGTTTCAAATAGAGGTTCTATGATATCAATAAATCTATCTATTTGATATCTAAGAGATACTGTTCTATTTATATAAATGGTAAATAATAAGACATCATTCATTCCATATCAATACTTGGAAATTATGTCTTGTTTGCAGGTATACAGATATAATTTATCAGGTCATTAAAATACTGCAGTATGATTAAACTCAATAGGTATTATAAAATGAAAAAAATACGTCGTAATTGTCACATAAGTTGATGATAACGACGCTATCTAAAATACTTAATACATAGATGGCAAAGGCCTGAACAAATATAAGGTGACAAGATTTTTTTAATAAGCCAGTGTCGTTTACTGTCACTTGAAATATTGACGGGATGTTTAACTTTAGCGCTATAGGTATAAGATTTCCATTGCTTTTTTAGCACAAGAACGTGACATAACTTCACGCCCGCAATCCCCGAGGAGTCGGGCAGAGGAGTAACTATAGCTCACCCACATGTCGCCAGTAGTGTTTAAGTCCCGAGTAATAGGGGACGGGCCTTTTGCCATCAGCCGGGCACAAATCCGGACTCCGGGCTGCTACTGAGAAATTCCTGATGGAAAAATCCATTTACCCGACCTGAGAATCGAACCCAGAACATCATGCTCAGCAGTAGCGCTTGCGACCACTAGATCAACAAGGCATAAGAAGACGCCGTTATTTTCAGTTGATAACCAGTCAATGTACGCCAAATATCTAAACTTAGCTTTTCCTTTCGAATTTGAGTTACTACTGTTTCATCCACTTACTTCATGTCAATGACCTTACCCAACTATTCAGGGTACAGAACATAAAACCCAATAGTATTAAATATCGAGCCAGTCTTCGCTAATGGGTCGTAATCGAAGAGTTTGAAAACAACAGGTGTCGGGAATCAAACCGACTGACAGTTACGACAAGCATCTGCTCAACTATCGGGATAACTCCAGCGAGATTTGGCTAAATATAATTTTATAATTTCTTTTTTAATATACTTCGGAGAAAAATGTTTTACATTTGCTTTATTTACTGATCGTACATCTCACTTATCTGACGACCTATTTTTGTGACAGAAAAAAATATATGAAGACGAGGTTGTATAAATATCATTAAATGATATTTTTATCATGCAGATTTTTCATATAGCTACGTCATTTAAATAGCTTAAAAATTTCTTGATATATTCAGTTTAAAAAAAAACTATTTTGCCACATTTTAGATTCTTCATTCACCGTTCTTCGCCTCGATCATAACCCAGCAGGTGAATTTCACCCACACCCCTCCAGTCATAAACTAATCACCATAAGAAAATCACAATAAACAAAAACTTACAACAACAATACGACGAATTAACACAAACTAACAAACGAAAACGTTTCAAAGTCCAATTAATACAAAATAATATAACACCTTGCAACTGACGCTCTGACCCTTACTAACGCAATTGAAATTATACTGTAACCTGATAAAGACAGAGTTGAAAATTGCATGTGTGCGAAGCAAGACACAAAGGGCGCTGGGCATAAGGGTATATCTCAACAATAAAATACTTTTGGTGAGCCGCAACTCAATAAATACTTCATAGTATCGGTTTGAGGGCGACTTGACCGGATGTCCGGCCTTCGATCTTTTGCCCTCCGGGAGGGTAAGAGGGTAAGGGTTTACATGCTTTGAATGTATTTTAGTTATTTGTAGTGGGAAATTTTATGGCAGAGGCATTTAATGCGGCTTTTACTTTATAAATGCTAGTTAATTTGGGTGTCTCGGCTGAAATAGCTATTTTGTTATTCTGCGAGATTTAATAAACGTTTTTGGAATACTTTGCTTTGAGTACAAAATAATTATGTAATCAGAATTATAATATTTTCCAATAATAATAAAGCAAACATACAGTAAGACTAGATATAGACTTTTGCTAATTTTTTTTTTATTTTATTACAATGTGTTATCCTAAAATCTAAGAACTTTTTAAACAACCTTTATTTATTCAAGTCTACACCAAAATCCATTTGTTTAACAGAAGATTATTACAAAATTAATTTAAATTAACTTACGAAATCCAAAGTTAAAATATCACCATGTAACATCACATAATTCAGGACTAGAGGGCAAAGGTCGCTTTAAATAATAGAAGAGAAGGGGTTCCGTCGGCGAGAAAAGTCCGGTCCGAACCGACGCGAAGCAGTTTGATCCAGTTATTTGCCAATATAACTTGAACTGCGTTAACTATCTTCCGTTAATTTTCTTGGGAAATTTATTGGTATTTTCCCTCTATTTATGGTTGAATTGAATCCAATCAGAAAAAACAATTTAAGTTATTTTTTATTTAAAAGTTTCTGATAATTTGAGCTAGTTTTTTCAAGTTATTGCAAAATTGACAGGGGTCATCATAAAGAAGTTAACAGCAAAGATGTTAGTGGACTCGGTCAAGAGGTGTTTTATTGGGATAATCCCGGATTACCATTGTATCCTGTCACGGGCCATCGCCTTAATTAGGGTCAATAGTTCCGAGTTCAGTGTAAACTGTCGGTTACTTTAACTAACACCCCTATTGGTTTATTTGTTATCGAATAGTTTATTGAGTTAGGAGCAGACATAAACAACCCATTGATTGAACCGCGTTTGAAAGTTTTGACTTTACTGTCACCGTAAATTGTATTAACTAGTGTTTCGTTCGCTACTGTAAAGATGTAGGAGTGAAACAACAAACACTAAAATAGCTACTTAGTATAATCCCCTAAAATAAATAAGACATTGAAATTGAAGTGTATTGTACTCTTCAATGGACTAATGCAATAACTAATAAAGAAGATTATGTCATTACGAATCTGATCACCTTGACATCACCTGCTTAAGTCAGGACAGACGAACAAAAACCTAATCCCTGTGACGAATTCCAACCATTGATCTCTTTCATCTATTGATCGATCGAGATACAAAGAACCACCAATTCTAAAACGAAAAAAACTCCATGATCTCATCACCAAAAAAGCACTCTATTGTAGAAGTGGTAGCGTTCACATTCGAGTGTGTTTTTTCCAACACGTGCAATCTGTTTACGAAAGGTTAGCGGATATTGCTTATTAATGTTATGACTGAATCAGACTATTGGCAATAAAGATGATTGAGTCGGCTAAAGGTACGGTTGCGCAGGAATTGTTATTGTTATGATACTGACATGTTACTATACTATGAGCTAGTTTAACACACTTTAGACAAACAACGTTACATAATCTGTACTCAAGGATTTGTACAGATGCCTGTATAGAAACGATTCAAGCTCACTGAAGTAGTAATTCAGTAAACAATTATTTCAATTTGTTTAGATTTTTCGCAGCTTTGAACATCAGACATCAAAATAAATATTATGAGTTGGTCTGCGTACAGTTAGTTCATTGTTCTGACTCACACATAATCAGACACACGCTATTTGATGTGATTGAACTCAAATTTTCAATGCCACACCAAAAAATTCTATATTCGAATTTATAACCGTCATAAAATATGACAAAAAGATTAAAAACAATGTTTTAACGACACCCAGATACAAAATATATTTTCTAAATAAACAAAGCCCCATTAATATCTTTCGGACTAATTACCGACATGAGAAAACACCGGGATTATAGATATACATAAATAATCATAACATAAATACATCTCTATGAACAAAATCAAACAAAACTCCACGCGATTGAGACGCCACATGTATCATATTTATGTTGTGAAAAGTTATTTCTAGTTGAATCTAAATAACGAGTTTAACTGGCTTATACAAATATCCTTACTAAACTAAGACAACATAATAAAAAATATTCTAAACATTTGACGGTTGGTATTATTTATGTTATATTTTTCTGTGATTTTTGACTTACGTGCAGTTTAGTAGTCAGAGATGACAGAGTTGACAGTTCTATGATTTAAATTTCGAATAATTTAAAATGTTATGTTTGGAGACATTGGCTTTTGAGAGTTTATTACAAAACTCTTTTGTTTTAATTAAAAAATCTACGAAATGCCAAGATCTTCAGTCTTAAAACCTTTGTAAATGTTTTTCAAGGAATGATTGATGTTATCAAGCAAGCGATGATTGCTATCTATCTGTCTAATACTGATTGATAGACATTTATTTGCAATCCTTTACTCCTGCCTGTTAGTATAGCTAACGCCTGCCCCTAATTGTGTTACACACTAACCATCTCAATCTGAATCATTTTGAAGGATATTGCTAATCATATTTTTTTTTTTAATCTTGCGTAAGGCAACGTAAATAACGCAATGAATTTTGTTGAACTGTCAAAATGAAAGCCATTACTACTGATAGCGTGTTATGTAATACCGCTGAACTAGGAAAGGCAGTAAGCCATTTAGAAAAACTGAAGGATGTTTTTTTACCTGGAAACGTATCTAATTCTATCTACATATTTAGTGATAAAAGTTAAATGCTGTTCGTTGGTTCGCATCACTTGAAAACGGTTGGAGCGATTTGGCAAGTTTTTATTTAAAAATGTATGTACAGACGCTAGCACATCAAGCTACCCGAAACTGTCAGATTTTCCCAATCAACTTTCAACCTTATGCTTTAGCGGTAAAGTTGAAAATCTATTAAAGAAATCTGACAGATTGTAGTAGCTTGATGTGCTGGCGTCTGTACTTAATAGTCCGAATCAGGTTTATACGGAAAGAAAAAATTGAAAAGTTTCCGGGAAAATCGGAAAATTCCGGAAAATGAAAGTGTATGTTTTATGTAATTTGGACAAGACAACTAGTATACCTACTAGGGGCTTGTGGCTAAGTAATAACAGCCGCACGTGTTATCCATCTTCACAAACCAAGACTCCTCCGTGCCTCGGATAGCACGTTAAGCCGTTGGTCCCGGCTGTCATTTGTGGATCTTTGACAGTCGTTACGGGTTGTGAGTAGCCCGAAAGTCTGAAAACCAGTCTTACCTAGAGGTACCGAAGGTATTACCCAGTAACTGGGTTGTGGAGGTCAGATAGGTAGTCGCTCCATGTAAATACTGGTATTCAGCTGCATCCGGTTAGACTGTAAGACGACCCCAACATAGTTGGGAAAAGGCTAGGCAGATGATGAACTAGTATACTTTATGTAAAAACGTCTGCTATGGTTGAGGTGGTATGGTGGTATGGGTGTGGTGGGTTGTTGTATGGGTGGTTGGTGGTGGTTGTGGTGTTGATTTAAGAACCCCAATGACATCCATATGAGTGTGATGAGAGGCATGTCCTATTCGAGACTAAATTCATGTATCTATCTACCTGCCCCCCCACCTGTCTATGAACAGAATCTACCCCCAAATCGTATTAAAAAACACTTCTAATAATAAACCAGCGAGTTTAACAATAAACGTAGGTACTTATCCCACCCGCGTATTTATAGAGTCCCGCGAAATAAAGGATATTGTGTCATTCTGTTTATAAATAGGGACAAAAGCCTTCGAATTGTCGACCACGCTCACCGTCGGATATTACGAACATTTTGACAGCTCTAGACAGTTTAACATCACTAATAATTGTCAAATGTCTCCAAAATCAGGTTCAGTTTTTCTTATTTAGTAAATACTGTTTTGTAAAACTACATTCTCACTAGCATATCAACATCTAAGCCCCCACAACACTTCATTTACATAAAATGTAAAACAAACAAGAATATTTCAATTAAACAAAGTACCAGGCATTCATAAACGGTTAGCATTTTAATACATTTTATTTGCCCATTATTGTTCGCTTGATAAGAAAGAATGCGCAGAGAAAGAGCCGGTCCTCATCTCAGGACGACCTGCGCCGCTGAAAAGGACGCATATATGGAAAAAACTCGGGAGCGAACGAGACACCACTACCTCCGATAACACGTCAATACATTCCTTACAGCACCCACACACGAGAAGCGTCCCTAGCCCCACAGAATAGAGTCGAATATCGCTTATTTGAGTTAATGGAAAACCGATACGACATCAATATGTTTTACTGCGCCATTCTGCAACCGAATCCATATTTTAGTGAGGTACAAATAAGGTTGAGTTTGGAATTTTCGTGGTTTTCTTAGAAGGCGTACTCGATATCTTGTAAGATAGTCTGGGCGTTCGGAACCGATCGAACGCCGATATAACGTTATTGGAAAAACACCTCTATAGAGCAAGCGTAAAGGTTTTAGTCGACAAGGCGTTCCCGTATTGGGACACGCCCAAGTCTTATATGGAAAAATGAGGAGTGACTTTTTTTATTTCCCTCGATCGTACCCGCAATATATCGAGATAAGACGTATATTATTTTATTTCATTGTTGATAATGTTTTCTTTATCTTATTCTGCTTTGATTTTTCCAGGTACGTTAAGATGCTGTGTCTCTATCAGGTAAATATAGATAACCTAAATGTACTAACACTGTCAATAAGGAAAGAGTAATCCCTTTGTTGGAATAGCGTCGAGATTTTTATTGGCGTTTAAAAGAATACGTGATGATTGTATCACATAGTGAAAGATAATTCAAATTGGAAAGAGAAGGGACATAATTAGAACATACAAACGACTGCAAGCGAATTTAAATATGGAACTTAATTCGAATTGCAGTCACAATTCGCGCGTACCGTTAATTCGTATTGAGTTTCACGCTAGTGTTCTAGAACAATCCCAATTTGAACAACAATTAGAGCTCCTATAGGTGAACAAATCGAATAAGGCTGAACGCGATACCGCCGCAGTCACAATGCGATTAAAAGCGATCGAAACAAATGAAGTGAAAGAGCCCGATTAACGATTTTAAAAAAACGAACGCATTCATTATGCGTTAGGATTTTAAAACAATACGCCATTCAGCCATAGGCCCGTTTGAATATGGAACGTGATGGACAGATCCACGAGTTCCTTTTAACTGTTTATTTCGGGTGCGTTCAATTTCGCTACCTGAGTCAAGGATTTCATTATTTTTTACGAATTGATTGACACGGATCGCCGGTAAAATGTCTATCAATATGACGTTTTTAGTGATGCCGCTGCAAACTGATGTATTCTACTTAATTCCAATTTCGGATTCGATTCTGTTTCGCTTGTATTTGCTTTTTTGACAACAAAATTGGCGGGAATGGTTATGACGTTTCGTCGTCTTATTTTTTCTGTGTCCAATTCTCATTGAAAAAGGTTAGCTATCAAAGATTCTGTCCATCCATTAGAAGACAAAAAACAATATCTAAAAGCGATTGGGCAATCCACATTGTTCTAAATAATCCAAGCTATTTGTACACAACAGACATCTGTTCCCCGACGTCAGAGCAAACAAAAAGCTGTAATGAAAGGTGGCCGGTTTCTTGTCGGGCGCGCTATCGGCCCATTTGTCCGCCGCGCCTACGATCCGATAGCCGACTCGCCACAAACAACAATTTAGCCCCAACACTGATTGATACGACCGATACATCACTAAACGCGTTTTTCTATGAAAAATTGCTATAATCGACTTAAAAACTCATTAGGCCGAAGACAAAGAAATCTTCCGACCGCCATTCGTCTAATTTGAGTTTCTCGATCGAGACGAATTTCAGTCGTGATTACCGTTCCCCTTTTTTGTGTTATTAAATGCCATCAAAGAATTTTAATACCACCATCCTTAATATTTGATGTTTCGGTATCATTGGTTGATAATGTCGTTGTGTTAGATGTGGTGTGACGTTTACAGACGTAACGTTTGCATGTGCGCGTGCACATGTCCTACGTCACCGGCGTCACATTCATTAGTGTTGACAGCACAGGAAATAGTAATAAAGCGTGTACGCCGCACAAAAATCATACAAGAATAAATAATTTAAATAAAGCATCCATATTTGAATGCGACTCGACAGGCTCCGTGCAGGGGGACTCTTTCATAGTTCCGAAAAAAAAAATCGATCACAATGCATACGATATTTAAAAAAGTGTGTCACCGTCACCATTCAAATTAAACGACAAGATAATTTTTGAATATGTATCGTGGTATATTTGAATAAGTGTTACATTAATATTCTTTTGTGATAATTTCGAATTCGGAACGCCCACGCCGTCCCATTGTCTCGCAAGTTATTGGCTCATTAGGCAACGTGTCGCTTTGTCTCGAACGATTTGAATTTTTGATTTTCGAATCGAACGTAATTGATTTATGGGTCTTGTTCGAATAACAAATTTCGTAGAAAAACCCTTTGATACGTATTTGTTAATCTACAAAAGATTAATGTGATAAGAATTCAAATTAAACCGCTCATTGTTGGTTTATTAACTCATTATTTCAAATCCAACGACAAAACGCTATCTAAATAAAAAATCACGAAATGTCAAATTGACAGTTACAACTTCCGTATTACTCGCGCGCGTTATCTCAAATCAAAATGCGATTCGAACGTATACAAAGGAGCGAAATGATATATTTGAACAATAAGAAAGCGAGAGTCGCCCACGTGTGAGCTTGGGACAGATGTGCTCACAAATTACGTATGCTAATGTATCTTGTAATCCTTCCGTCGGACCTCCCTGCGCCGCGTCACCTTGTCTCTCGGTATAATCGATCGATTATGAATACGGGCAATGATTCTCGATTATAGTTTTGAGATGACGCGTCATTCAGGAACTTGACGCGCCTACAGTTTCAAACTCCGAACACAAAACGGCTGTGACGTGTGTACCTTCGTATATTTGAATATCGAAGTCGTAAACAAAGTTGTTCTGTCAACAAATCAGGGGTATGTTCATTTTATTAGGCACCGATTCGAATGGCATTTGGCGGTAACGGAACCCCAAATATGAAAAGGAATAACGTCAAAAATGAACGAATCCTCGCGACATTACCGGTAATCATGTTTTATGAGTTTCCCTCGCTGAAATAGACGCACAATATGCCGCCCCCATCAGTGACACGTAGGTATGCATACTTGTAAAAAGTTAAAATTACGTAATATTACGCTCACGTAGGTATTTATTATTATGTACTTATTATCACATTATTATTTATTCATCGCAATAAACGCTCAAATTATCGGCGCACCGCACATTGGAAAATTGTAGGACAACGGCACATCGTTTTTACTTAGGTCATCACTGACGCACTTTAATTTTTTTTTTTTTTTAATAGTATAAGTGTGGAAGTTTAATATAATGTAGTAATTTTGCTTGAATTAAGTTTGGTTTTTTTTTTTAATTCGACAAATTGTCAATTCTAAAAAATGTATTCAGGTCTGTTCGCATCAATATTTTAAAGTTGATTTATTTCAAAAATTTACGGTAATAGATATAAAGTTTTATACATTTATAAAAAGCTCATTGTATGTAGATTTTAAATCAATTATACTGTTGTAGGTTTTATGATTATATTTCAATAAAAAAAACATAACAATAAGTGAGGGGAAAAAATACAGTGTTTTAACTTCATCGAAACTTTTGACATTTACCGATGTCTCCCGATGCTTCACATTTGATGTTGATTTGTAGCGTAGATATTCATAAATAAAATTTTTAAAAATTAGCTGCGGATACGTGCGGTTTCTGAAGTTATCGTGAAAAGTATGACACAAGTCAGGGAACAGAAAACCTGTATCTTTTGCGGTTTCAAATGTGAATAGCTCACTGATTAGTTTGCGGTATATTTTATTTAAATATTAATTATTTATTGATAATAGGGCGCACTATCTACAGTTGGCACTCATGTCGCGGTACAACTTTAATCAAAAAAATGCACACTACCTTTATTTATCAAATAATATAGGTATAAAGAGTGGATTCACTTAATATCGCTATTGCAAATTCGTAATAAAACTAAACAGATGTTTGAATGTTTTGTATCTTCGCTGAATTTCAAAATGACTACAACTTTCGAGTGTTCTAAGCGTGAATTATTACTTCCATACATCGAAGAAGGAAAAAAAACTTGAAGCTTTAACAACAGTTTTAAAATAAAACTCATGTTTCTGAAGACAACATTTGTTTTATTATCAGTGATATTCAAAGGAATATTATTCCCATCTTTAATAGACGATGGGCAGAAGCGTCGAGGAAAAAGGATTCATTTTTTAAAAAGAAAAGAAATTGGTTGGATTCAGAATATTTGGTAGGTAAGTTTACCAAACTCGGATAAAGTAACGCCTGATTTGACTCCATCTATTTCTTCTGGGAAACGCGGAAGACCCTGTGTCTCTTATGGGCACTCGTCAGATTCAACCAAAAAAAGAAAAAATACTGCGCTGCTTAGTGAATATGGCTTTGAACACGTCTACAATGCCTTTGTTCAAGGACTACGTTCAATAGGAGAAGGAATAGAAGCAAATCTCGTGGAAAAACTACGGCTTGTGTGTGTCTATATTTGAATCTCTTAGATAACGCAAGACAGATTACAATGCTAACGGATCAAGAGGCATTAAATGTTTTCATTCAGTTAAAGAGCAACATGTTATTTCGCCTCGGTGTTGCACTTCAACTGGAAACTGTACGTACAGCGCGCGGTACATCCACATACGGCATTTGCATAGACCGGCCTATTAGGGTAAATTCGTTAGAGATGGCCACACGGGAGAGATGACCAATCGAATTATTTTTGACTTGCATAGCTAGATGGCGTTACAATGCAGTTAGTACGCCGCGAGCAACGCTCGGGAACAGAGTGCGACGAAGTTGCTGCGCGTATTTATGTTAAAAAGTAAGTAAATTAACTTTAATTTTACAGGGTATTGCAAAAATTTCATAGTGTGGTCACATACTATCGTGTAGTTCTACTTTTTATTGCATTCTTTTAATGTTTGCTTAGTTTATTTTGTTTGATAGATGTTATCGTCTATTCTAACCTCAAAATGGCGGCCGGTAATGTGTAACTAAATCTAAAATTTGATATGGCCATCTCACCCGTACAAAAAGGAGAGATGGCCACATAAATTCAGGTTGAGACAGCCATATTCACTTTTGTTATTTGAAGTGATATTAATGCGTTATCTGTTTTCTTATAGATGCCGAATAAATATCAGAGAAAAGCCATAGCCACTCGTGGTTGTTGGAGTGAAGACTCACTAAAAGCTGCTATAAATTCCATCAAAAATGGAGAATTATCAGTGTACAGAGCAGCAATTATCTACGGCATACCTCGTAAAACACTTGAAAGAAGGTACAAGACAAACAACGACAAAAAGGGGCCAATGGGACCTACCTCTATGCTTGGAGACCAAAATGAAAAAAAACTTGCTGATCATATTAAAACGATGCAAGAAAAAGGATTCCCTTTGACAATCAGTGATGTAAGAGTGATTGCCTTTCAGTTTGCTGAGCAATTAAACATCAAACATAAATTCAATAAATCAGAGGAAAAGGCTGGCTATGATTGGCTGCAGATGTTTTTACGCAGACACCCAGATATTGTTTTGAGAAAGTCTGAAGGAGTTTCAGTAGCCCGTTGTCAAGGTATGAACAGAGTGGAGGTTAGTGCTTACTTTGATTTGTTAGAAAAAATTCTCATAGACAATGATTTGATGACAAAACCTAATTGTGTGTTCAATATGGATGAATCAGGCCTACAGTTGAACAATCGCCCTGGACATGTACTCGCGGCAAAGGGTACTAAAGCTGTATCCACGACAACGTCAACTGAAAAGGGTGAAACCATTACAATCATAGCATGTTGCAATGCTGAGGGCACTTTTTTACCACCGGCGTGTATTATGAAAGGTAAGAATAAAAAAAGTGAATATGATGATGGAATGCCTCCAGGATCTCGTATTTTCATGTCTGAAAAATCTGCTTATATCACATCAGCAATATTTTTAGAATGGCTCAAAATACATTTTATGCCTAGAAAGCCGCAGGGAAAAGTTTTATTATTGCTTGATGGTCACTCCACGCACTGTAATTCAGTAGAAATGCTTGAATATGCCAATGAAAATGAGATCATTCTTTTGTCTATGCCGAGCCATACGTCTCATTTTTTACAGCCTCTTGATAGGGCAGTTTTTAAATCCCTGAAACATCACTTTTATGAACAGTGCCGGCTTTGGATAAACCAAAATCCAGGTCGTCGAATCACAAGACTCTCATTTGGGTCATTATTAAATAAAGCATGGGGTAAGGCAGCCACAGCCGAAAACGCTATTTCTGGATTTAGAGCATGTGGAGTGTTCCCATTTAATCCAGCAGCAATACCTGATTATGCATTCATTAGTGACCTTGGAGTGACTAACATTCATTCAAGTTTACCTGTTTCTACAAGTGTAACTTCCATCACTCCATCAAATCAAAGAGAAACAGGTGAAAATGAACCATTAGCAATACCAGGAACATCTGCTGATCAATGGACGCCTTCGCGAATTTTAAAAGACATATCCCCTATTCCTCAAAAAATAATGGAACTTCGTAAACGTAGCAAACAGGTTGGCAAACTATTGACTTCAGAAGAGCACATAGCATTAAGAAAGGATAAAGAAAACGAAAAGAATTTGAGAGAAAATAGGCGTAAAGTTAAGCAAGAAAAAAAATTGGTTACACCCAAAGATAAGAAGACTGATACAAATAGGATTAGAAAACGTAAAGCTGTAAGGCGTATTAGCGAGAGCAGTTCTGATCTCAGTGAGCCAGTATTGTGTGATACATCAGATGAAGAAGATAAAGAGAACGAAGCAGATAACTGTGCTGGATGTGGAGAAAATTATTATAAGACTCATCTTGTGGAAGATTGGCTCCAGTGCCTTATTTGTGAAAGATGGGTACATGAAAACTGTACCGAATTTGATGATATGTGCTCCAAATGTGGACAAAAGAAGAAAAAGGGGGCTAAACAAGTTGAATTTCAGGGTAAGGGAAAGGGAAAAGGCAAGTCAAGTACTGGTCATCTATCCCATATAGCTACGGCCAACTCACCCTGAAGCCCCGGGAGAGATGGCCAATTCTATATTTTTTTATAAATGGTTTTTTATTGCGTTTTTGAATTATAAAAAAATATTTGTCGTTGATTTTTGTAAGACTAATTACTGTTAATTATGATAAGAATAAAAGACTGATTGTAACAACACTGATTGTTTTTTTTATTTTGCCTAGATAAAACTATGGCCATCTCTAACGAGTTTACCCTATAAGTCATTATCGTAAATTTCCGTTCAATATAATAACATGCGTTGTGTCGCGCAACAAAATTTTATCAATAGAAACGTTGCGATATTTCGTTTGAAATTAGAATCAGTACCGTTTCCGCTTCCGTTCGATATTTGAACTCGCGCGTATGAATTAAGAACGCCGTTCTAAATAAATGATAACTGTCGATATAATTCAAATGTAGAATGCGACTGTTTGGATCGGGAACGATTTGAGGAATTTAATTTTTTTGAGACACCTGAACCGTTTGGAGTGTTTCGTTCATTCGTTCGTTCGGTAACAGATAGCAAGGGAAGAGGCAATAACCATTAAAAGCTTGCGGAGGGCCGTTCCGAAAGTTTTCTTTTCAATAACGCGTCTAATATTCAAATTAGAGGCACTAAGGCGAGGAATTCTCAGCGATATATCATCGAAGCTAATCAGATTTTTCCTTGCTCCGTACATTTGGTAAAATGTTTCGGGGATTAAATAGGGTACGTTGAGACGAGGATAATTTAGTAGTTTCGTTGCAAGATTTCTTCTTTATGCGAATACTTATTGTGTTTTTGTTGGATCCATCGTTTATCTTTTTGCACACCCCAGTAAGTTTGAATATTGAAAATGTTTTGAGAATACGTCTACGATATTCTAATAAGTTATAAGTCTTCTAAAAACACGTATCGAAAGATAGAATTATAAAATATTCAAATAAGATCACCCCCTTAGAACAATCCATATTCGCATCCAATACTTTTTTTATTCCAACCATAATCTCGAGCACACGCATTAAATCTATCACACATACAATTTAAATTTGGAACGCGTCTCTATACCCACGAGTGGAGACAAAATCTATTCAAAAATGGCGTCTTTCATATCAAATGTGTCGGTTCATATAAAATTTACGAAGAACGGAGGCAATTCCTCGATGCCGTCAGTTGGCGAACTCTCAATACACTCGGGCGCTATAAAAAATAATTTAAATTGCTCTTACAGTGACTCGCTATCGCTCCAAACATTTGCATACTAAAATAATGCAAAAATCTATGCGCGGAACGCACTTGGGGCGCGTTTGCGTTTGCACACGATAATTTCATCTTGTGTTGTCTATTAAAAGCGTTGCGCTATGTGAATTTGTGGACATCTCTCTATTCTTATTGGGAATGTCTAGTTAAGAATATTCTTTTTACATGTTAATAAACTTTGACTATTGTTTGCTACAAGTTATTGTAGTAACTAGCATTCACGTTGTACGAGTGCCACAACTGACAACTTCACAGACTATGTTCGTCTGGTTGGAAAAATTTAGACTGATAAACGAACTTAATAAGATTCTGTTTCGCCAACGCCGTAACACCAACTAGTAGCTATTCACAACCATTCGATACACTTCGTGCCGAAGCGAACATCAATCAATGTTATCAAAGGAATTCTCCAAACGCTGTCCACAAATCCAACCCAACAGACAACCACTATATTTCCGACAACTATCTGCTGTCGGGGACTAGGCAAATCAGGTAACCGAAAATGTGTAATTTTCGACTCGGAAGCCTGACGAATGATTGTGAATAGATATGCAGATCATCCGCTACGGGAATGTCCTAGAACAATGCAATCGCGCACAAACATTAGACGCGTGGGGCAAAGAAATTTTTATGGGTTATTTTTTTTTTTCTTGTTTTGAAATATGTACGCCGTTAGGTTATTTATGGGCTCCATAGAGGTTATATTTCGGGAAGTAATGAGGTTTCGTTCGGAAAGAGCAATTTAAATGTGCGTAGATTGAGTCGTTAGGGGGCGCATCGGTCGCTTTCCCGCGTAAGTAACTCGCGAGCGATCACGCGTGGCCCCGATCAAATTGTGGCTTTTAAAGAAATGCGTAAAACGCGTAAATTATCCGCGGAAAATTGAGAAAATTGGCGGGAAAGATTAAGTGTAGAAAATAACGGAATTTGCAAGAACTGAGAATAATTTCGGTGCTAAATTAATTTCTAACGTTATCTGAAAAAACCTGAACGAAATTGGTCGAAATCATGAAATATGGCATTAATGATGAAAAGCTTTCCCCTGTAGCTTAGGTAGCCTTAAAAAAACTGCTGTTGATGATGATTAATATCAAAAGAAGAAACAAATTAATTCCAGCGGGGTAATTGCGTTTCACACTATCAGTAGCAATGGGTTTCATTCTGACAGTTCAACAACATTCATTGCGTTATTTACGTTGTTTAGCAGACAAATTTTTCTAATTTAGGAAGCAATGGATTAGTAATATCCTTCAAAATGATTCAGATTGATAGAAAGTGTTTGGGCCAATTTTGAATAAAAAATTAAAAATTAGCCCAGACTATGAAAAATGACATCAAAGAAGTTTTGCCATAAGTAGGTAGTCTGAAAAATGGTCTATGATAATTAATTTCAAAAGAAGAAACAGATTAATTCGAAATACCTGTTCCTAAGTCAGAAGCAATTAACTCTAAATACCATAAAATCTCCAAAAAAATTCCGATTAATTGATAACCAAATAAAACCAAAAAGCACAATCCAATGCTAACGTTCGCCAAACGGAGCGTAATACAACATTTACGTGTTCAAACACTGGACACGGTAGATAAATTAAAAAATTCAGCAACTACACCGCTACATTTGAAATCTGATAATGAGAGCGGTTCATAAAAACTCTTTTATTCATAATTTTTATTTATTTTAATTAAACATACGCCAAGTGTACCGTGGCGGGGTTAACGCACGTTTTCGTTGAAACTACCGCCCGATATTGGAATAGTACCTTCTAATGGTTATAAGTATGAAGTAATTGGCTATTCATAATTAACTAATTTTTTTTTGTGTATTCTATTTTTTTTATTACTTATTGTTATTAATGGTTCTATTCTTTTCTAGGGATGTCACAAACTGTCATGTTATTCGAAATTCAAAACTCGAATAATCGAGTTTGATTATTCCAAATTACGCATTTTAAAACTGTCATTCAATTTGGACCGTAACTTCAATTCAGTCGATATAAACAATCGAATCTTTTGTTTTCTAATAATACAATTGTCACTATTCTATTCTACCATCCTCAATATAATTTCTAAGTCAAGTTTAACAACCTTATTCTGCCATAATAAAACATGCGTAGGTAGGTACTAAGCTTAAGTTATTCTTAATTAAAGTTCATTAATTCCAAACTTATCAAAACTGGTAAAGAATCTAAACTCCACCAACTAGCAAAGAGGTCAATTGCGGTAACGAAAATAATAATTCGAACGAATTAATATGAATTATTGTTTACGGCGCACAGTTACTAAATAAATTCAAATTGCACTAATCCAACGTTCATTCATTGGACAAAACAATAATATTTTCTCATACAAAGTAGATCATAACGTCAAAACATTTGGACTTTACAACTTTGATAATAAAGGTGATTTTCCTTTGGTAGGTTGTATTTTTAATAGTGATAATTAATTAAAAAGATTATATATCTACTAAAACATTTCCAAATTCTTTCGGAGTCAACGGATCGTTGGACGTGAGACCGGCACTTACAGCTATTGTTTAATTTTTATTATTCGGACCGTTACCACGAGATACTTTTACAATTAGCTTTTTATTGATGACCGTTAAAGCTACTTTAGATTTTGGTTTTCAAATTTTGTTTTTTTTATTTTTGAATAATTATGATTTTATTTCCATTCGAATAATTAGTCGAGAATTTAATTATCAAAAAATAATTTTAGAACCATCAGTAAACGTAGGCTTATTAACTAGTCTGGGTTTTATCAATTGACTTCTTCTTTAATTCAGTCAATCTTTGAAGAAAACAAAGAGATTTGCAAAGCAATTAGTACCTATACTTACCTACTTACATTTCGAATAATCAAACGAGCCATAACAAAACTATTTAGAGATCTCATCATCACTATGTTGCAGTCGGCTTTCAATCTTACCAGATGCAGCTGATTAAGTATTAACTACCAGTATTTTACATGGAGTCGCTGACTATTTGACATCCACAAAACATAATAGGTATTTGCCAATAATATCTCACAAACTAGGACGAGTGCTTAATTACAATGTCCTCCATTGAAACGTGTCAAAATTTATTACAATTAGAGCGACTGAATCATCGACTAATTTGTTTTTAATTTTACTCATTTTTTCGCAACGGAAATCGCTAAATATACTCTTCCTGTGTGTACGTTTGTTAGAAATGGCGGAAAAGGGATCGTGGATAATTAAAAAGTACTACTATTAAGAGAGTTTAATATTGTCTAGCTTTATACCGTTGTAAGTATTCACTGGGAAGTGATAATAAATAGTGTAGGGCTTGTAAAATATATATAGTTATAATATAAGTTCAAAAAAACATTTTAAAACTCCCATAATGGAATAATTAAAAAAGAAAAGTATGAAATACGTTGTCAAATTCTACATTCGTCAATAATAAAAATAAAATCACAGCCAAAAAATTCAAATTAAGAATTAAAAATTACATCAAGAAATTCGATCATCCGTAAAAATAATAAATCAAGATCGAACCCACGGTGTGAGGCAAACATTCTCACAAAAAAGAAACCAGTTAAAGACATTCGGGGATTCTTAATATGCAAATAATTAACCAGAGTATCGCTCAACCCTTAACCCGACATTTGTAGGTCAATAAATTAAAAAAAAAAGAATAAAAAAAGAATTCAGTAAACCGGTTCTTACCGATCGTAACCCCCTCAATTGTTCTATGATTTATACCGATCGATCTGCATATGGTAATTCGAATAATTATTACGGAGGTCGAAACTACTTAATATGCGAATAACAATTAGTGTTTCCTTATTTTTCTTGAGTCACTTTCTCACGAATAGGGTTGATTGATCGGATACTCGTATTTTGTTATCGGGGTGGCCGTTTTATTTAAATCTGTCCTGTTTTCGGAATAATTAATGAAGCTACTTACTTGAAATTTTCGAATAATCCAACTGTGCCTTGAAGAAAATATAAGTTATTCTAATTTAGGATCAATTTTATTATGTTTCTATTAAACTAGGTTGCCTGATATATCTGTATTAAAACTTACTCGTAAACTAGGTACTATAGGAATGCTTGCCAAAAAATCCGTACCCAATCGTCTCCAAGCACCTACATATCTCACAACATAACAGATCAAAAAAAAAAAGTTTGTATTCAAAACATCATTTTTCTCCACACTGATTATTGTCAACGACATAAATCGTCAATGCTGAATACTGAGACATTAATGCACACAAGCGATCGCATCGCATTATAAAAAACCCATTTCCGAATTTCTTGGGCCGAACAATGAACTAAATATCAATACTTCGAATGCGACACTGACATCTGGGCCGAAGGGTTAAAAAGTCTTAACCCTAATCCTATCTCAGGACGAACAAAGGCCCATCACATATATTTAAACCTGTTTTACCGATTGATAGCCCGATTCCGATATAAAACGTCGAACAACAATAGCGTAAGATGCATGCTCGCCTCGATTTGCATACATCTTCTTTGTATATGCAAATGATTTGATACGATTTTTACAAGGAGCCGATAGTATGGGAAACTGTGAAGTTCGGGTGCGTATGTAAATGAGGCGATAACGCGGCGAGATGGGCGCTTTATCTAACTTACTCAGTTAGTTGGTCGCGCGCTTCGGATCTGTAAACGTCACGCGCGGAATAACGCAGTGCTTAGAATTCAAGTGTAAACGAAGAATGCTTGGAAGATTTTACTTATAATTATTGTTCGATTTGGAAAAATCTATGAATTTTTTATATATTTTTTTCGTAAAATTTAGGGTTATTTTTTAATTGAATAGATTTTTCTTTTTTATTTAATCGAACAATAATTATAAGTTTCTTTCAAACGGAATTTCATCCATTTTTAACATTTTCAGGGATTCAGTTGAAGTGTAATTAAATGAATGATTAAATATAACTTTTTCAAGAAATGTCATAAAATAAAACAGTGCACATGAATGAATTTTACTGTGACAGGCTCAAGATAACATTTTTCGAAATTATGAAAATTCGGAATTATTATCATGAGGTAAGCGAAATTTTATCTTCAAAATGTTTTATTTTACCGTGATAATTATTCAATCCACTCTTTAATTATGAATAGACACTAAATACCTATAAAAAAAAAACTTGATTTCTGTAATAACAAAAACTGCTATAACAAATCAGTTTTCAGTTAAAAGCAAAGACCAACCAAACAGTAATAGCTAATTAACAGTTTAACCCGAATACCCTGCTAGTTAAGGCGACAAATAGAGCAGGGGCCGATCAGTAGTTAGTACTTTATCATTTATTTATTCAGATAACAGAGATCCATTGGGTTAGTAACAACAGTCCTAACCTATGTTAGTACTTTAGTACTTAACTAATAACACAGACAACGTACACGTGACAAGTGACCTCACCAACGGGCTGTCATGTCTCCCGGCTATAGCGCGTAGAATGCTGCTGGGGCTGCCACGGAGTCTGTTTACCAGCGAGGCCGCTTTCTTACGCCGTACAGCATTGAAGCAGTTGGTGCGTGCCTCAGCGGACATAGATGACGTGCTACAGAACCGAGGCAGACGCAACAGCACTCTAAATACGTTGTTGTACTGGATCCGCAGAGCATTTCAGGCCTTTTAGGTGTAGCTGAACCACAGGCTCCCCGAGTACAGCGACATGCAATATGCTTTAAACAGCGTTATTTTGACCGCCGCCGTACATCGCAAGAACCGGCGGGCCAGCATATTAGCCCGAACCGACAATGCTCTGCGCTCCCTCTCCATATCTGCGTCGTCTTTCAAAGCCTCCGTCACCAAGTGGCCCAGGTATTTAAAAGAATACACCCTGTGCAACTCCACACCGTTCAGTAACAGGAGGGACGGTGGAGGGACACTTGGTTTCGGAGTTGAAGACCATGTATTTAGACTTGCCTTCATTGTATACAAGGCTATGAGAAGTGCGTACGACTCGCAAATAATATCGAGAAGCTTACGGAGTGCACCGACCGAGGGGGACTTTAGTATCCCGGCTCAAACTTGTGCAGAAGCAAATGAAAAGAGAATCTATAATTGAGGAGGTCAACCGCAATCACGGACGGATTGAAGGATGCGGCATATAATTAGGCATTCAATTGTTTTAATTAGGCCTGTAATTGGGATAATTAACTTTAGGGCTAAGTAGCGTAATCGCTACGCAGTAAACAGTACCTTCTTACTGCGAGTTTGCAGTGCTTTTTCTAGATTTTTTTTTTCTTCGCGTTATTCTTGTGGTGTCTTAAAACAATTTTTAGGTAGAGTTTGTTTATTAAAATACTGTTATTTAGGTAATGATAATGAATCAAGTTAGAATTGAACGGTGAGCTTCAACCCAAAATTTTTAGACAAAATTCAAAATAACCACCATGTTACAATCAACAGTTTAATCGTTCGCCTGTAGATAATCATTGGTCTATGGTTTGGTTCCTTCATCAAATGACGCAGACTTCCTCTGTAGAACTTATCACATTCTTTTCCATATGATGTCATGCTGATCTAGAATCCCAGCATCTTATAATTGATATCGGTTGTCACGAGATAAAATTGAGTCATTATTTCAAGATGTTATTATCATTCCTTGAAGATATCATGATGTGTGTTATCAATTAAAATGTTATAAAGGATATTAATAGCTTATTAGGACTACAGTACCTATTAATGTGAACTATGATACTTAAATAAATTATAATCACAAAAAAACTGAACGCAACTAATCGACATCCAAAAATCATTTTTTTTATTCGAATAATCATAATATATGTTAATCAAAATCGACTATTTATTCGAACCAAACAATCTAAGAAAAAGAAAAACTCAAATGAAACCCGTATGCTCTAAAGAAAAAAAAAACTCAAATTCAAATGTGGAATACCGCATCAAACAGTACGTTCCTAGCTCCACACGTCCCGTCTCTGGTAATTAAGAGGCGAAAATTAGCAACGCGAACGAAAGACAAGTGTTTTTCTTTTATCCGCCCGTATGTGGCCATCCTACGTGCCCTGAGGTTTCACAGCTTCACACGACGCGTCTGTAGCCTGCCTAACATTTGGTTGTCTCTTTACCAATGGTTTTTGTGGAATACGATTCTAATTAAGTATAATCTTTTTTTTGGTCGTTTTGATTAAGTTACTCCTTTTTCTGCGATATTTTAATTGGATTTGTTGATAAAAGTCGCGGTTTCCTGTGAATCATTGATAGCGTCATGTTTTATTGTTAGTTCATCATAATAATGTTTAGTTTGGGTAAACTTTCGCATGTTGTACAAATACATGGTGGCTTGGAGCAGACGGAGCTATGGAAAATGGAAGAACAAGGGCAAATCAAAAATGGTTTTTACCAATGTTGCTGACACATTTTTTTTTAATTTTATTTAATAGTTTGAGGATAAAACTAAACTATAATGTCAAAAAATTATATATGTTACTTAAAGTGAATTTTTCACAATCTTTATAATTTTGACGGACGTCCATGTCAAGTCTATTCACTTCATCACTTTCAAAGGAATACTCGCAGATATAAAGTACCTATTATAAATTTCTGAAAACCTCATTTTCTGAAGACCCCAAAGGTCTTCAAGGTGTATATAATATTATGTTAACGTTTACGTTAAAATAGATGCAAAAGAAAAAAGGTAAAAAAAATTTTTTTTTTTACTTTTAACTGTATTTTTAATTGTAAAAAAAATTGGTAATTTTTTATACTTTTGAATTTGTTTTATTTTTTGGTATTAAATTAAATCATATTAAAAATGGGATGTGCCATTTGAAGCCATATACAGTACCTACTCTATATTTGTGCAAAATTTATTACACCACAACATTTAGAAATAAAAAAGTTATCGTTTTTTGATCCGAAACAGACTTCGATTTTCCATAGTTGTTCGAGCGCTCGTAAGTGAATGCGTTTTTTAAGTGTTGCATGTTTTCATTCATTTCTGTGATTAAATCTAAACATGCTGTGTAAAAATATTATTATAATAATATATGTTATACCTACTGACTCAATTATTGTGAATGGGTTTTTAAGGTTTGTGATCTAAAATGAAAGTCAAAACTTTAACTATTTCTACTAAATTCTACGCTCCCAAATATTGATAAGTAGATTCAGCAGTCTTCATAATACAATTTTTTAAAATATCTTACAAGTTTCAAGCCATGCAATTAGATACTCGTGTCTTATCAGTAATGTAAGCAAATATCTTTACTGACACATATTTTTTTCTTGCAAAAAAAAAAACATCCATCTTACTCATCTTTGCCCACGCTGACGCTACACATTAAAATTGATCAACACATAACGACGTTATCCATATAATACGACCCGACTCAGCGGTCACTTCGACAGCGGCCAACCTTGCCCCAACACCCCCCTTTCGCCCCTTTTTCCCCTTTTCAACCCACTTTTTACGTCAATGTTTTTCTATAGAAACATGGAGGGACGGTATAAGTATACGAATAAGTGAATGATGGGGGCTATCAAAACATCTCCCTTATCAGAGGACCAAGGGTACAGTTTTTAGGGAAAAGGATTAGGTAATACATGACGAGAAGGTTTTAATCGTGATGGCGGGATCAATTTTGCGTGACTTGACGTTTTGGAGCGATCGTGTCAGAATGTGTCGTTAAGAGTTTAAGGATATTTAGTACCTATAATTATATGAGCTGTTAAGAATAATAAAGTAGACAATGAGTGGTGCCCAGTTAATGATCTATCTTTCAAACATAATTCGAACAGATAAAGTGCTTAAACGGAGAAAACTCGCCAAAACGTAACCTGACTACAAATCGGTTTGGCTTTACAAGTTTTACCAACAAACAACTTTCATAATATTCCAATTTGCAACAAACCTAATGCACATCATTGATCAGTACAACCCTTTAAAAGCTAATAATCAACCCAAAACACCCCACACATCAAAATACACAGACATTTTCTAAACACAAACGACCCGACCATCACTTTCTAAGCCAAAATTATTACAACCTTACCCATCGGACACTCGGGGCTTTATAATTTTTCCACTCATATTAATTCCTTAATATCGACGGGGAGGGTAGGCAGGAAGGCAAGGGTAGATAACAGGAGACATAAAGCGTAGGAGATCGCTAATTCATCATAAGTTAAAGGGTTTTTATGTACGGAACCTCTCCTCTTTGTACGGTCCGCAAAAAGCCCGATGTCTGGTGATACAGTTTAAAAAATTACCATCAAAGGCTGTGATATTAATTAACTTTTTAAAAGGTGATTTTGTTAATAGGTTCTTGTTGCAGAGATGTTAGATAGCCTGTACGTGGAAATTGGAGTGGACGGTTTTATTGGGACGCTATTTTTCTGAACAAAGTTGGAGCTTATGCTTTTAGCCAGTCTTCTTGTTAGTATCGTATGGTTTTGCGATTCCAGTTCGATTTATGGTGGAAGAAAACTGTGTAGAATTAGATTTAGACCCCCTTTTAGAAGATGGAAGTTTGAGTCATATAATAAAAGTGAAGCAACAAATGACTTGCATCGTCTAAACACTGTTCTGTCGGAGCAAATTTTACTGTTGCTTCAACCACGGTGATAATTTAACTGTACGATGTAAATCAGGCTTTGCTTCCTTATTAAAAAGACCGCAAGTATTGTAGGTAGGTAGGTGCGATGGAATATGTACAGACGCCAGCACATCAAGCTACTACAATCTGTCAGATTTCTTTAATAGGTTTTCAACTTTATCGCTAAAGCATAAGGTTCAAAGTTGATTGGGAAAATCTGACAGTTTCGGGTAGCTTAATGTGCTGGCATCTGTACATGTAGGCACATTTGGTGACAAAGAATAGCGCACTTATAAAAGATACGGCTCCTCTTGAAATTAAATCAAAATGACGGCAATGTCTACGTAATATGAGCACCATACACGCGACTCATCTTTAACATCATTACTGTATCTATTTACAAAATACATTTAAACTTTTAAACCATTTAAAAGTTGGACAAAGTTGGAATATCGACAGACGCCGGGCGCTGAAATCCGTTCAGATATTAATTGTATTCTATTAAAAGTTCACTTTTAATCCTATCGATCCCTTTGAGTTCGTCTGGGGGTGTAAACAAATGATGATTCCATTATAAGGTATTGATCTGGTTAGAAAGGATTTTGGTTCTAAATAATTATTGACGGTAAATAGGGTTTGGTGGGGCATTTTTGGGTAGTTCGGGGATAGGGAAATCTGTGGGGGAGACTTTTGCCCAACAGTGGGACAATACAGGTTGAAAAACTATTACACAGTCAGCTTCTGGACTTTTCATAGTAAGTAATAATATCTGGAATTCTGGCGAGCGGTTACTTGGCGCCCTTAGGAAAACCCTCCTATGAAAAGAAAAACAATTTAGATACATAATTTCTTATTCCAACTGTATTTTTTAGGGTTTGTTAAACTATAAGTGTATAAGATTAGCAGTTTTAGGAAAAGTTATTAGGTGATTTATATAAAAAATATTACCTATATGACAAAACTACCAATATTTCATCACATTTTACCAGGAAATGCAATTAAATATCCATCCCAAGTGCCCCTGAAACATCATGTAGTACCTAATGTAACTTTTTTCCCAAATAAAATTTCAAGTGTTGCTCAAAAATTTCCCATTTTCGGCAACCATCGGCAAAGTAAAAGTTACACACTCCTACATCCCTTCGAGTTAAATCAATTAAGGGCTGTTTTAAAATCGTGTGAGGGCCAGAGGGGCTTAGAAAAACTTCTAACGAATGCCTCCCGAACCCTTCTGAATCAATTAATTACTCAATACGAGCACATTGTACTGATTCGGTGTTTTAGTTACTAAAAAAAGGTTATTGGAGAAAAAAACATTGGTTTTGTCTAAAGTTTACGTAGGTGGCCATTTTGAGTGTCCTAGGATAGTTTCCAGTCTAAATTTGACGCCATAGAGATACTTAAGTTTTGTTGTTTTATTTTAGACCCTGAAGCTCTTGCTCTTATTGAGAAATAGCTCAGACATATTTCTCAATTATAATGAGCTTTTCCATTCAAGCTTAAAATTGTATTTTACACATAACTTAACGCCTGTTTTCATTGAAGGTATAGGCAGAGATGTCCACAATATAATTGGTATTGTATTTTAAATCTGTCTTGAAAAATCAAATCCCTATTTCATGATTTCTCTTAAAAAACGCACTACCCATTAAGATATCCAACACTTGCAATAGCGCGATGAAGACATCACTCGCTCCCCCGTCACGACTCACAGCATTCGATACATATTGCCATCGATTTGAATCGATTGTAAATGAAGTGCGAATCGATTGTTAGTGTTCCACTCGAGTTAAACGATGCGACTAATTCATTCTGATCAAATGATAGATGAAGCAATCAGTCTAATATGAATCAATTCGAAGATTCGTTTCTGATTGATTGAGGGTTTAGTGTTACGATGAAGTCATTCAATTAGGACTGCGATGGACTGTGGAAGTTTGACTATTAAATCTGCATTAATTAAAAGAGTGTCCATGGAGTTTCTTGTCCGGTCTTCTCCAGCTTCATGTTACTGACTGACCCCCGTTGACAATTCAAAAGTGCCTGTAATTTGTTTCTTTTAAATAAATGCTCTGAGTTTGAGTTTGACTTTTGTCAAGATTTCCTAGTGTAGTTTTCAGTCAAAGATAAATAAAATAAATAAATCGTTTATTTGCAAAAAAGGTCCTGGTATTTACAATATTGTGATTGAAGCCCCCTTTTAAGCAAGATGTGCCTGTGCTAGGAGACTTCGCTCTTTTACAACAAATCGTACGTAGTAATAATGCAAATATGACGTTATCTATTATAAGTATACAAAATAATACTCAAATTGTTAAGAAAAACAAGTATCTAGGTGCTAAGTAGTTAAATATTTATAATATTTCGGTTGCAAGTTGCGTTTATGCGTGGAGAGGAGTTGTGTGTGTATGTTTGTTTGTGTGTGTTGTGTGTGTATAAGCTAGCTACTTTCATTTCTCTCCTGGGTGTCTTAAGGATTGCTGTTGAAAGCCTTTTATCGGCATTGTTGGACTGCTAAAAGGTATGTATTTACAAAAAAAAAACTACGTCAAATGTACACAGCTAGTTTTTATCGCTGTTTTATCACCAAAACATCTGCCTAAAAGCATATCTAAAAACACACATAATAACCAATGAACAGTAATTATAAATTAACGTAACGAGGACGATAAAAGTCGTGGATTGCAAATATTACCGAAGCGACAGACAGGCCGGGGCATCGCAAACTTGGCGCAACTTGGGACAACTTGGACCAACTTGGCAGAGTTGAACAACTTGGTCGGAACTCGATGAGCTACAAATAGGCATCGGAATTAAGTTTCTGTCGGTTTTCTGTACGCCTTTTAATTATTTCTCGGTACCCCTTCAGGTACTTTGATCGGCCCCTTTCAGCCTCTTGATTTTCTCCCGAATTGACTGATAGGCACTTATAAATTGTAATTACGTTTGTACTGAGACTTTTCCTCGAATTTGTTTTAAAAATGACATTTTTAAATAAAGTTGAACGTCAGAAAAAGGGTTGGGGTTTTTAACTTTTGGGGCGAGGGTGTCTGATTGTTTTGTAATGAGGTTAAAAGTGTCAATGTTGACAGAAAGATTAAGAAAAAAACCGCCAATAGATTAAAAAAAAAAAACATTGAGAAAATATCTACAAACAAATCTACCTACTGCAATTCTTAATTAGACTAATTAAAAGAAATACTTGTCAATCCAATAAGAAATCCAACCTTCCAAAAATGGCATGGTTCCAAAAGATGCTCCTGCTTCGATTCAATGGATCCCAATCCCTCCAGTGAATGGGAGGGAGTCAGCGATCAATCAGCGCGCGGATCATTACAGAGATCTCTCGCCGATCTATAGATCTACGCCATCTTACCCGACTGTGCATAAATCAAGATAGTATGATGTTTTATTTTTATGTCTGCACTTAATGTAGTCGTTTGATCGCGGAAGCGTCAGGTTTTGACCTTTTTTCTGTGATTAATGTCAGGTCTAAAGAAAATATGTCGATCTGACATAAGTCATGTTTATTGGCTTAAAAAGGATGCTGTGCAGTTCTTATTCCATTAGAGAGGATTGCTTTTGAAAGTTCACACAATTGTGACTAATGTGTGCTTAAGTAGTTGAATCCTGAAAGCGTTTCTACCTAAATGACCTAACCGCTGACTTACCAGCGGGGTGATTGCGTAACGCACTAACAGCAGCAATGGCTTTCATTTTGACAGTTCAACAATGTTCATTGCGTTTTTTACGTTGTTGAGCAGACACATTTTTCAAACATATGAAGCAATGGATTAGCAATATCCTTCAAAATGATTCAGATTGAGATTAATAGTGTGTTACGCCATCAGGGTGCTGGACATGATTGTCCTTATTTTAATCAAGTACTTCATGTCCACTGTGCAAACACGGGCAAGTACGTTATGGGCATTGCCCTTTCCAAAGTTACATTCCAAAATTCAGTGTTACTAACATCTTCAACTTCCAGTCTCCCCAAATTCTCTGCTTGATCCACAAACTTACACTATAAAAAAATCTCTCGTCTTCCCCACAAAAATATTTCACCAAGTTATCGAGGAAAAACGACACGATATTTTCCCAATAGCTTTTCGCCTTGCAAACTTTTCAAAAGATTTCCCCATAATGTGATGTTTATTATATGTGAGGTGTAATATTGTGCGTCAGTTTGTTTCGCGCCTCGCGAGCATCGGCAGTCACCAATAAATATCTCCCTTCTGAGGTACTTGCTTCAAAGATTAAGTTCTAATGTGAGAGGAGAAGGAACACTTGATAATGTGATTTTATTGTATAATTTTGTTTGAATAATAACAAGTTTTTTTTTATTTATTCATTATAAATGATAAATGGTTTTATTTGTGTAAGTAGGTTTGTACAAACAATTTTGCACGTCAATCATATTTTTTAAAACTAGATGAGGGTGCTCATTGATGGTCATTTTAATTTTTACCCGACTACGGCAAATTCATGATTATTATAAGTTCTTAAGTGTCTTTATAGTTGTAGTACTGAATAAATTACCCATGTCCAAATCATTGTCGATCTTAGATAAGTGATACCCTATTTAGCCTCACAGAATACACGCAATTATCATTGAATGCAAATAGCGTTTCGCAATGTAATCTTCATAATACGCTTACAGGCTTAGTTACTGTCTGTATGCAAAATTATCTGCTCAAAAATGTCGCATCTGAAATCATCACTGAGTACGCAGCATCCCTAACAAGTACCTCATTGTGAACACGATTGAAGATAAAAGCCTAGCTAATAACGCCCCAATAAAGCCTTTATTGAGCCGAACAGAATTAAGAGGCGACGGAAATTACCGATGTTAGCCGAACGTCACCGAATTTAATAACGTACGTTCACTTTTTAATGTACTTTCGTGGGGGGAGCCCGTGTAGGAGGTAATTAATTGAAACATTTTATTAGACGTCATTACTTACTGATTTATTGGATGTTTGTGATGAAAATTCAAATACGCACATCAGCACTTTTTTGCTTGATGAAAAAATTGCAATTTTTAAGTTTAATTGCTTCTAAGTACTAGGAAATTAAACAAACCCACATATAAGTTCAGCAATCTAAACCAAAATCAAACCTTAATACACATTTAACAAGCACCAACCTGTTACGGTTAATTCCGTCATTAACACCATTCCCAGTTGACCGGACCAATAACAAGACAATGTAAATCATTGCAGCGTACGATCTCGCCCGAACGCTTCCGAACGGCTCCGAACAATGCCGACGATACAGATCTAAATGAGTCGAGTTAAATATTGTTTAAATGCGCTCTTTTGGCTTAATCATAGGCTCGAGTGGGTACCAGGTGATCATAGATAGGTGAGAACGTTGACTTTGTGTAGACCGGGGCTTCCTTGATGATTCTAATTGCCTGGTTACGTACGCAAGTAGGAATGAAAGCGTGACAGATTTTTGCGATATGTTACAGTATTTGTTTGTGCGAGAGTTTCCTACTATAAATGTTTAAATTCATAAGACTTGTAACTTTGAAAAACTAAATATTTTTATAATTAAGAGAATATTATTACAGAATCATAAGCGCCTCCTACTATGTTAGATCTTAGTTTGCCATGAACAGAAGAAGTATCTGGATGGAAAATAGAAAACATATAAAAAGTTCCAAAAACTAACCTCAAAATAAGAATATCTAACGATACACATTAGAATTCGCGTTTAACCAAACAAACAGTCAATGAGCGAACAATGCGCCCCACAAGTGCGTCCGCACGTAAAGTTCGCACAGCAAGCGAATAAACGTCCCGCTACGGCAGAACTTGTGTGTATAGCCATACTTGATTTGTGAACTTCGAAAATTGGACATAGAATAAGACATAGATAAGGGAAGGCTTTATACCTACATTGAGGAAAACCCACTTAAAGAAGAAGTTCCTAAGGATAAATTACTTAAAAGTGGAACAGTTCAGGATGATTAACTAAGAGAATAGAAAAATAATGATGATCATGCAACAGAAGAGGACTATGATAGAACAGCTGATATTAAAATGAATAATGTTACCAAACTTAAGAAACTGATAATACTACTTGACAATTGTACGATATTATGCAATTCAATGACACTAGATAAACCTGCACTAGTCTCACTGATTTAATGAACACCTTTGACGCTGATATTAACGTGGCCACCTACTGTGCCCAACTTATCTGAAAAGCACGATCGACTTGAAAAAAAAGTCTCACAGAAAAAGAACCAAGATAGGCATAATATACTGCTAAATGTGTGACTTCTATCTCCAATAGCTGCTCTTTACGAAAGTTACAGGTGGGAATATTGAGTTTTATTGGCGCCCGCCCGACTACCGCGTAGGTAAGCAGAAGTTTTTGATTTAGTTTGCTAACAACTACATCAAAAACTAAATATATTTCCAATACTTAGTCCTTTTGTAAGGAGGATTACGTACGTGTATTTTAGATGTGGTTTTATTGGTCCCTGAGTATACATATAAGAGTACTAGAATCTTGATTGAGCCGACAGTGGTACGTCATGCTGCCTATCAAAACTGTTCTTTATTAAGAATAGATGGACCAAATGATGAAACAGTGAGGATGACTTATAATGGAATAGGTCTTAGACAGTTTAAGAAAGTTTCGATGTTTTAAGCTCTATAGGTCTACGGGAAACACGGAACTGGGAGGTATGGCAGAAAGAAAAAGGGGAGGTCTATATATAATCACCAATAGCGTGTGATTCCGGGCTGAAATGATGATGATGACGACAAGGTTTACTCGTTAAATCATGGAACCAAAGAGAGAAGAAGAAACAAAGAAAGATTGACATAACTTATAGAGCCATTTATGATAATATAATATAAGTCGAATCAACAGTTGATGACATTCTAGCTGATGATGATGACGATGATAAATCTAAGACAGCGCCAAATGTTCCACAGATTGGCGTAACTCCCCCAATCAGTGCAGCATTCCTTACATCAAGCAATACGACATTCTAAATCAAAAAGTAATCAGTTTTCTTGAAAAAAAAAAAAATAGGTTAATTGAAGATATTTCATTCTCAGTCTTAGTGCCAAGTTGTCGCTTTCAATCTAGTAATATGATTGTACAGACGCCAGCACATCAAGCTACTACAATCTGTCAGATTTCTTTAATAGATTTTCAACTTTATCGCTAAAGTATATGGTTCAAAGTTGATTGGGAAAATGTGACAGGTTCGGGTACCTTGATGTGCTGGCGTCTGTACAAACATCGCGGATATCTGTCTGACATATTAGAAATATGTATTTTGAGGTTTTTTTTTAATGAAAACAACTAGTACCTACTATACTGCATTCTAGAGTCAATTTCTTAGGTTTTTTGTTATTTCTGTATTCAGCACCCTAATTGCGTAACACACTATTACTCTCAATTTGAATCATTTTGAAGCATATTGATAATCCATTGCTCCATATGTTCGAAAAATGTGTCTGCTCAACAACATAAATAACGCAATGAATGTTGTTGAACTGTCAAAATGAAACCCACTGCAACTAATAGTGTGTTACACAATTAGCCTGCAGTTTGTGCCTATAAGTTACATTAGTTAGTTCATTTAAAATCTTAAGATCATAATAATTTTCGAAACAATTGTTAAAATACAGCGTGTATAAGAAAGGTGTGATCATAATAAACTTCAAACTTTTTAAACGAGTACAGGATTTTTTTTAACCAGCTCGCAAATTATAACCGTGTATTGCTTTATTGGTTGACTGGTAGAAAATGCCTCAGGCATCAAGTCCGCCTTTGTGCAGTATTTTTTTTTTACTTGTGCATAAAGTTTTAATAAATAAATAATTGAGTACATAATACTGAACCCTACATTAAATTTTTTGTCGGTTATTAAAAAAAAATATTTGACCACGTAGGTATTGGACTTTGCAATGAAACAGCTGTTTTTTTTTTTAACCGACGAAAAATTTCTACGCTAGAATCATATGCTGAATTCATGGTTACAGTTTGCGTGCGGCTGGCATAGCGCTTTTGCATATACTTAATCTACCGCTAACATCAATATCATCATCTTTATCCTAAATCATTGTAATCCATCAATGGCCCCAAGAGTACATGAAGAAGTAATCACAGAAGGTACTTACCACCAAAACAACAAGATACTACACAAATTCTAATCGCGTTCCTGAATTAACGGGAACACACGAAAATTCAAATGTGGAACGCCGGAATCACCAATCGGATTATCGTTCTACATGTATAAAAGACGAAAATTCCCGTTCTTACCCCTTTGCCCGACACCCCACGAGGACGCGAGGAGAAGGGGGTGGAAGGGGGGGCAGGGTGTAGCTAATGGCAGTACCACTCGGATTCATTAGTAAATTAGAAAGCGGATGAGTCCAAAGTTACGAAAATTCAATATCTAATAATGATCAACTCTTACCTGCCTATAGTCGATAGAAGGGTGTTTCGAACGAAAATTTCGAACGAACGTTTCTATTTGAATTTGTCAATCCGACTTTGTTGAGAATTGAATTATTTAGTTTGAGATTCGACTCTGGGTTTTGTGTTTGTCTATCTGAGGTGTTCATGCTCTGAGGGTTTTGTTTTGTCGAGCGATTTCATCAATACCGACCTTTTCGAATGTGGAAAAATAAGTCGGTCAGTCACGTGGATTTTGTTCAGGAGCTCACTCAAATTAATTACTTAGGTAAACCCCTGAAATTCATATTTATTTTTAGAAAATCTAGTGCCATGCCTTTTTTTTATTCTCTATGGTAATCAATTTTGACGTCTAATCTCAATCAACCCTCCCCTGCAGTAGCTTTTATAAACTACCAAATTACCGTCCACGGTATATCAGACCCTTAAAAAAACAGCATAACAAAATTGGAAATCTAAGAGCCTAATCAAATTACTATGAAGACGTTATTAAAAACACGGTTTTTTTTTCGTTTATATCTATTGAACAGCGCTTAATATCTCAATGTCGGTTTTAATTTGGAAGCATCGTGTTACCTCCCAACAGTTTTATTTTCAGAAGTAAGACAAGGAAACGCGTTTCGACAGCCTACGTGGAAAATAAATAATAATATATTATGTTGAGCTCGCGATGAAATGAGAAATCGAACGCAGTTTTTGTTTTTGACAGATGTTTTGTTTAGTTTATTTCGTTGAGAATGCATTGATTGTTGATAACTGATAGGTTGACTTCTTAAAAAAAAAAATACTATAATATATTCATCTTTGTTTGTAATACATTTACAAAATACATATAAGTATCATAAAAGCCTCAATACATCGGTTGACATGTACAAATTAATAGGCAAATTATCTGACAATGGTCAGGCGGGCGAAGACGGAGGGTTGTGAGGGACGCCCGAGGGTTAATAAAGTCCAAAAAATATAGATCACATACATTCGTAGAACTGACGAATATTTTACTTCAGCTATTTGTAGAATAGTCATACGTTTTCATTAGTTTGACTTGGCGAGATAAAATTATCAAAATAAAAATAGAGGAAAAGGTATTCCAGTGTATTTTATAAAATGAAATAATATTTTCTTTTAACACCAGCTACCAGAGTTATTAAAAATAACTGAATAAAAACAGAAATTAGAATACATAGTTACCTTACACCGAATTAGGAGGTACTTTAGGCCGTCCACAATTTTTTCCTGTTTAACCTTAAACAATCTAAATCACAATAATTATTTAACAGACCAAAATAAACATCCTGTAACTTTACCGCCTTCAATTTAATAGATGTACTGACATTTTTACTTTATATCTTAAAAAAAAAATAATATCAATTTTTATTACTGTTCCACTAGAGTCTAACTACAGAATATTGGTCATTTCACATGTCTTTCGTATCATAATTATGTCTAACTAGACGAGTATCGTGTAAGAACGCAATTTTAACACAGATAATCCATCATACAACAGTTTTTCTTATAATTAAGTTCTCTTTTCAAATAAAAAAATATCGATATGAGCCAAAACAAACAATTGTCTGCGTCGTATTGACGTCCTAATCCTTCAGCTACAGGGTACCGAAAAAAAAAACAAACCCCGAAGCCCTTCGACCGAGGCAAGAAGGGCGTCCTTTATCATATTTATTTTATTTCAATTCGGTCCGAATTTAATCCTTTTCCATTAATTAGTGACCGCTCCCCGTATAATGCGGGGTCTGACCGACCCCTCGCGAGGATGCGTTAATTTTTCTTGGCGGCTGCCGCAGGGTTGGGGAGTGGGGTAAGTCATAAGCGAACGACATTTGGTTTAATCATATCAACATTTTCCGAGAGCCAGAGAATGTCAAGATCTGCAATACCTAAGTACTGTTACTGATCGCCTACATCATCCCACTGGTGGGCTAAGACCCTATGACTTTTCGATCAAGGGCTAGTGTCGACCAGTGGTACACTTGGTCTGCAATATCTATGACTTAAAAATCCGTAGCCATCACCTTCGTCGGCAACCTCTCCGTGCCAATCCTACGTAGCAGCTAGTGGACGGACTGAAAAAAATGAAGCAATCTGACTCTTAACAGAACAACAAAACTAAAAACTATAACATTCATAAACTCTAATTGAACAATAAGATATCTCCCCCCTTAATTCTAAAGGGTGACAAGCCTCTCGTACTTTCAAAACATAAAAAAATTCATAAGCATTTTAATATAACCGCTGGACTGTAACAGCTCTCACCGAAACACATATATGTTTTCCTTCATTATCTTCACATTTTATAATGCTCTAGAAAACGGATGCGTTACTCATTGAGATTCACCTTTCTGTTATCAGATCTAACGTACCATGTATCATATTAATTGGTCGTTTCATGTTCATTGTAATTAAATCTTAATTTTTCGGCTCCATGTTTTTGGTTAATACGTTTTTACTGTTAGATTTTTCTGTTTTTTATTGTTTTAGCTGGTTTGGTTACACGTGGATCTGATCGGTGGCAACGTTCTTTGTTATCTTGTGTTCAGTTCGCTCCTTATCGGGAAATCGTACGAAGGAAGCTTGGACTGATTTACTTTCGTAGCTAAAACTAACATCTTTGTTTGAATTTTCATGTGTTTCTTCAAATACTTTAATATCAATCTTAACAACTTGATCTGATTTCAAAATATCATTCGTATTATTCTTTGCCAGTCTTTCGTTAACTTCCTGACACCAAAGCTCGTATAATGTATTCCAACCTTTGTAAAGAATATTAACTGTAGACATATCTATACGACAAACAGTCATAAAAGTGAGTTTAGCAATTCAGCCATCGTAAACATACGAATTGTCATACTTTTAGTCATTATTTCTTTTCTTTTGTAGTCATTATCAGTCATTAGGAAACACGAAATGCCGATGTATTTACAAACGGACGGACTTGTATACTTTGACTCATAGAGATACAAGACTGTGCCAATATACAACGTCTAGTCGTGTTTTAATAATATTGCACAAATTCTTGTTCTAAATTATTACAAATATGACACTGACAATCTTGTTGAAATGTAAATTATGTATTTTTAAATTGTTTTCTGTATTTTTGGGTTTTTGATTATTGATTTGATTTCCACGTGCGATGATTTGTCAAGGAGTGAAAACTATGAGAAGTTTTATGATCTCGAAAGGTGGCTGTGAATCATATCAGGTGGACTGTCATCAGCAACAATATAGGACAGGTCTTTCTTAAATGATTCGATTTCATTATTTAAGAAAGACCTTTTTTAGGCGCAGACTATTCTAAAGTCTATTTTCACAAAACATTCTAATGCTAACCAACGTTTAAAGATTTACTAATATTTGGCCTTCCGGTACTCGTTGAAATCGTTAGCATCATAATAATTGCGATACTTTTCTTTGCTTCAATTTCAAACGTAGGTACTCATAATATAATTTCTTTAAACGTGTCAAGACTATCTGCAGCAGCCATTTGCTCTTTCACGTTACTTCTAAGAATTTCCCCTTTAATGATGTAGGCGGATAAATTCAAGCTTTGCAAACATTGCGAAAGTATTCTAAAGGAGAGAAAAACTCGCAACCCTTGAAAGTCACAACAATAACAACGACCGTAACCTCTTTACAAATCAAACTCCAATTCAAAAACAAATCATTTGAGTGAAAACAAACGACTTTCAGGACAATGAGGTTTCAATACAATATCTGGCATCTCGATTTTATTGATTGGTTACGGTTACGACACCGAAATGGATAAGTTTGATTGATTTTACTGTTTTGAAGAAAACAATCTTAAAGTAAAACAAAAGACGCGAGAGCTTTTGTCATGAATTTGTAAAATAAAATGGTTGATTAACAGTTAAATAGTGGAAAGATTTGATGATAAAAGAGGAAACTACAGTTCTGAATCAAAAAGTTAAAACAACGATGACTAATCATTAACAGGTAGCTAACCCATCGCCAGAATTTCCTGCAATTAACCACATTGATATACAAGATCTGATTGAACCAAGTTATTTTCCTAATCCAACAGCGCAATAACTCATTGAATCATTAAGCTTTACAACCGTTACTGTAATTGTTAGCCGTGAGAGTTCAATTACTAAAATTACACCGACTTAATCTATTGCACAAACATACTCAAATTTAGAATCCGATGACTTGAATAGATAACTATTCTTTGTTGGTTAGTCGCCATCGCTTTAATTGTTGGTTTAGAACCGTGCACTTCGACTAGGTTCTTTTTGAATAACGGGTCGTCATTGATTGCTATCTCTGGTAATGTAAGTTCGGGTAGACAGCTTTACGCTAGGATTTAATCTTAAGAATTAATTACCTTTTGTTCAGAACCAATATGCTAATTTACAGCTACAGCTTTTTCTTCAATATCAATTTTTAGATCAATGTCAAAATAATAAATCTACAAAAAGATTTTCTGGCCGACATTCGAAAGATTATCATCAACATCTTTTACGTTTTCGCGACTATTTTTAGAACAATGATATCTATAATTCGTCGCGTCAATTCGTCCCAGTTTCACAGTCATCAAAGTTCCTATCTCTTTCATGTTCAGAGCTATAATTCATCAATGTCGAGTGCGACTCACCTTTCTTGTCCACACAATCGAAAAAAATCAACTTTCTCACATTATACGCAACTGAAATGTCTTTTGGGCTATTATAAAAATATTTTTGACGACATCGACTGTTTTTAATTATTCAGAATTATTACATTCTCATTACACTTCACACAATGCTGATAATTCTTCTTCTATTTTAATTGAATGTGCTACTTCCTCTTTAATGACTACTTTCATACTTTCGTGTGTTTCAACTTTCTAGTTGTAAACATAAAATTATTCGGTCGAAGTACATCGTTTCTGTTTAAACTTTAATTTGAATTACGCACTTTACGATGGCGGTTTTCTATAGTCAGAATAGATAACTAGTAATGGTCGGCTTCGTGGCTGGCTGCACAGAGATGACACGATAAATGTACATATTATGCCTGCAACTATGTTTCGGGTCCGATATATTGCTAGAAAATAGATACGTATGATAATATCTTAGATGATTTATTTATTCGAATGTATGCTTTCAAAAACCAAACTTACGTGGCTCTTGTTTAAAACATTATATCTCAAACACGTTATCAAAAATAATCTAAAAGCTACTACGGCTTTTCAAACTTCTTTCCCTTAATCTGTTTCACTTTTTCACCTGCATCGATCCCTAATCCTCCTTTTCTACCTACTAGACCTTCATCCTTCACCACCTGCACACAATGTCATCACATTAAGGTCTAGATGACGACAGTCTCCAAGGGCGTTTATTCTTAAAACACTGCACTGAGTCAGTCAACGAGGCTGAGTGATCAATCTTGTTCAATTGAGAGACGTTACGTAATCGGGACACCGTCAATTTAGTACTAGGTGATAGGAATTATCGGATATTTGGATACAAGTAAATCTGAAACTGTATTTAAGATTTGTGATGAAGAAAGTAATCTGATTTCAGACTGACTATTAATGGATAATTAATCTGAAATATCTACAATTCACACTTAAGACGTTCAAGTAGAGGAAAGTATACATATGTACCCAACTAATGGTCTTGAAATGAGTGTCTGAAATCGCAATAAGTTATAACTAAATCTATAATTTATCTCTTGAAACATCAGCGTGATCGCGAGAATCCTACATAATATCTGTAGGATTTAACATAATATTTGAAGCAATATTCTGTAGCAAAACATTAAGACACAGAGGCACACGCAAATATTTACCTATCGCTGTATTGGAATTGGAAGACGTTCCTGGAACCCTGATCGTTATGAGATGTCGTGGCATGTTCCAGTTACTAAACCATTAGTATCTCCTGTTTATGTTTCATGTAGCATGTCTAGATATGTTCCTAGCCTAGTTACTGGATATAAGGGTCTCCTGAAATCGGAGATTACTCGTTTTGTGCTAATTCGTTGTCTACGAGAGATAAGAAACGATTCAGAGAAGAGTCTATGATTCTATTAGCAAATATGGAAGAATTCAGCTGTAATTGTTTCTCTATTATACTCGTACATATACTCTAGCATGTTAAATGTAGATTCTATATTTACTAATTGACATTTAACGCTAAATTCATTAATGAACACAATGAGAGCGTACTTGACTGACTTTTAAATACATGTTAAGAATAAGCTGATACAAAAGAATGTCGACTGGTTAATATAATTAGACAAGTATGGCGTATAATCCAGTGATCTTCGGTTTCATCAGTAACATGCGTCCAGTGCGTTAACTGTGCGTGTTTGTGAGACGTTTCAGATGAGATATATACGCTACGTTAACGCTATAGCTACTGAACGAAACTTGTGATTACTATATATACATATACTGGATGATTTTTTCAGGCTCCAAATTTTTACAGGGTGTTCTGCTAATGAATATGAACAACTTTCACTATGGGACCAACTCTGAAATCACGAAAACAAAATCAGCTGTTTAATACAACAGTACAATACCTACTTGACCAAAATGTATGAAACAGCTGATTTTTTTTCGTGATCTCAGAGTTGGTTCCATAGTGAAAGTTGTTCATATTCATGAGTGAAACACCTTGTAAAAATTTGGAGACAGTAAAAAAAGCACGCTGTATATAATCATTTTCATCATGCAAAAGCTACCAATAATAAATCCAACTCTCGTACATAAAATCATGCCTTCTTCCCATGGGGCAGAAACTATAGGACGCCACCTCCTACGATCCTTACATACTCCTTTTGACTTGTTTACGTTCATAGATCTTTACGCGAATTCTCGTAATTTAAAACGTTCAAAATCTAGTCGCAGTCTCATATCGGCGACAAACAAATGTCAAAAATTTGTTATTTTTGACAGATTGACACTGAGAATATGAACTTTCTTAAAATTATGAGAATTGCCTCTCTGGTCAAACCAACTTTCAGAACTAACGAAATCTTTGCAAGTTTTTTTTATATTACACTTGTGCCATGTTATCGCAAAAAAAATCAAGTTTGAGGTTTCCACGATCATTCCTAAAATATTCATAATAAAAAGCGTGTACAACTATCTGTGTACTAGTCATTGTCTTCGAGAGGTGTATCTGTATAACCGAAAACCGCAGCGAAACCACCGTTGGTGTGGCACCACCCTTCTAATCGGAGTCCATATCATCACGCTGATACCATCTGTGCAGGGGCCGTGCAGTCACGCGTGTGTTCACTCAGTTTTATACTTTAGCTTTCTTTAACTAATGACTCATTATTTTAGTTTAAGTAATTTCGTAAATAGATTTTTTGGTGGCAGGTACCGTTTAGAGTGGAACTGGAATTGTTCTTATTTTTTTTTATGATTTCTACGTTTTTATTACGTTGTTAAAATTAACTCTAAGTTTTGATTAAACAATGAAAATGTAGGATATCGACTATACTATAGGTATATATCTTTTCTATTTTTGCTACAGCACCTAAATTTTATTCTTTATCAAAATGAAACCCAAAAACAAAACACAATCGTCAAATGATTTATAACATATTCAACAATACATTGATGGCCTTTTAAAAACAATACGACCAAACAACACCTTTTCATTATTTCACCGATCTAACCGCCAATAGCTAGTACTTCCGGCGATCGCTGATAGCCCCAATGATGATGTTACCGGAAGTACGTCACTATGGGAACTGGTAATTAGATTACATTAATTCATTTGCGGTCGCGCTTGTGAAAAATTTACTTCCTCTAGAATGTTATTGTTGTGGTTTTAATTGAGTATATTGATGGACTTCAAATTGTTTCATATATCTACATTTTTCAATTCTATTGTGTGTAACCTTTTATCTCTCTCGGGATAAACCTTCGTTGGAAGACTAGCATCACTATCGTTATTTATCATTGCGTTTTCAAAGATTAAAGTGCGCTCGAAACTTGCATCTCTAGTTTGCTTTAAAACTATTTCGACATAAAGAAATGAGCATACCTAATTATTAAAATAATAGTCAAAGTTTGTACTGAGCTCCTAGGTATCATAGCCTACATTAAAGTCATAATGACAAATCCGACTCCCAAGTTTGAGGACATAAAATTTCAAAATGCTCATGAACTTTTCTCCTTGGTTACAGCGAGCCACACTGGCTGAAAAAGAAGTGACCACGTTGAAAGAACAACTGGCCACCACCAGCCCGACCCCTCTCCAGGCCACAGTCCCTAAGACCAATGGCTCCCACATAGAACCCACGAGGGACCAAGCCACGGAAACGAGGATCGACAGGTTCAGTCCTGACATCAAGGAAGAGAAGCACGACGTTGATGACGACGTAGAACAGAAGATGGAGATGGCAGCCACCGGGAGAAGTAATAGCAACTCTTCAAGGAGTAGTCCCGTGGTGCATCAGCCCCATCTGGAGGGCGAGCTTGCTGCAAAAGAGAAAGAGGTAGGTTGGCTTTTGGATGATTTATTACTAGGAGACAAAGTGTAAGTGCGTTTACGGAGTCTAATATTGATGAATCGTTAGATTCAATGTTAGTTGGTAATGGATGTAGCCTCCATATAAGTTATACAGCTATATCTATCATTCATCCTATAAATTCTAATCAAATCATGTCATATACCTATGTAATACAGGCACATTACATGCCATATTAATGTACATGAATCTTTCCATATATCACTGCCGTTATCCACGATCATGGGAGCATGTGGGCGGTCATCTACCAGTTATGACAACACAACCGATTGACTCAAACGCTGCATCACCGCTCTATTGCTCTCAATTAGAGTTGCGCCCAGCCGAGTTGCGTTAATTGACTGTATCGATAATATTGATTGATCGATTGGTGGGCGGCCAACATTTGTTCTCGACGCTTAAATGAATAGGTGATTGTGTACATTTTCGGGAATTAAGTGACTCAGTCTTAGAAAAATACGGGTCCGTTCAGTTTACAATAAGTAACAATATTTCTCTTAATCGAATCACTGTCAACGTGGGAATTGACCAAAGAAACGTGATGCCAGCGTAACTAGGTGGTAGGTACCTACGTAACTTTTATTCGTTTAACTTTCTCAACAAAAGCTTTTAAAAGAGCTTGTTTACAGTTACACAACAATGAAACAGTTAGGAAACGCAACTGGACCAGTTAAATGTCTAAGAAAAATCGAAATCACCAAAATTTGCGAACACATTCATTTGTTGGACATGGAAACTCAATTTAGAAGTAGGTTCACATGACACGAGCACTGTTAAGAGGTGCGGAAAAAACTTATCATGTCTTGTCGACATTTCGACATCGGTGTTGGCACAACACTAATTGAAATTAGCAACGCGCTCTGATCGCTTGCCAATGCCAATTAAGACAGAAAAGATAATTTCGTATTAGATAACTATACGAGTAGCTCTGCGTGGCATATGTTCAATGGTAGATTTAGATCTAATTCTGGGATTTCCGGCGTGTGAAAAGAAATTCATATCAGTTGATAATCTGGTTGCGAAATAGGTTAATGAGTAGCAGGATTCGTGTTATTGAACGAAAATATCGTACGTAAAAATAATAAATTGACGGATCATAATCTCATCACTGCAACATACATTATATGTATAGCAAGAGATTGTAGTTTCTTGGTAGAAAATATAGAAAACAGAAAAATAAATTACCTAATGATTCTAACTAGAATGACTGACTTCTAACTGAAGTCAGTTGAGTGACTTCTAACTGAAGTCTGCAGGTAATAAACAATTAAATGAGACCAAATGCTAGTAAGGAGAATGAAGAAGTAAGCAATGAAGCTCTTCTTTTAACCAAATCAGAGTAACGAGAGCATTGACGGCCCAACGGTGATAGCCGCAACTTACGAGTTGTAGGTCGTGGGTTCGAAGCCAGGCAGGGGTTTTCTTTGTATAAATTGTTTCATCACCACTTCTCTCAAAACCGTGAAGGAATACATCGTAAGGAAAATGGCATGTCCTAGAGCTAAAAATCTAAGACATGTGACAATCGCCAGCGCGCACTAGGCCCGTGTGGTGGAGAACTGCCCACTCCTCTCACAGAGAGGAGGCCTGTGTCTCAGCAGTGGGAATATTATAAGCAGATTATGCTACAGTTACATAGGAAACCAAAAAGAGATCTCTTCTACTGAAATCATCCCATATACCAAACGTATCAATGCAGTCCCAATTAGGCAGTATCCTATAAATAACGGTCGTGTCGCGTGTCTTAGAGCGTGGTTCATAAACGGTGATATTTATTTAGTGCAAGGATTACGTTCGTTCGGTACCGATCAATCATCCCATTGAACGTATCCTGTTTCCTTTGCCTAGGGATGTGCAAGCCAATTGGGTATCGATAGCTCGGAAAAATTGATATCGATAACAAAAGAATCTTTATCTTGCTGTAAGTGAATGAAATAGTTTCCTTCCATTAAAACCTTCATGGACTATTTTATTTCATCATAACCTCTACGTTTATAACCATGAATGGTCGACGACGATCCTAATGGCTAGTTACGAGCTTCCTGTTTTAGTTAATAAAATAACTTCCTCATTATTATTGTGGTAAGTAACCTCAGTGGTTACTTCTATACTGTTCAACCTTAGTCTTTTGTGGTTTCCCCTGTATTTAACTAGTATTACTGTTCTTGTTAATTGAGCTCTACCAACAAGCTTATTCATTTAGAATTTACAACAATTGTTAAGCTCTTTATCGAATGTTCTATTTAGATTTTATCGATAAAATCCCACCCACAGATTGCCAAACACATCCCTAGATCTAACCGACTGTCAAACCCAATTCAGCATTGCCCCCGCGCACGTAATTGATTTATTGATCGTACGTTATATTCGATACAAGATGAGCTGCGCTCGCGCTGCATCCTTTACTCACAATTTCTAACCAGTTGACCGGCTGACCTCGATCGCATAAGTCATGTGGATGCTAGGGGACGGTCGCGTTTGACTATTGGGTTTTAAGGCCATGTGGATGATAAGAAATGCTGACATATAGGCAGTAGATATACTCGTATGAAAGGATTAAGGAAGTTCCTCCGGTGTGATTACATAGATTATAGACATCTTTATCTAAATCTTCCAGTGATTGGGTTATGCAAAAATGGCTTATAAGCTGAAAGTGGGAAAGAATAGGCTGATGGAGGGCATCTAAATTTAACTTGGCTGCATCTCGCACATGATAACGTTTATGAAGTATATGTAGACGCGTGTGAACTTTCAGAAGAATTAATTATTGACATAAATATGGAAGAATGTGCAATAGCAAATGTGTTGAAGGTTGCAGTTATAACAGTCACGCATCTTCGCATGCTGAGAAACAAACTACAATGTCTGCTGATGCCGAGATAGCTAGCTGTCTACTATGTATGTAGAAAGTATTCTATCTTAGATATTATTGATGGCTGTTCTTTCATTACAGTTCTAAGAAGCATTTAAATTGAAGTCTTGATTCCAATTGACATAGAGATTACAAAATATGATACAACAACAATCATTTTATATATAGATATGTATAGAAAAAACGTTAGATGTAAGAGTAGAAAAAAATTGGCAGTACACACCGATGTATACAAAGTTACACAAGTGAAGCCTAGTAAAGATTCTATACACACAGTATCAACACAAACAACATTTACATGAAAGAAACTACACAGACAATTCATGAGTCAAAACAGACCCCCTTTCCATTTGAAGTGGTGCTCATTGCCAATGCGGCCGAATTTCAAAGAAGCCTAGTTGCAAGCGAGGCCTTTCAGAATGCACCCATTCATGCTTCAGAATCATTAGTCCATTGAATCACCGAATTTAAAGCAAGCAAAAACGCGGATTTGAAACGAATTTTCATCTCTTTGTTGGGGATTCAATAGCTCTATATAATTAGAAGTATGTTTGGGTTTATTGGTGAATAATTTACGCTGTTAAGTCTAAAGCTAATGGAAATGGAGTTTAGATGTTGAATATTATGATAGGTATAATGTGTTCAAAAAAGATTTTAACGACTTAAAACATAGAGAAAACGATATTAATGTAACTGCAGCAGCAATTAAAGCGACAAAAAGACACAAATATTCAAAATAGGAAAACACGCAAAATTGAACGTAACCCTCCAGAATACTTGCACAGTGTCGAAACTCAATGAGTTCGCGATATAAAAGCTGTTATTTGCCGTAACGAACGCCTTTGTGCAGAGGAATGTCTTTACAAGCACTATCTTAAAGACGAATTACCGTACAACGCTGCGCGAGCTCCGATCGCTGCAGGCACAAAGTACTACGACGCGGCAATGCAAACAATCCCCGCAATAGTTCCGCGCACAAACTAGCCATAAACAATCCGATAAAGGTACCCAACGAACAACTTTTGATAGTATGCCGCTTTTTATGCAAATTCGTATGGCGTTGCGAAATATCGATGTGTTCAGCGAGCTTCAGTGCTGTCTTCCGGATTTATTTGTCTTGTTCAGCTTTCAATTTCTTCTATTGTAGTTTTAAGTTAAGGGTGGGAGGGGAATTTATTTTCTTTGTAAGCTAATACTGTCATGAATTGTAGGTACTAGCACAAAAACCACCGAGAATTCTTCGAACAAAAGAAATTCTTAAATCAAAAACTTAAACCACAGACAAATCAATAACAACTTAAAAACTTTCTTAAATCAAAAACTCAAGCAATCAAATTCAAAGGAAAGTTATGAAACGAAAAAAAAACCTATTATCGTAATGTCATCAAAAAGGAATAACATAGCGTCACCCTTTCTGCAACTTAATTAGAATCTTTGCAAAAAATCCTCGAAGGAAAAACTTTGTCCCTTCGATAAGGTTAATAAGTTAAAAACTGTGGCTCTGTAGACTGAAAAATTGTTTCTTTTCTTCGAAATTTGTCGAACAATCGAAGGGTATCAAAGAACACATGCCTGGGGTCCATTGTCACGATTTCTTGACGGTCAAACCCTTTTGTGTTATTTATTTTTCGCGAAAATGCTTTATTACGAACCATTTTTGTTTATGTAAGGAATATTATAATGTGCGAATATTTAAATGTAGGTATTTATAGGTCGGTAAACTTTTAAGAAAATAGTCTTTTAAGAAGTGAAGTCGTCAGTTTCTCAACAATATAGTCCTCGTTTTCGCAGATCTTTACAAAGGAAAATGAAATTTTCATTGTGTAATGTTTTCGCTTCGTGACTTCTTTCCTAAGTTCGCCGCAGCCATGTTAGGTTTCTTACTTCTGCCTCCAACTCTTTAATATTGCTATCGAAATAAATAATATTTCTCTGTTCTGGTTCTACACTGTGGCCATTTCTATCAATTGGCTTGTTAGAATTAACGAAATAAGATTTAACGTGTGTCGCCGCCTTATTATGACAAATGATGGGCGATGATATTTCTTTTTTATAAATTGCCTATTTATTACAATAACTCATATTTCCGTTCCAATGAGTTGTAACAAGATTTTTAATGTCATATGAGAATTGTCTTGATGAAAATCGTTTTTTAAATGCAAAAGACAGTTATCTCTTTTGCATTTCAAAAACGAACTTCACAATAGTTAAATATTGTAGTGTTGTGTCATAATTAATTATTTTTAAACTTGATTTAAAATTCCCGTAGATACTAAGTACTGCGAAAGCTGATGACGAATGAAGATAAATAGATAATGTAACAAGAATACTTGCGAGAAGCATAGAACGTATCTCCAGCAATGGACGTCTTTCGAAATGATGATGATGAATAAGAATAAATACTTATATTTATTGTGAGGAATTATTAACTTTGTCCACTGCCACGGATTACTCATTATCAACATAAAAATCAAGACTGTATTGACTCACACATTGCGACAAAAGATAAGGAGATCTCGACATGTTTTTCTTTCACAATCAAATCAACAGACAACTTACTTTATTCTTTAACATAAACTTATTCAATCATAAACAAGGAGCTAGTAACACAATTACGCCGACAGATAGCGCCCTTTTGTAATAAAACCTTATTATAGAAATACCTTTTCTTAAATCTCATGCGTACAGGCACCTGTCATTAAATGTATACAGCCAGACACCTGACATGAAAACTAGGTACACATCACAATACATAGACATTACGATGCTACTATTTAATTTCAGTAAGCAATAATAGTCTTACATAAATCATACACACCTCTCTTTTTAGGCAATAAAAACGTTACTTTCATCTCGGAGCCCATAGATGGCGCTGTACTAAAATCCAACTGTAAATTATAGTTTAATGTCACGGCGAGACATGAAAGAGTGACGATGCTATTTTTGTACACACCAAAACGAAAACACTCGAAATTAGTTTATGACGTTTGTCTGTAGTTCGATTTATTTTAATTTTGTTATTTTCGGGGCCCGTGCTCTTATTATGTGTCGGTCGTCGTAAACTGCTGTAGTTCGACACTGAATTATTTCCCGCCTGACTTGACTAATGATGTTGCGGCAGTATTTCTAATTTAGACTTTATTGACATTTATCGATGATCGGCCACTCTTGCACCGGAAACCAGACTACAATTTTGAAGTAACACATTCCATCGTCTCATCCTTTTTTTTTTTTTTTGTTATCTTGTTTCAAAATATATCTGCTTGGCACCTACGCTGGTAAATTTTCTCTTCCTATAGTGGCAAGACTCATTTAGTTTTGACAAATGTCCTGCTTTCCTTCATTTCTGTCGACAACATTAGTGATGCTCTAATTATTTGATACTTCATTTAAATCTGCTTTATCACGATCTTATTCATAAAAGTTTTTAACTCTGGTCTCTCTCTCTACTAGTCCTCTAAATAGTTCTGTCTCACACACTACGTCGATTTTTGCGTGTACAGTAACAGTGTTGTCGTTTACGTCTTGGTCACTAATTTATTGTTATCCATCGCTGTATAAAGCTAATGATAAATTTTGTTAACAACTGGAGCGATCTATCGACATTAATTTGCAGTGGTCTATTCACTGATAATTTATGAAACGAAGACGATGCCAAAACGCGGACGGCTGAAACCCTGAGGAATGACAATATATCGACCGATAGATTCGTATCGATAGATATACGATTCCCGATAAAGATGACTAACCTCAAGCTTGTTAAAATAACATATTTGAAATAGAAATTACACACGCAATACACTTTCAAAAGATCATCAACATAAATAAGCCTTCGCTTGACATTCAACGTTCAGCTCTTAATTGCAAATGAATCGACTCTAACAACACTAAAGAAAATAAATAATAATGTTTTCGCCAGTGTAAATCCGTGTTTGATTATAGATATGCGAGCACATACAAACACACGTAACCTTTACGTTCTGATTTCCAAGCAAATCAAAGAGAAAGCATCGAGGGATGTCGACAAGAGATGCAATCAGATGCCCCATCAAACGCAACCTATCATCTTGTCAGAAATCGGCACGCACGTTAATTTAATAACAAAAAAAAGCCTAGAGTTACGTTAGAAAAAAGGACAAAAATAAATGGTAAGTAGTGTGCGCGTGGGTTCTCTCGCTCGCTCGTCGGCGACGCCCGTAATTACGCTCCAAACACGCGAGCGCAACTTGAAAGCAAATGTCAAACTCACATATTTATTTCTTAGTATTGAATGCTGCGCTCGCTTCTCGGAAGATCCGATGTAAACATCATCGTGTCGATGATGAAAGCGATCTGCTTCTTTGTACTCGATGCTGATTAGTCTAATTTTATCCGACAAAAAAACATCACAAATATGTAATTTGTGTGTACCGTGACAACGCCTGGCGTGACTCGGGGCACAATAATGACCGGAAAGTGATCGGTACATCTCAACCGAGTGGAAACTTTGTTAGTCAGTCAGAAATGTTACTTTAATAACCTCGTAATTAACTAAAACGAAGACGGCTCGTCGAATTCGTCCCGGTTTATTTATACACGGTCCCGCGTCGATATTCAGAAGCCAACTTGATAGATTCATAGCAGCGAACATCAAAGAGCATACATTAATCATAACTCACATCAATCGCCGGTGAAACATTTCTGTTTTTATTGTAAATCAGTATTAAAAAGCGACAACGTAAGCATATGAATCAAACGTGCGCCTCGAGACGTCGACTATGTGCAATAAATTCGTGAAAACGTAAATAAAAAAGTGTAGCGGGCCGATCGGACCACCCTGCGGTACACCTGTTGAATCTATTAACGTGTGCGCGGCCCGCACCAGATACTATCGAACTCGTCGCCGGCCCAGAGCTGATGTGTCGTACTGTCGTACATCATAATATGCGATGCGTTGAGAAAAATCAGCGTCGGTCACATCTGTGGAGCGTCGGCGTCGATGGAGCCGCGCGACGGCTCTCGGAGCAAATCGTGCGTTACATTTCGTTTTTTAAATTACAGCCGGTGTAAGTGCGCCTCAACTGCGCCAAACTATTAAAAGTTATACTTCCTACGAAGTGATATTTATGTATGTACTATGTCTGGCTTCCATCTTTTACGATCGTCAACAGTTACATATTTAATGTTCGATGTTTATCAACATTTCTTTCTTATGCAGGTTTTAGTGGAGCGATAAATTATTTATCATCAAAGACTTGCTTATTTTGAAACTTTTGTTTCTTTAACGCGGTAATTCCTGGCTTTACAGCAGACGTCACTGGCATTATTAAGTAAAAGCCAGTATTCTTTTATCATAGATTTGATGTATTAAGAACGGATCATGAATACAAAGATAGCGTATAGTATGATAACAGTTTGGCAGGACTCGAATAGGATGGTTCGCATCGTGATGTCACTGTGTATGTACATAGATGCGGATACGCATTAGTCAGTAGTTCAATAATTGACTCATTCTGAAAATCTGTGAAACACTGACGCACCCTCATAAATTCTTAACAATGATTTTGAATTAAAACATTGCATGACTATAGTCACATTATGTCTTTGGACAACAGGAATGATTCAAAGAAAAGAGGCTTTAATTCAATCTTCTTAGTTAGCAGATATTATCACAAAAAAATCGTCACCATCAATTGGATTATGGTTCTCATTTCATTCGGTTTCGCGACCAAGTCAAATGGCACTACTACCGTCCTTACCTTTGTTCAACCTTTCATGTTATGATTCAGCCGTCGATGTTACAACAAGGCCGTGGAATCTGTTTGCTATACAACTCTCCGTTGACTTTTTATATTTAAAAGCTCTCTTTGTCTCAGACTGCCTCACGTTTAATAAGATACATCTGTTACTACTATATTTTGGGGACATCGTCTTCAAACGTCATATAGTCAACAGCATAGATATTAAGTTACAGGAGCTTTTTGCCTGCGATTTTAAACCTTACACTCCTCTAATAAGGATTGTGGTTTCGAGAAATATTTACAGATTTACACCTTTGATGTATTTCGATTTCTCTTTGTGGGAGCTAAGAATTTTCGATGGCTCATTGAGACGCGACAAGATGAGTAAATCAACGGGAAGAGATATCAATATTTTTAACGGCTTATTCATAACGCGTCTCTCGGAATCGTTTTGTCGAACTATATTTGTTTTGGAATTAGAGCGTTGACTTCACCCACTGAATATTTGTATTCTGTGACTGAAGTCAACGCTAATATACCCATCTAACAAATACATACTTTGGTATATGTTAGATGGGTATTTTAATCAGGTATTTATGATAAAGACCTTATTAGATATCAAATGTATTTTTTTTCACTGTTATCTCCCACAACATGCTAATTTAAAATTATTTTATTAAAAGTTAATCAGTACAGTATAAAGTAGCTACAGATTGCACGGATATATATGTATGTAACACGTTACTCAGTATCAGGAAAGAGATCCCAACTATTCCTCAACACACATCACTTCATAATTCGTTTGATCACCTAATGTTTTATGTATATCGTCGTAATTAGTTCGATCTCCTGATCATCAATATTAATTTGCAATTACTATATCACGCCTCTGTATATGATTAGGTTCATTCCAGTTTCATTAAACATTAATACGTTTTGTTTATTCATGATCAGCTATGTTTTTGTTCAATATTGAACGTTTGATCATTCAAGTTTTTATAAGGAGGCCATTTTTATGGGGGATTAAATTTTTTGCTCTTGTTAATAAATTATGGTTTATGGGCGTCTGGTGATAATTAATCTTAATTATTTGATTAAGCTTCGGATGTGGCAGTCATTTCTGGTCTAGTGAAGTTAAATTATTATAGTTTGATGGCATGTTAGACACTAATACATCTACACTTGAATGGACAAGAAACAGCAACAATAAAGATCATATTGATGACCACGCCGCAGACGATATGATCGAACGTGAAAGAAACACGCGTTACATTAATCCACAGTCCCAATAAAAAACCAATCTTCTAAACTCAATTGCGTTTAATAAAAAGCAGTAATTATAAATGAAAATAGCTCCAATACTAATACATAGGCAATTATCGTCGCAGCTAACGATCAAGCAGTATTACACTTATCGGAACTACCGCCATATTACCTAAACTAAAACCTTATTGGGTTTCAATAAGAACCAATTTGTTCCGCGGCTACCGTAATCAGCCGAATATCGAAATTGGGCCTAAGACAGACCCTTGTAGAGTCCAATGTTGTTTGTTAGTCATGTGCCTCCATATGTAGGGACGTGTTAGTTCGAAGTGAACACGTGTGCGGAATATGTCAATTCATTATAAACTTTGTGTCGTATAGAAGATGATTTGTGACATATTATAGAATAATGCGGTATCTGTTAGTACATGCATCCATTAAGGACTTATTGTTTCGTGTGTAGATACCGCCGAATTCTGAGTAATTGACGAAATTCGTTGGTGTGTGCCTGTCATTATGTGTTTAATTAGTTTCTGTCTGTTTATTGTTCGTATTATCGATTCTAGTTACGTTATCGTTGAGAAAGTTTCGGTTTAGGATGAATGGGAAGATTTGTGCGATTTGTACAATGCTTAGAAGTTTAGTGAGTCAAAAGGGTCATTTGTTGTCTGTACTTATGTATTTTTAAGTTACAAAAGATTATCTTATATTCGTCGATCTTATCAAAATGTTTTTCACAAAACGAAAAGCTTCCTTATAGCGTTGATTTCGGGCTCATCAAAATTTATAAAACTTTTTTCGTCCTCCCTACCTGCAACTTCGTCCAAATGCAATTACAGCCCGTCGAAAACATTCTACTATTGTTTTTATTAAAATTAATTCTGAGAATCAATCAATTCAGAACTTTCTTGTCGTCCCCTGTTGTTCGGATAATTTTTCTCGTCCCCCCCTCTAGCAGACAATAGAAAATGGTTATTAATATTCCTTGTAAAAAAAAACAGTGGTGCTAAACAATAGGTGTCGTTAATTTACTCATTAAGGATTCATGGAGTGTGCCGCCTCGTGGGAGAAGGGTGGCAGATTCACAATGATATTGGCTTCCTTTGATACATTTGGTTTTGGTACAAATTGAAATTTAATTTTATATCAGTTGGGATGTGTCGAATTGTGGGTACCTACTCAAAATTATGAGCTTTAAATTACAAGCGTGCCTATGATGTTATTTAATATGCCGCCAACTTGGGATGAAATCCAGCATGATTTGAATAGAAAAATAAGTGGTCCATCCAGTCGCAAAAGTATTAATAATAAACATAAAATGTTGGCTACAAATCACAGATTTTAACAGAACACAATAGAACACAAAACAGCCGATAATTTTAATAATACTTTGAATGACAAAACGCCATGACCACGTGGCAGGGGTCAAAACCGGTCGCAACCGGTTCTTAATAAAATACCATTCAATCGAATTTCGTACAATCCACCACTAATGTAAAGAAACTCGACAATAGCAGGTCACGCTATTCTGACCTTTATTCATGCAAAATAAGGGCGAGAATGTTGTAAAAAAATCTAGTTGGATCAGGGTAGTGATTGGTATATTTTGATCGCCCATTCAGTCGCCAGATTTGAATCTACGCAGATGTCCAGCTGGTCACATTTAATCGAACGAGATCTATTGATACGGTTTTTTATTGTTATATTAATGGTCAAGTCTGAATAGCATCGCGTGACGATTTCAATGTAATTCGGAGCCCGAAGCCCCGGGCGTTTGCTATGGAGGATTCTATTACTGTGTTTACTTCCAGACACTTTGTGTAAACCTTCGAAACCTATCGTCACGATATCGTGATTTCTAAAATGTCAGGTTAAGTGCTTGGTATATTTGAACATTGCAAACGATATTCCGAACTGTTACTAGTATGCAAATTCATTCAGATTTTGGTTTATTTAAAGATATCTTCAGAAAGTACTCTCGATATTTAGATTTCATCAAGAATTGTTTTCCATTTGTGATTGCATACGATTTTACACGCATTGGCATGATTCGGTATTTTGTAATTGTTAGATTTCTATATCATAAACTAGTCACATTGTAAGGTCGAGAACCTAACTCATTAGATTCGAATATTTGTCGGGAATTTCCGAAATGTGCTCATAAATTCTTCAAATATGATAAACATGAAGGTTTCAAGAAGTGCCTACGTAAGTCTACATATAAATAAAACACAGTTTTCCCGCTCAACAAAACACTAAAATGTTTAGCATGTCATCCCAATCTTCCAGGGGACACTAATTAAACATTTTCTGCTCCCATCGAAACAAAGGCGTCAAAAGGAATATTTCGCATAAATTATTTTTTCTCTTTTTTTCAACACTTCATTGTGAAGATATCGTTAATATTAATTTTTTGACACGGAAACACCAGGCTTTAATATTCGTGATACAGCCCTTTGTTATTTTAATGGCTGCCGATATTCCCTTTGCTATCTATAGCTTCGTCAAAGAAGTTTTCTATTTGGTTTCATTGCAATTCATCGGGCGATTCGGGGTTGGAATTCTGTTTTAACAAATAATTAAAACAAATGACTAGAGTTGTGTTTGAAATAGATTCTGCTTTGAAAGATTCAATAGACAATAGTCTAGAGATAGATGACATGAAAGAGCAAGGTAGGTAAGGTTGAACGCAAATCGAATGAAAGCAAAGATACGGCTACCTTGGATACTGACTACCTATACTGCAGTGAAGTTTGTATAATAATAAAAGCTACCGATAAATAAAGAGTAACAAAGACAGCTTTCGGTGGATAAGAGCTATATTGACGCAATACGAATCACGTGTAAGCAGAAATTGATCGTAAAACAATCGATAGTGGCGACGATTTAGACGGTAAGTCAACGACCTGCTTATCGCGGGTCAATAATTCAGTATAGTTTAGTTGAGCGAACTCACGATTATCTGAACTCTTGCGCAGAGATATGGATGTCAAAGTTTTGGAATTTAAAATGTCGGTTTCCGGGGATATCTTGATATGTTAAAATTCTGATGATTCTACTATGAATGTTAGGATCATCAAATTGTTACAAAAAATATTTTGTAATGTGATTAGTATATATAAAGTTACTGAGACATCAAATCAAAATAAGTAAGTACTATGAATTTTCAAGTTCAGAATACTTTGTTTAGGAGCCGCAAAAATAAAATTAGAATGAGTTAGACAATCTTGGGCCGCTACAGAAGACATATTATCAGAGAAAGCTTCTAAGTGTAGATGATGAATTTCCAAAACCTTGACAACCACTACCAGCAGATCGATACACGCATTTTAACAAAAACAATGTTCCCGATACTAGTGTTGATAAAGCGGTATTTATATAATATATTTTTGTTTAGCACATATCAGTATATGTTAGTCGACGGTGGTGGCTGAGACTTGCATCCGTCCGCGAGTGATAGTGGCCGTGCTGATACTCCTGATGTCTATCGGGAATATTTGGTGATGAGGTCGGTTTTATATATTCGTTTATTGATATTTTATCATTTACTAGAGCTTTGATATCTTTGATAGTAAAAGATGAAGTGATATGTACATGATGTGGTGGAATTACTGAAATTGGTTTGGTGGTTCCTTTGACTAATCAATCAACTCAGCCTATCGCAGTCCACTGCTGGACATAGGCCTCTCCCAGGCTGCGCCACGACACCCTGTCTTCCGCATCTCGTCTGTCCCAGCCACCGAAACATACTTTTACTTTTTTAATGGCTTATGTTAAATAGTATGTATGTGTTCTTACAAATACTGTGTTATATGTATAAGGATAGGTATTAATGCATTCCATCATATTCACGCACGCAATACGCAAAAACGCGTAATCATGCTTAAAGCTCTATTTCTAGCAAGATAATTTGAATTTCAGAAGGTATCAAACATAAACGTTTAAATCATCACTTGTAAAAAGTTACTTACAAAATACTAAGAACCATTACTCGTAAATGGGAAAATATCCAAGAACCCTAGAGATACGTAGACAGTTTCCATCACTGCCTCAATAGACGGCTTAATAATATACAAACACAAGCAACAACAAACACGGCAATAGTTACGGAGAAACAAAACGTTTCCACCATCCGTTTAGAACACATTAAGCGATTTACTTAATGTCTTATCACCGGCAATCAATAACAAACTTAAAGTACCAATCAATAAGATTGACATTCGATTGGGGATCCAACCGTCCTTGAAAACATCCGATCTAAACGCGCCACGCGAAGGATACTATTCTCAAAGTACAATCAACTCTATATCGACACGCCTCGGTCGACAGTGAGTCGATTCCGTCTTCTAAGTTACGTCACTCCGAAGAGGATTGTTACCAATCTATCGGAATAGTTCTCTTAGGATGGAGGTCTAATGCATTGTCGTTAAATTAATGCCACGATTTATGACAGTCGGAATTAGCCCCAAACGAGGGCCAGCAATGGATCACTGTTTAGTTTTATTGATGAATGTATTTGAATACAAATAACTGTGACATTATCCGCGGCGGGTGATGTACGAGCGATTCTAGTGTTTACTCATTTGAAAATAGTGTGCGTTTTGGCTGTTATAGAAAATTGTTTGATAGTCATTTATAATGTTGATGGACTTGCGAATAATTTTGTAATCTATCAGAATAAGGAGGTAAATGATATTGCATGTGAAATCCATACTATATAATATTATAAATTGTTCTTTTCACGCATAAACCACTGAATGGATTTCGATAAAATTTGGTAAAGAAATACATGCCATCCTGGGAAAGGACATAGGTTACTTTTTGTCTCAGTAGCACGTTCCCCTGCGATAATTTCTGACATTCACGCGAGCAGAAGCTATTAAGCTATCCTTACATATATTACAGTCTAAGATTAAAATTAACACCGAAAACATTAGTTGCAAATATTAGATTTATAAATCTAATATTTGCAATCGTTTTGGGAGATTTCTTTATGTTTTTGACAAAAAGAAATCTCGTACAAGTGAGCATATTATCAAATTAGCAACAACTAGGCTCCCATGACCAATGGCTATTGCTTGTCGCCGCGCCGATCCATCATAAGCTAATATAAAAATGTCAACGATTCGAGTTACTCAATTTGCAATAATTTTCAGAACCGCGGCATGGTTGAGCAAATCCACCATGCAGTAACAGCCTGCCGTAGATAATGAGGTTCGATTCCGCGGGAAGCAATTTTCTTCTATAATACGCCGATTTTTATTATATGATTCGTCTGGGAGACTTGTGACTGCCTGACTACTGTTGACAATATTGCTGCGAATGTTTGTCATAAGCGGTATTTACAAAACGTTTGATCAAATTCTTCACTCGTCGCAAATATTTGATACTAGCTGTTTCGAAAAATAAAGTCCTTTTGTTATCACCAATATATTGTTTGAGTAAGTTATTGGCAAGCTTAGACAAATGTTTGGTCAGGTTAGTACAAAATTTCACAGTTGACTGTTAATTTTTATCTGAAGCGCCTTCGTCTCTTACGCGAATATCGTAATATTTATCTATCGTGTGTAAGTTTATATTTCTCTTCTAAACCTTACACTTAGGTATTATCAATATCTACATTCAGACTCGTTTATTTATCATCTAACTGGACTGGACTGGACTGTTTCGTTGGTCTAGTAATCGCAAGCGTTACTGCTGAGGGTGAGGTCCTAGGTTCCATTCCTGGGTCGAACAAAGTGTTACTGGGTTTTCCACTTGGAATTCCTCAGTAGCAGCCCGGAGTCTGAATGTGTGGCCGGTTAATTGCAATAAACTCGCCCCACACATACAACATACATGGTACATGGTACTTAATTATAAGTGGTTAAATCTGGGTGAATCTACTATAGGTAGGTACACCTCTGCCCAACCTTTCAAGAAATACAGACGTGACGTAATGTAACATTCTTGAAAAAAATCGGCACGCATTTCCTTTCTACCCAGCCATCAAGCCTAATCAAGAAAAATCCTTTAAAAATGTCAATTTAGTCTCGAACACTCCAAAAGTTTGACCAAAACGATCGACAAATTGTTCAGAACCAGCCACTGTTTATTTATTTTACAAAAGAGGGCATTTGTCTCCAAAGACAATAGTTATTGGTGCGAGAGGGAGCTCCCGATAATTGAGAGGGGCTTCTTAATAACCTTCGATTATTTATTTAAGAGTTTCGCCACCTGAGGCTTTGGCAACTGACAAAAAAACTCCTTCTAATTATTTCATGTTTCCTGCAGTTTAAAATTCAATTCCAGCGTTATTGTTGTGACGGTAAGGTTTAGAATTCTTTGTCAAAGTTAGTAAAGGATTTGAACCGGGGAGTAAGCTGTGGCTTACATTATTTTCCTCCGCAACTTCGTTTGTGTGTGTAATTAAAGATTTTTTAGACAAACCTTTTGATGCACTTTGTGGTACAATCAACATGTATAATCATTTTCTTTCTTTTAGTAGTTGAAATATAATTATTTTATAAAAAAGAGCTTTATTTTAACAACCTCATTCACTATGATGAAGAGCAGTGGTGGCCCAGTGGTAACGGCCCCGACTTACGAGTTGTAGGTCGTGGGTTCGAACCCCAACAGGCGCTTTACTTTGTGTAAAGTATTTCATCAACACTTCTCTCAAAACGGCGAAGGAAAACACCGTGAGGAAAATCGTTATGTCCTAGAACCAAAAATTCGAAGACATGTGACATCTACCAACCCGCGCTGGGTCCCCATGGCCCACTCCCTCTCCTGGCCTGTGCCCCAGCAGTGGGAATATTATAGGCTGATGCTGGGCCATAAATGCTTCTCAAAGACGGTCTAAGTACCTTCCAGTACTTACGTATTTGTAATCCAAATCACAACTCAAAAGACACACAAGAAGACACACACAAGTACATCAATACATACGTCAAGTTATATACAAAGAGGCGGTTGGGCCAAACCGATACACAATTAAAGAGGAAAACAAGAATACTTGTAAGTACTAATGCTAAGACGAATGTTGCGTAAAATCGACGCGTCTCCCCTTCCCCCAGCCTCCCCATGGCCGTAGGGACGCCTGATTTACGATATCTAGAGGAGAATGGGGTTTTCTTTTTTGTATTTTTTTATAAATATTCAAAATTGTTATGTGGCTTGGTTTAATGACTAAGAAATCTTAACCTTCGAGTCTATTTTTTTTTTGTGAATCTAATTGTATTGTTTAAAGTAATTAGTTATTTTATATACAAATTGAAAATAATATTCTTTATTACCTACTTACAGATAATGCCATCCACGAAGACGCGCCCCACTCTTCTTTTTTAATGCTTACAGTACAAGTGTGCAACATTTTCGCTACTATTTTAGTTTAGTCGATACACAGTAATTATTTATTAGTGGGTTATTATTGAGTATCGCCAAAACTAAACCACGTGTGGAATTAACTAGCGATAACCATATTTGACAGGCCTGTTAGTCTAGTGGTCAGTGGCTCTGACTGCTATGCGCAAGGTCGTGGGTTCGATTCCCACCCAGGACAAATGTTTGTGTGATGAGCACGATCATTTGTTCTGTGTCTGGGTGTAATTTATCTATAATATGTATGTATTTAGAAATATATATGTATGTTTATCAGTTGTCTAGTACCCATAGCACAAGCTCTGCTTAGTTTGGGACTAGATGGCGTTGTGTGAAAGTTGTGGAATATTATTATTATATTATTATTATTAACCACTAACGATTAGGAAGACACTGGGGCACGTCTTCGTGGGTGACACTATCAGCTCAGATTTTTGAAGACTAATAATAAGTTTTTCGTTACTAATAGGCATATTAATTGCTGCATTAATAACCATCTGCAGTTGTTTTTATACGAAGTTCTTGTCTTAAAATGCGTACATATCAAAACCAGATTTACAACTCAAAAGTATCGTTTTTGCATCTGACACACAAGAAATCGTTTTTCGAATACAGCACAGCCCTACGGCCGCCGAATTCGGCATTTTCTTTCTCTAATTGATAATTCTTGCGCGATCCCTCATCGGAGCCCTACAATAATACAATTAATTCCCTTATGCCGAGACCTACTTATAAATTTCTTACGCACAACCCTTATTGGGGACCCTTCACATTGGATATTGGGATGATCTTCTAATTTATCATGCGGTTGTGTCATATTGAAATCATTTGATGATATAGTATTGAATATTTGAATGTATGAACGAGTGAAGAGAAATATCCAAGGCTCCGAAAATCTAATTCAATAAAATCATAAAACGTAATTTATATGATTTTCGGTTTTTTTTCTTTTAGTTACTTCACCAAGAGAGTCTATGTCCATTTTTGTCGATGAACTTTTTTTTTCGTTAAATTGTCCGTGTCTCTCAAAATTCACCAGTTGGACTTGCTGACTTGGTACAGACGCCAGCACATCAAGCTACCCGAAACTGTCAGATTTTCCCAATCAACTTTGAACCTTATGCTTTAGTTATAAAGATGAAAATATATTAAAGAAATCTGACAAATTGTAGTAGCTTGATGTGCTGGCGTCTGTACATCTCAAGTATCACTTGAAAATGAGCTATTTGTCAATGTTTTCTTTTGAAATCATCTTTAAAAAAAATCAAACCAGACTTTCTTCTTTGCTCTCTCTATCTGGCTCGCTGATTTGTAAATTCCCGTGTAGTTGTATTTTTTTTATTGCTAAATGGGCCAAATCTTGACCTCGGTCACTCCTAATGGAAAGCGATGGATGAGGTCTATGATGGAACGAGCGTGCCCAGAAGATGCCTGTTCACTCTTGCTTTGAAGGTAGACAGGTTGAATGTGGAGTATTCGATAGATCAGCTCAATTTCCAATGAATAAAAAAAAAATCATCATCCTCAAAATTCTCTAAACAGTTTTTCGCTCCTCTCTTTCCGAACTCGCTGCTTCCAAGTTCCCCGTCAAGTGTACCACCTCCTTAACCCAGTCCTGTATGTGTCGTGTTCACCCTTCAGTTCAGACACCGGAGACTCGCCAGTAATTGCTTCCCCAATCCGAAGAGCGCATCTTTTGTGATCCGCTACACAAGACAACACAAAAACATATTTATAATACCGCGATGTATTCGTGACGCGACTTATTTAGTTATTTGAGCCGTTTCTGTGCGCGTGTATTGGTTTTACCCCTTTCTGTAGTGATTTTGGCTTAAGTAGCTGTAAACAGTATGTTCTGTTTTCATATAATATTAGATTTGTCAGCTCTGTAAAAAACTCACCGTGAAAACTTAGGTGTAGTGAGTTTCTTGGTTTAAAGTGTCAATTAGCCGGTCGATTCTGTAAAAATCTCACCGTGAAATCATAAGTGAAGTGAGCTCCCTAATGACAGCTCACTCCACGCTCACTTCACCCAAGTTTTCAAGGTGAGATGGTTACAGAATCACACGGCAGTTCTGCATTCTTTTTTTGAAACATAGAGATTTTGCTAATTTTAACAGCCTGTAAAATTAAAACGTGCGACCTATATCCTGACCCGATGACCTTGCCAGTCACAAATATCATCTAACTGAACAAATAACTGTGAGTCACAGTGATAAAGCTAATAATAATGCAATTGATTTGAAAAATGGGTTTTATATTGTCGTTTCTGATATGCCTAGTGTATTTGAGTTTAGCAATATTTTCATCATAACAATTATTTTTAAAAAAACGAGGATTTAAAAGGGATCATTTTTCTCCAGACAGTTCATTTTGTTTATATGTATGTATATATGTATCTATCTATGTATTGTTATTAATTCTTGTATTGTATAGTCATTTCTTAGCTATCTATCCCGTATGTTACACCTACCATATTTTGTCTCTGCATCACCCTGAGGTTGACTGGTAGAAAATGCCTCAGGCATTAAGTCCGCCTTTGTACAGCACTTTTTTTACTCGTGCATAAAGTTTTAATAAATAAAAAAATAAAAAAAAAAATATTTCACTGCGCGCCAAACAAATTTTGAACTTCAAACGATGAGAGGATCTATTATAATTATTGCGCTTTTTTTAAATGTTTGGTCTTTTTAGAAATCATCTGAACTTTCAAAGTTGGTCAGCAGAAAATTGATTTTTGACGTTCACATAATATACTGGAATTCAGCTGCATCCTTTTAGACTGGAAGCCGACCCCAACATAGTTGGAAAAAGGCTAGGCAGATGATAGACGTTTACAAAAAGAGGCACAATCATTATATTAGAGTGCTCAGTAATATTTTAGGAGCGCAAAATGATAATTATTAGGGGATCGATTAAATACGTACATTTTTTTTAAAAAACTTCAGTAAAAGCAATGAGTAAAACTTCCCAAGCCAACAAAAAGCTTGTAAATTCTCCAAAGGCATGACTCATTATGAAACCTTTCAACTACTATCGATGATTTAGTAACAAATTGTGCGACTCTCCCCAGCCTCCCCATTTCCAGATGGTTTGCCGATTTGCCCGGCGCGACTCTGTACATTTAAATATGGCGGCTTAATGTTCAAATACAGATATAGATGATATTTTATTACTTTGTTTTGTAGATAATGAGAGAAGCAGAAAGAATTTAAACTTTATAATAGATATTAATAATAAATTCGTTTTCTTAGGTATATAAGTTACGCAACTGATTGATTGCTTAATTAATCTGTGTTTCCAGCAGTTTTTGAACCTGTCAACTAATTATCTCTTTTTTGTTTCAGGTAAGGACAACACAACCTTTCTAGACACAATATTAAATCTAGATAAATCGTGATTGTTTCCAAGTGAACTGGGTAAGAAGAAACAGAACTACCAACATTACTAACACAAATAAATTACAAAAAACAAACGTTTACTTTTTTTCTTTGTCTATTGACATTTAAATAAAAAAACGAACGTCATCCGTTGGCGCCAACTGTCAGTTACACATCAAAGTGAAACAATTCAACAGATATCAAAACAATTGCCATTAAACCCACTCGATTACCAGTAGAAATTTGTCAATATCCGAACCGAACAGCCATTAATAGCGTTAATCTTTGAACGTCAAACGATTAAAAAGTCGCGTGACTATAAAAAGGCACCATTTTTAAACGCGACTTATCGACTGTCACTTGTTTACGATAACACTTTTGAGTAGCCGTTACTAAAGAGCTTTCTACATTGAACGAAGGTAGAGCGGGCCGTATCGCGTCGCGTTTAGCTTGCTACAGATATATAAAACCTAATCGCGTGGTCGTGTTACTGGACAGTCCTTATTGGCTGTATAGATAGTTGTCTTCAGTCGTTATCATTTGATTCGAAATTCGAAAATTATTTCTATTGTGTCACGAACGGTCACGAAACTTTTGGAATAAAAATTCATAGGCAGTTGGTACCTTGCTATTGCTAATTACATTTACAAAATAACTTATTCAAATGTGACGCGTGTGTACCACAACTAATGAGTAATTTCTTGGTAAATGATTTGACGTGAAAATATGTATAAGTCCATCAAATGTCAGGCTAGATTAAAGTGCTAACTAAAATAATAAAAGGGCTAAACAAACACTTAGAAAGTGTAGGTGTGTATAACACCCATTTACGATCCGGTAGAATTTTATGAAAAAAACCTTTGCCCTTTTTAAAGTAATTGCGTAATAAAACTACAGGCGAGTAATAAAGTCACAAAATAACGTAGAATCGATAATCTCAAGTGGAACAAACGGAACAAATATAAATAGCTTTGAACGGGTTATTAATTTTTCTTTCATATTTAATTTTTTTAACTGCGCAAATATTCAAATGGGGCTTTTAACGATTATTTTTATTGACACTTTATGGTTCGGAAACTGAAAATGACTTAGATATGATCCGATGCTCGGACGTTTAACGACTGCACGCGAAACGCCATTTTGGAAAATGGAGCGTCTGAGAATGAGTTACAACCTCTTTGCGAATTGAATAATGATTTTTATTTTTTATTGTATTTCAGTACCAGCTATTCATAATAATATTCTGCAAATAATTAATTATTCAAACCATATATTCGTGCGTGCAAGTTTAACCCTTCACCGGCTAGAAATATACAAAGTCATCAAAAATCAATGAGGCGTCTTCTCACCAAAAGATGAGCGCATTAATCATCTCACACGATGTTACGACAATGGACAGAATCTATAAACACACCCCCCTTACGAGCCACCCTCCACCCACACACACGTAATTAATTAAAATTATTAATGACAGCGCATAATAATGGATAATCAATATTCTCGAGTTACAATTATGAGGGAATTAAGTATGCGGTGAACGGGTTAAGCTCCCGCCAAATTGTTTGAAAAACGAACGATATGAAAAGAAAAGCTGCTTGTCATTCAACTGTCAAATATTTTTTTAAAGGTTGTTTAGGTTGCCAGTTGTAGGTCAACTTGAGAAAAGAGGTTTTTCTACGTAGAAGTTTAAACAAGGTTTTAAGTAGGTACTAGAAGCGACTGCTGCTTAAGTTTTCTTAGTATTTCGCTGTCGATTATTATGACATGAGCTTTTATGGCTTGGGACCGCTCTTATTTATTTGAAACGTCCTTTCACGTGTATTGAAAAATAACTTTCCTAGAAATAACATGTTTAATTCCTATTATTACTTCTAATTTTCTATTCACAGTTTTTACAACACAAACCAACCCATATTTATATGATTAATTATACACATTTATTAGCAAAACTGAGGGTAGGTAGTCCTACGTAGTGGAGGGGTGTAAGAAAGGGTTGTGTGCTATTAATATTTATTTCGTATGCATAAGTTATACCAAGGATTGATTGCTAAGCGCTGAGAATTCGCCATTTTGATTGATTCGGTTAGTAAAATGAATCATATTTTTTGTTCGTGTATTTTTTTATTATTAATGACTACTTGTACTGTAATAGTAATTATTGTTGCTGAAGTAGATTTCAAAGTAACATTAGCAAGTTTTATTCAAATACGAACTAAATTATAGTTTTGTTTAAATGGAAAAAAACCTCAAGTTTTTTAACCAGAAATCGAACAGCACCAACACTTGAGACAGACACCTAAATCGCTTACCTACTTACAAAGCCACAATTACTACAGCAATATATTTAAAAATTGCCACTTAAAACCTCGGTGCCTAGTTACGAACAAAAGTAACAATACAAAACAAGATAACAATCACTAATTGCACACCAAAAAGCAAGCCTTTAAACGCGAAAATTTGAGTGTGAAAAGTACGGGCGATGCCGTGTCAAATACTATGGGGGTCGTCACGCGACGATCGCCAACCGTCTTCCAACTACCCAACACAGTGTCTAAAACCCGAACTTTAATTCTACCAGTTTATACACAGCGTCACTGCTATGTGTAAGTGGGGTGAGCTCAAAATGTTATCATAGTTCGCCTGGATCCTGGGTATCGCATGTCGCCGCACAATAAAAGTGCATTTGGCAAAACATTATATGAAAGTTTTTGCACAAATACGCTTGATTACGTAATAATGTGAAATTAGCAGTCACTCATTGTGGGTGTAGATAGAGTCTCGTTTTCCTTATAAAGGTTATTTATAGAAGCTTATAGAAAACATACGGGCAATGAGCCTTTAGACCAATCACAATCTGAATGATTTTGAAGGATATTGGTAATACATTCCTTCATATGTCTGAAAAAATTGTCTGCTCAACAACGTAAATAACGCAATGAATGTGGTTGACCTGTCAAAATGAAACCCATTGCTGCTGTTAGTTTGTTACGCGATTACCCCGCAGGAGCATTTGGGACGTGATTTTCAGAGTCTTTTCCTATTCTTGCAATACATATTGTAAAGTTAATCTACTAATTCACAGTCTTCTAGGCAAGCTTGTATAATCGCTGAAAATATCAGGCCAAACGGAAGAACTAGAATTTAAAGAAGCTCTCTTGTATTACTGTCCCATTGCTATTCAGCTTCCCAATATGATCATAATTATCTCCACTTATCCCAATAACTCAAAATAAAGAGCTTCGCCTAAACATAGGTAATTTCCTATCTGAAACTAAACACTGCCAGCAACATACTTAATCTAAACTGGAACTAGAACAAATACCAAATTGTAATTTCGTTCTCTAAGTCCAAGTCTCTACACAAATAAGGACAGACAAACAGACACACACACACAGTATCAGTCGAACCCCCAGCAATATTTTAAACTAACCCTTCGTTTCAACCCTTTGATTGCGACTTTGCGATCAATCGATTGGGTCCTGACCACCCCTTATTATTTACCGATAGCTTTAATATATAAAATCACAATACATATCTTATTATAATTAAATATATACAGTTTGATTACCCTACAAAAAGAAACCTTTAAGATAAGCCATGTATAAAAATTGCGAAATTTTAATACGTCTGTGAAAGATAATCTCAGAAATTGCTGTACCAATTTGGATAATACTGCGTATAAGTGTATTTCTTTGTCAAATAATTTGTGTTGGTACATACCGTCACGCTATGCCAATAAGAGGTCAAATAGAAGCTGTATTTCTATTTTTTAAGTTCAACATTCAGAAAGAGTTTTCTTAAGACATGGGTGTGTATATTGAAGATTTAATGTAAGGTTATGAACACTCATAATTAGCATACAATGTACGGAAATTATCTAAAACTAAGTACATTTACAAAAGTAATAATTTCTGGGGAACGACCATTTTGACGATTAATACGGAAAAAACTCTTCCAGAAATCTTGATACTTGTGATCATCGTAAAGGAAACATACATACATAATAAACGCACGCCTTCTTTCCATGGAGGTAGGCAAGTACAGAACGTCACCTGCTACGAACCTTACATACTTCTATGCCTCTCAAAATAAACGAACTGACAAAAAACCTAGGATTAACAATAATTACCAAAGTACACGACAACCGATCAGAATCCAATACCATCAGAACGATGTCCAAAAAATCACCCCCTAATCTGTCACCCCTGACACACACACACACACACACATACACACCAAGACACGTAAGTTTTCGATAGGGTTCAATCGCGATTTTTGATCCCCATCTCAAATTTAGTCCCGAGAGAACCCACCCTTTTCGATCCCACTATATACAAGGATTATACATTATAGTTGCATACATACAAATTAAAACTGCGCCCTGGGGTGTTACTTTTGGGGCAGTCCTATTTGACTACAAGTTGCAAACTCGCAATACGGTTGAAAGACATTAAATTTTTGGCACGTAATTTCCAAGATGGCGTCGGTATTACTGCCAACATTAAGAAAACTCAATCAAGCTGAGCCTCATCCCGACTATGTTTACGTCAGCTTCCAGTCGAACTAAATACAGCTGAATACCAGTATTTTACATGGAGCGACTGCCCATCTGACCTCCACAACCTAGTAACTGGGTAACACGATACCCCTCGGTGAGACTGGTTGTCAGACAAACCAAGGGGAAATCACCAACATTAAGAAAACTATGCTTATAAAAACAGAACCTGAAACAGATGCTATAACTTACTTATGCCATAAAATCAGCTATACAACAAATATACCTAAGTCTCATTATATAAAAAAAAAACAACCAGTAACCCTTTCGCGCAGCTCCAAAAACCATTTTTTTCCAACCTCACTACCCCACTTACCACAAAAACCCGAAACGATCAACAGAATATCCCAAAATGATTCATAATATTACAAATAAAAACAAAAGGAGACGACAGTAGCATCCAACCCTCAAAAACAATAAAAACATATAGTACGCACCTCAGACGGACATGCGGAACCCTCTTGCATAGAATTAACCCTTTCGATACAGAAAGGTGAACCACCCAGTTAAAAACGGGACTTTCTTGTGCCGTGTTGAGTGATAGGCGATGGCGGTTTTTGATGACAGCCAGTCGATTCTGTAAAAATCTCACCGTGAAATCATAAGTGAAGTGAGCACTAAATAGTGTTAAACCCTAGCATTACGGAATGACAGAGCTCATTTCCCGCTCACTTCACCTACGTTCTCACGATGAGATTTTTACAGAATAGCACTGCAGTTGTTAAATTTTGAATACGTAGTGATTTGTTAATGTGCACGAGTTTGTCATCTCTATCTTATGTCAAAAAGTGTAATAATAATATTATGTGTCTCTATGGCTTGAGCTCACACCTCATCGTTATTCTTTATTTAGACATAAACCAAGGTTTATTATTGATAACTTATTTAGGTTCCAAGAGATTTCTTTAAGTATAAGGAATCATAAATTGAAACCTACTTATCCAATATTTTTTTTAACATCACGCTTACAATCCCGAAGGGTTCGGTAGAGCTATACCTGTAGCACACCCACATTTCATGAGCTATGTTTAAGTCTCATGTAATAGGGGGCGAGCCTATTGTCATCAACCGGACATAAATCCAGACTCCAAACGACTATTGAGAAAAAATTCCAACTAAAATAATGTGAACCATTCACGTCAATCATTGATCTAACAGTGAAACACGCTTGTTCTCTTCACTTGTCCAATGTACTCGTATTTTATCCGCAGGGCGACACGCATGCTAACGAATATTCATATCGAACTTAAAAAAAGGACCGTTCATTTAGAAATAATCTGGAACGCGTCCAAAATGTCCGCTTCGTTATTAATTTCTAGATCAAAAGCTTTTATTTTAATTGTTGTAGTATTGATATGTGGAGGTTTTATTATCTTTTCATATGATTAATAAAAGAAAGGGTTCATTCTGCTGTATCTACCCCATTAAAGAGCTAAAATAAATATGGATACAAATGCGCCCCTCATAATGATTCGATAAGAGTGAAAGAGATTGAACGCCGAAAATCTCAAACAAATCATCCTAAGATAGAACAGAACTAAAAATACCGCACCCCAAGTCGATGCATCACCAAGAATTAATATAATTCTTGTCATTAGACGTCCGATCGCCGCGACGTCTTCGCTTCAACTGACAGTTGACATTGACAGCTCCTTAATGATGGCTGACAAGAGGCGCCCTCTGACGGCCATCTTGCCAATTTTGTTTTACGTTCTTGAACACGTCTCGATGTCAACTTGGTATATTAAAATAGGTTTAATTATCTGTACATCAGTTGTTAGGGACGTGAATATGCTGAATTGGAATTCACAGAATCGTATTTGAGGATGTTAATAATCCATGAAATGCGAGATAATGATAAAAATTTAATTTGAAGTATCCTATCACATTTTCGCAGAAGTAATTATAATAATTATGATAACATCACCATCCGATCAGTGCCAAAATCTCAAAGCCGTGGCCCAAAACCTTACAAACTCGGTGTAATCAAAACAAAACGTACATCATTAAATATCTGCGTACGATCGCTGGCAACTGAAAAGTAAATTAATTCTGGAACTGGAACAAAAAAACTGCAAAACAATAAGATTTTGGAGGAAACCGTACAATTCGACCGCCATTAATTATTCAGTGTCATCATCCAACGACGGATATCAACGCTCATAATAAACTCGTATTTTGTATTATGTATACATAATATATGTAAGGAATACTTGAGAATACTCGAGAATCGTGAAGCATTTTCTTTAACTGTATCGAACTTTTCTAACTGTCTTAGGGCTGATTTTTCAAAAGTCAGATAACTTATATCTGAAAAATAAATATGATAGTTTGACATATTTTGAACACAAAAGCTGTCAAACCTGCAATATTTATTCCACAGATAAAAAAAAATCTGACTATTGAAAAATCGATTTCAGGTGACAACCCTAAAAAGAAAACTTTATTTTAGAATAGAACAACTTTTTTTCCTAAACCGAACTCGAAAATAGAACACTCCAAAACTGTCTATATTGAATCCTCTAATTCTATATTCAAAATAAAAACTTCGTGCCAAGCTTAGCATTCATACAATGAGCACAATTTATTACAATCAATACACTCACACATAGACAATTATAAATTCGGCGCACACTCACAAGTTTTAACGAAACTCATGCATATTTATAAACTTAATGTGTATATTATTTTATAACTGCGTCTGTGTGGGTAGGGAGGGTCTTAATAACAGATATTCAATCAAAATCAACCCCTTTTCCTGTCCGATATCTTTGCACTGTGCATCTCCCCTTGTCGGTTTTGTTTTGGTAGTACTATGTATGCTTATGTTGACAATTGGTAATGTTGTTCATCATATTATGTTAGTAAAAGTCGAAATAAATCTCCAAAAGGTGTTCATCACATTGATTTTTCAAAGATAGGAACTATAATTAATATTCATTCGTTACCAATTTTAAAGGCTAAGAATTGTGTTTCTTAGTGGCACAATGACTAAAGAAACACAATACAGTAACCCATTAAAATTATAACTACGCACCGTGTAATTTAAACACTTCCCTGCCATTCATATTTGTAAAGATTCCTGTCGATCTAACGTCGTGTTTTCTCCTTATTTCTATAACATTTGCATATGAATACCTCAACCTTTTGTCACACAACTTTAGCGGAGAAAAAAACTGCGATAACTAATCAAGGTTCAAAAACGAAGTCCCCTAATTTCCGATCTCCGAAAAGCAACGGTAACGAGACGTCTTTAAAAAGAACAATTTATTTTACCTGGATGATTTACTCATTTTTCTCAAACACCTTCGTGTTTTCATGCAAAAAATCCCCCTGCCTAAAAGTAATGTCCATTTCAATGAAACAAGAACAAAACTCCATTGCTTCACGCAAGAAAAACTCTCCATCCCAATAAGATATTAGAAACACCAATTGCGTATCAGAAATTTACAATTAATAACGAGTCGTCCAAAACAAAAGCGTGGGTAGACGCCAAAAAAACGGGGAAACATATAATGCATCAGTGAATCGTAGAATTTGAACAGTATCGTGGAACGGGGTGTATAAAATGTATAAATCTTTCGGGGTGGCCGTCTGGCAGGACTAGCCATGCCTGTGTGTAGATATTTAAAATTATTCCCTTTGATACGGAAGATAATTTCATTCGCAGACTTGCAGCGTCAACAGAAACAAGTATTAAAATGTTCCTAATATAAACTTTTTGAATTGATTTTTATAGTTGGCAATGCTTGATCGAAAGAAAACTTGGAAAATATGAACTCGGCTGGAAAAGTTTTGAAGAGGCTTCAGTTATCGCTCTCGGATCAGAGAGAGATTTTTTTCTTCAAGGAAAAAAATTCAGTTTAGTATACTAAAGTATGAAGGAGGCTCTACAAGTTTTTGTTTTGATTATATTACACTTCGAATAGTTAGTCATTCGTTATTCGGTAAATATTAATTTCTGGCTTAGAAATAAATAGTTAAACACGGAAACGCATCTTTGAAACAAAAAAAAATAAAAAATGTAAACCTCCAGTATCAATAGCAAAAGTAGCCATCATTATGGATTTGAATTTGGAAACAAACATTCTAAAATCAAAAGGTACGATGGTACGGCCAGCACGTGACACACGGCGTAGTCGGCAAACTTTTTCCCGACGCAACGAGCTCGCTCTGAAAGTTGTTCGGCCCTTTGTTTCGCGCAATCATACGCTACGTTGTAAGGATGCGTTGCGAACCGCGATCTCCACTCATCCTTTTGCCAACAGTACTTTGATTTTCGAACCGCTTTGATTCAAACTTTTAAGCATCCCGTGTTTTGACGTCGAATATTGCATTTCCGTGTGTGTTTAATTTGATATTTGTTTGGAAGTACACCGCCCGTATATCATCTATATTTGAAATTCAACTTCAAACGGCGATTCCGATGAACGTTATTTAAAATGTTCCGACGCGCCGTGATCGGGCCAATAACACTCAGTTTCTAGTTATTCTCATTGTATACAATCTCACCCCACGTAGACCGCGACCCTCCGAGAAAAAATAATAAATTATTTTAGTTAGTATGCAAATAAGCGCGGACCGATATTTTAACCTACACCCCATTCAAATAGCGCATTTTTTTTTAAATATCTGTTCTTTATGGTACGGAAGAATGTGCTTGTTTTTAACATTTGAAATTGGAATCATAAATAGTTCCAGTACGGGTTCCCGCTTGTTAAGTTTAGAAATGCAAAGCGATTCTGAATTTGGAATAGTGATTCTAAATACGAATTCAACTATGGTTTTAAATGATGGCGCTTCACAAGCCCCTTCAACATTAATCTAGATCTTAACGCGTGCGGGTGTGTGTGTGTATTGTGTGTGTGAGACAGGGCAATGATATTTAATTCGAAGGGTAGAATTTCTCATCGATTTTAATTTTATGCGCGCATCCCGTCTCGGCGTGTATTATTTGTTTTTTATGTAAATATTCTCGATCTCTTATTCAGACGAGTGGCGTCCATTTTGCGGATTTTTTCCCTTTTCACATATTTAGACGTTGGAATATTTTAATATGATGGGTTTTGTGTTTGCATATTGGCATAACTTATTTGGAAAATTCTAATTCGTTCTATCTATTATTGTGTTGTCATGGAGTTTGCTCCTTCGTAGCCGAAGTCTTTTTATTTCAAAATCGCTTCCATGCTGCTGAATGAGAGGTGCAGAGAAAACAGATTGTTATATTTTTTTTCAGGACGATATTCTTTTCAAATATTTTAAGACTGATTGAATCTAAGTATCTACCTGCTTGGTTAGGTGAGTTCATAAATGCACGCTAAAGGAGACCACACTCACTTCGGTGACACTATTATTTTAGACTACATCAAAATAACGAGATTAAATTGGAGCTATTCCTATACAAACAGATACAGGATAGACACGGTATCTTATATTCTAATGAAGAGGTCAATGACGTAATTAAGGCGCCCCCACACACACAGACACACACACACACACAAAATACCTGTCGATATATCAGACCCACCCCTATAAACCCACAAAATTAATATAGCCGAGAGCTACGTCAAAAATCATTATATTTTATGGGCGGCCAAAATAAATGACGCTTATACGGTACTGGTGGAAAGTTTATATTCAAATTTCACTCAGTCCGTCGGTCCGGCATCTCCAAGGATCAATTTACATATTTTCACAGGTTTCCACGATTACATTTAATGTTAGATATGTATGCGGAACCGTGAGCGTTAAAGATACTTTCCTGTTTTCGAGCTCACATGCTGTTAGATTGCCTGGCTGTTGGGATAGTTTCCTTCGCGTAATTTATATGATGGCGGATATTAAAATTATATTTGACAGTTTTCATATTTTCCAAATTCAAATGTTCAACTTACGAAATTCAAATAAAAAAAGCTCATTCTTCCCTGGCGCATAAAAGCCATAAATAAAAAAAAAACATTGGCACGTACTACTCCATCATGAATTTTCTTTGTCAAACTTAACGTGTTTTCTAATTACACGTGTATTTTATACAATGTAAATTCCAATTAATTCTTGCGAATGCTAAATAATGAAAACAAAGGTTTAGACGTATGACGTCTGTACGGAGGACCAGAGAACACGCAAATTAATTCCGAAGAAGGAGAATGTCAAAAATAAGTTAACGTCAAAGCATATTCAATTAAAATAATGATAGGGATGTGTTTGTTACGTAAATAATGATGGCGGTTTGTGTGTTGGTTTGCTTATTTTTGGGGGAAGAGGAAACGTCTCGTGTAAGAGCAACACCTTTCACCATACCTACCAACATACTAAGTATTTTATTCGCGTGTTATTCTTCGCGTAAACGATGTTTGAGGAAGCCCGAACTTTGGCGAACTTACACGAGAATTCTGAACTAACTACAACGAATATGAGATTGATATGCATAAATGTTTAGTCTGTATGAGAATTAAGTTTGTTTAGGGGTTCTGCACTGTTGAAAATGAATTTGGTCCAAAAAACTTCAAGTGTGCCAACTTAAAACTCTCAAAACTGAAGTAGACACTTGATTTGATGCATCTATGAATCACCCGAAATCATAACAAGTAATATTTTAAATTGAAAACGAAACAGGAGCAGCCACAGAAACTAAACGCCGCAGAATCAATTCCCGTCTGCGAATTAAAAGCATTAATAATACAAAATTTGATTATCCCATAAAAGATTCGGGCCATAAAACTCATAGTTGCTATAGTGTGCACCGTTGCCGAATGTACGAATTAGGAACCCTTTTGATCGTACCCCACCCTCCGCCGCGGACGCCCGGCGCCCGCTCTCGCCTGCCATTCATTTTCATAATAAAATCGTAACAAACGGCGCAGGTAACAAAATATGGAGAGAGATCCAAAATTTATGTGAACGCAATGTGATTATTTATGTCGAAACTTGAGATTTTGCTGGAGATATTGTCGGCAGGTTGGATGTATGGCCGCCTGGATGACGGACGCGAGATTTCGATGATATACTGGTTTCATGTTGGGCTACTTCGTATTATCGCTGTATTGGACAATAAACATAAATAAGTACCAAATTACTACTTTCCACGACCATTCTTCTTCAATATTGTAGACTGGTAGGTATTGTGCTACACCCCTTCTAAAAACATCGTTCGAGACAACACTATTTAGACCCGCGCCAGACAATAACAGCGAGCAAAACTTCTCAAAATGAAGTATTTTATAATATCATAAAACAATGTAACCACATCCTCACCTCCGCATCTGTAGGAAGGGCCCAATCAATCTGTCTGTACGAGATACAGCCTCCAAATCTAACTATTGTTCACGAATAGGGAAATTTCCATTTGGATTTATTCATTTGTCTAACTATTGTCGGGCTTTCCTATTTTGTATATTAAAATAATTGTTTTGCCACCAACATTTCGATGTTCTAAATTCAAACTAGTGAATTTGCGTATATGTTTTGTCATTCGTGCCCGTGTTGGATTAACCATAGAGTTCAGCAAATATCTGGTGTTTATTTTTTGTGAGACAATACTTAATTTATTTTTATTTGGCCTTAGTCTGTCGCTTTTGAATTACTGGTAATTATTTCCTCGGCCGTAAAATCGACGTCTTATTAATACTCAAATCCGAAGCCTCAATAAACGTTCCATTTCACATCGAAAACCGAAAAGCCGTTGTATAATAAATTTAACGACAAATTCCGATAAGAATCGGCGACGCACAGACGCAATTTTCATAGATATAGCTCAATTAACAATTGGTTTCAATCGCGAAGACATTTCGTATAATAAAGTGTCCCCCCACGCGGGGGTGCGGGGGTGCCTTCAGGCAATCTTATTTCTGTTTGTAATATTGCGGTGTCAATTTCGCATATTGAAGTGTGAGCACGAATATGGAACGCCATTGTTTGAATCTATATTGTCTATGAACTTGCTTGTGTCTGATCTGGTAAATTGGATCCTGAGGCTTCGTTGAAATTGGAACGGTTTGAAGAGTATTTTAAAATGCAAGACATTTTCTTTGTTGAAATATGAAGTGGATAGTAACAGCAGTTCTCAAAGGGGTTGACTCGCAAAGGAGCTGTTATTTTTAAAGTCAAACACAATCTGACCCAATTAGATCACTCAACACAGAAATCCGTGCAAACACAATATTCGCCCGTTACCAACGTTTGTAAACAAACAATCAATGAAAAAAAAACGCAAACATAAAAATAAAAACGCCAATAATCAACCGACACAAAACGATAAAAAAATAAAACCATTGTGTACAAAAGAATTACACACAATATCCAATTGTGGTTCCGTCAACGAGATCTGTAATAAAAAAAAAAACGCCACCCCACGGAACCCGGGCATTAATATCAATCTATCAATAGCTCTCAATACAGAGGCGTGAGTGATCAATAAACGATAGTAAAAAAATACCCTATTTTTTTCGTCCCCTCTCTATTACTATTTTATCGATGATTCGTATCGTCTGTTGTGATTGGACCCTCTACAGCGTTGTCTATTGAATTATCGAGTATCGCATTTTAATTCCTCAGTGTGATTTATTCCGATTCAGTTTAATTTATTCCGATTGAATAATTCGATTTCGGTAATTGTTTACGGTTATGGCTTAATTTTTGATAATCTAATGTGTCTGGGTGTCTCTACAATTGTCAATGGCTTGTCAGTTTACTTTTAATCAATTGAATGTGACGTAGCGAATTGATTAAATGCCTATGGTTCTATTGAATTATATCTTTCTTATTTTTTAGTTGATACCGAATTTTCTTTCAGTCTTAACAATTCTGATATCGAATCAATTAAAGGCAGAACTTTACAAAACAATATTAAAATAGCTTCAATACAACGCGAACTTTCTTTAATCTTGTTTCGTCGTCAAATGTTACAGCCTCACACACAGGCGTTTCTAAGCTCAAAAACAGTCGTAACTTGACAATCTTCAATAAATACACATCTTGGCAAAACTTGGTACATTTTAAACTCCATTACTTATCACTCTCTCAATCCACATGTACTTAATTACACTTGGCAAATACAATGACGTCATATCGATAGATAGACAGATAGGTACCGAAGACGGGGGAGACTGGGGAAGATAGAAATCGTATGTTTTCGGATTAATTCGTTCGTGAAATCGTCTCGTTCCGATAAGAATGGTAACTGCTCTGTACTAATTGAATCTACAATTGCGTTGGCATGTCTGATTTCATTAGACGGTTGTGTGTGTGAGGGGGGAGGGGGGAGTAAGTATCCGAACTGATGGATGCTCTTGAAAGTTTTGCAGTGAAATTTTGGCGATATTGGTTTCGTGGTACGGTTTTGTTTTGATTTTTTCTGTTGTGGGTTGTTTGGTTTTTGTTGAAGGGTTAAATTTGAAGATACTTTTGATGTCGTTACAGCCGTAGTTAGAAATAGTAACGTGTGATGGAAATTGTTGACACAGAACAGACAAACAGTACCCTATCATCGACACATACCAAAAATCGAAACCCCTTCAACTTTCTGAATACATCAGTTCCCTAACCAAGTTTCACAATACGAGTATACGAAATCTCAAAAGTTGTCTGTACGTACACAAACGTCTTATTGAATACCCTTATTCAATCCAAAACAACGGAACGGGTCCAAAGCGTGAATTGTTTCAGAATAATGGTATTTATATGCTACATTGGTTTCAAGGGAAATCACTCTTCGGAATAGTCCATAACGTCTGTTGGCGTACAGCCGCGAAGAATGGCGTAACACAAGGATCCCTTTACTGCGTTGTACGTGAAAATGCGATGGCAGAATTCGATATTACTTAAACTCGTATTGAAACCGGCAGGGGAAGATTCGGAATATTAAACATTCACGTTTATTAGTTTGTCCTCAACGTATTTGGTAGTCTAAACGAGGGTAGTTTTCGATGGGAAACTTGGAAAGTGTGTTAACGAGTTCACCCCTGCGAGTGTAGTCGATTTTCCTAATGGGTATAACATTTTAGTCGATTGTGTCAGTTTTGAACTAACTTTTGATGTAAGTTAAGTAAGTAGTGGTGACGGCTCACTGCACTAATAGCTTGATTCGCGTATCGAAAGGAAACTGCGAGTATTTGTCGCTACAGATCGGTTACATTCACTGACACGTTATGAGGGAAAACTTCGCCCATTCGTATCGCATTGATTACGTGTTAATAGAAAATTATTGTTCCGGGGACACACCTAAATAATGTCCACATGGAATCTATATCATTATTCCAATAAATGAGTCAGTTGTTGAGACAAGAAAAGAGAGAGTAGTCAAGTAAAGAGAGATCACAATAACTTTTAACTCAAAGTAATATCGGCCCTTGAGTGAAGCCAAAGTACTCATAAAGCCGTCCAGCCATCTCAACAAACAAACCACCGCTGCCTATCCATTAAAATAAATCAAAAATTCAATATCACAAAGTCTTTACGAAAAAATCCGCTCTTAATCGATGGCTCTCGAAAAAAATCGTCAAAAGAAAATTGGTATCGTATGATCTCGACTGCACAGATAACTGAAGGGGCCCACAAAGGCAGCTATCGGAAGGAAAACGAAAGGGTAATGCGGGCATAAGATGCGCATCGACACACACGGCCTAATCACGACACTCCCCACCACCCACCGCCCAACTTTTGCATATTGCCCAAATTACCCCTACCTCCCTTAGCTTCGCCGCTAAGCGTACATTTTTGCTGGCCGGATAACTCTTTAGTTTGCCGTTTTTTTAGCATCTGCCACTCAATTTTCAACCTTATTTCCTTTTAAGAAGTATGTATCGTAATTTTTGCATGTGTGGCAATGTTTTGTTTGTAGTGTAAGGGTGTCATGACGTTTGAGGGATGTTTCGACTCAGAGGACTTCTTAATTGTGAGCGTGCAGTTTTGCTATTGATTTTTTAATGTGTCTCTATGTATGATGGCATGGGGGCCTGCTAAGTACGTTTTCGTACATTCATTTAGTTATAAAGTATGGATGTATTGTTTGGAGGACTCCCTCGGTCCTCCATGTTTGAGTGTTTGATCTTTGTTACGTTTCAAAATGAGAAGCAAACATTCGTGCATTGAACGCGTTCCTTATAATTCATAAGGCCTAAACTGCCTTCTAGGTTATTATCCTAATTGGTTAAACTACACCTCAGACTTCGGCAATTATCACAAAAAGTGTAATTCATATAAACAAAGATTAAACAAAACACGCTCATTGGTAGTTCGTTAAAACGCTCAAAGTATATAATTATGGCACAAAATAGTACCAAAGACGCCGCTCTTTAGCAAACCTGTCTATAATTCCTTCCCAACCATAGAGTAAGATGTAGACTGGCATTTAAACTAAAAATAAAGCGCGCAAAACAATATCGTTTCATAGTTTGTGATTTATGTTTTGGTTGTCAATGTATCCGAACGCTCGCATTACATGGATTTATATCCGCACATAATAAGGAATTTCCTTTAATTAAAGATAAGATTTATAAGATTACATAAAAGGATTTTGCCAAGTAGATATTACTATAAAAAACACGTTGAATCGTCAATATTTGTTTAAGATATAAAAACCCCCTGAACAGTTCTTTAACTCTGGGCTATTGGTGTTCGAATGCTGCAAGTGTCTGCACTGCATAGCTCGCTACTCTCCGACATTAATCTCTATCTTGTTAAATTATAATAATTGCATCAACATTTAATAACTGCGTTTCATTACACGCGTTTACCTCTTCTCGTATTAAAAGGAATTATTTTCTAGAAATTACTAACCCATTTTGAAAAAACATGGAGACTCGTAATTAATGTCAATTTTATTTATAATTACGCGTCGAGCGCCGCCAGATGGCGGTATTTGCGTAAAAACGAGACCGGCCCATGAGCTATGCGATAATATAAATATTTCTTACAATATTAGACTTTAGTATCTGTGCTACAATTTTATCATTTTAATCTATGGCCGCATTCTGTATTCTTCGTACTTTGTACTAATATGGAATAATTTTGCTTGTCCTTAATTATTTAATAGAAGTACGTACAAACTTTATGTTGCCATCATAAAAAAATACAATTACTTACGAAATTTTTCTGTAATCCACTCGGTGGTCTTGGACTACAATCGTCATATCTCTGCCATTCAAAAGGCCTACCAAAGTACACAATCAATAGGTCGTTTTACGACTGTAATTTCTTGCCTTCAGTGTCTAACTGTCGTATGGAGTGATATGAGCAACAATTCAACACAATTAGCTGCATTATTACAACAATGGTAACGATTCTGTGCATTGTGGGCTGTCCTTGGGCGCACAATGGTGCAGGTGACGATCTTACGATATAAATAGGTTACGTTAACTTCCTTGATTACTATAATGGCCGCAGGTTGACTGGCAAGGTTTATATTGTCTTGTATCAGTTGTAAGCCGTAATTACATGTAATGGTTTTGTCTGAAATGGTTAGGTCTTCCCTTTTCAATAAAATTCTCGTTACTGGCTTAAATTGAATAGCAGTCAGAAATATGTAGCTTACACTGAAATACATGATAGAATTGATAAAAATAGAACATCTCTATTGTAGCCCAAGAATCTTCTGATCCACCAACCCGCACTGGGCCTTCGTGGTGGATTATGGCCTGGCCCCCACCCTCTTACAGAGAGGGTGTCTCAGCAGAACATTATAAGCTGATCTTGCTATATCATGCTAAAAAAATTCTTCGACAAAACAAAAGACTACAGTCATCCAAATAAATCTCAGATAAAAATCGGGCTTAGAGGCATTTTCACTTCTATCTAATTTCTTTTTATGAACTACTAATTCAGTATAGTTATAGTCTGCCCCTAATAGACAAGAGAATTAACGATATTTGTCGAGAACAAAACAAAATATCGTTTTCCATTCTCTTTATCTTGTCATATTATTTGCTTACGAAGCCTGCATACGGGCGGACAGCGAGGTATGGCAACACTGGATGTTCGGGGCTCATTGTAAGCGCGTTTGAAAATAAAGAGGGAGCGTAGTTTGAATTTTGGATCGCGTTGTTCGAGGTTTAAAAGTTTTGATTTTTGTGGCAAATAGTGTTGTCAAAGATTTTGTGAATGGATATACGGTTTTCGGGTTTAATGCCGTTTGATACTTAGATAAGGATTCAACCTTTTTTTTTATTAAGTATTCTTTGTTTTTGTAATAAAATTTTACAAAACTAAAAACGAAAGGAAAAACTTAAAGCCTTCTATTATCAAACCTTCGCATTAAGTTTTATCGTCATACAGTGCCCATTTCTAGTAACATTACATCTGCACTCATTCCCCCTTCTTCCATTCTATTTGCACAACTCCTTAATGCTTTATTTCGTTTGTGTGCTTAGTCTAATTAGAAAACTCCGAATCTACTAATGGCTAATATCGAATTTTAGCTCCTTTTTGTTTTTCTATGTCTTCGTATTATCAAATTATGTTCTTTAGACAGCCCATATGAGTTCATACTGCGAAGTCAATTAAAAAAGGAGCTTTTGGTAATTTACGTCGATTTTCAGTTACAACCTTTTTATGTGATTGTATTTAGCCTATGGCATCACTTCAAAAGTAAGAACTGCCAATACAAAGAAAAAATCTGTCATCAGATTTCCCGCCTTAGATTTTTCGGAAGCTCGGTTCTAAAAGTTTGACGTATCGAAGTATCATAGGATCATTGTGACAGGCACAATTTCGTCAATCTCCGGCCCGTTCCGGTGAATCGGAACGTGTTCCGATTAAGTAAGACGTGATTCAGAGACGGAACACTTAAGGAAGACATCAGAACATGCTTGAATTGCACCAGCTTCCGACTTTGTTCGATCAAGACTAGAATAGATTTGCGAAAGTCTTGTTGGGAAAACTGTTTGTTTTGAGATTTACTTAAATATTTTGTAACTATCTCATTTTATTGTAAAATTATTTATGTATTGATTTCCATCAGTAATTTTAAAGTTAGAAATAGAAAAGAAACTCAAATAAATTCAATAACTAACTGATCTGTCGGTAAAGTATTCCTCCAGTATCAGCTTCTAATAATCTTGCAATCCAAAAGTCAACACAGAAAGGGGTTGAAAATGTATCCGCGATGAGTTAGCATTTCTCTTTATTTCTATTTCTACCCCCAATTTAAACCCAACACCTTATCGCACGAACAGGTAGAAATTCTTGAAAAATAAATGTGATAGAAGCGAGCGATACGTAACTATAAATTAAAATAATTATCGCCTCTTTTTGGGGGTAGAATGCAGAGCCTTCGCGATCAGCTGTTCACCGCATACTGCACGAAGGCGCTAAATTCTGTTTTGTACTGATTGTAGTGATTTGTTTCAGTTTTTTTTTACAAGTACAACCTACTTCTTCAGACATAAACAGAAGATTTGTGTCTGTTTTTAGAAACTAGCCTTAACAACTAGAACCGGAAAAACTCTGTCACATAAAAAAGCTGTCGATTTTATTTTTAGATAAAAAGCTTACGTTTTTCTGGTATATATTTAACTTTATTATAATACATTTTTATTTCTGATTTTCTCACATCTGTAATCCAAGAATGTAAATAGGAATAATGTATTTTTTTAATACCTACCTATTCATCCAAAAATAGTTTCAATGCAGACATATAAAAAGAAAACACTCCCTTACCAACGTTCTTGAAACAAACAATTTTAATTGCAACACGAAGCGATATTTTATCCATGGTATGCATTTTTTCCGACCACCCCGACGGCGGGCCGTTACTCAAAATAATCTAGGCTAGATATCGCACCCCCCACGTGATCTACTGCCTCTGCCACGGAAGAAACACGTTTCACTTGATATTTTTCTTTTAATCCCGAATGACGTCTGTTCGTAATTGGCGGGTTATTTTCAAGTCGCGTGCGGTGCGATGTTAGTAGTAGTGGGTCCGTTCGTTATTTGAAATTATTTGGCGAAAAGGTATCTAAAAAAATTATTAGTTAATTTTTGCTGCTCGGAACTTTTTAAGAGGAGCCCAATCTCAAGATAATTTACTATTTTCAAATAATTTGACATTTTATATCAAAACCATAATGTTTTAAACCTCACAACTGACACTAAACTCCAATCAAAACTCCCGCTTCACTAAACCCTCACGTACTATACCCGAACCCAATCAACCTCCAACAATCGGTATCCAATACCTTCCCCACGTACAGAGCGAACTTATCATCGAAATCAAAACAGCGACACCCCAATAACACGGAGTCGAGACCACAACAGGCGAAACTTAGTTTTCCATTCGGTTTTATAACGCGAACGATAGACAGGCAATAAATGAGCTCCCACAACTTATAATTGCTTCATTTCGTTGTCGACTCAAACCGAGAACTATGCAGTTTGCATTCGGCTTGTCTGTGTCGTGTTTCGAAATGATAATTGGATTTGTCAATAAAAAGGTATCCCTGAAATTGCATGACAGGTTGCTAATTATGATTTGTTTGAAAGCTTAAAATTTTTCAAATAAGTGTTATCAAAGTCTGTCACTTGGACACTGACATTGACATAAAGAATTGCAGACTTATTAGTATCATTTTTAACTCGAAAAGAAAATTCTAAAAGCTTTTCATTAAACCTAGTTTTATGATGAAAAGAGGACAAAAACTGATATCGCACCGTCAATCCCGAGTCTTAAATTCGCCCGGCGTTCCACGAATATCCTTCATTCAACGTTAATCACGTCTGTTACACGGTTCATTAAAAACTATCTACTATTTAATACTGACAGAATCTCCGCGCGTAAAGTTCCCAAACACGAACTGACAGCGTCGAAAAAGTAATAATCGAAATGATCACGATTCATCGCTATGTTTATCCGAACGCCACCGACGTATCATGTCAAAAGTGCATGGACAAGTTCCATGTCAATGTTTGCCGTTAAAATATACTCCAAAAACAAATTACCAAGCCAAACTCAACCCTAACACCTACACAATAATAGAAATAATAATGTTGTATAATCCGCGTTTGTCTGCGCTTATTAATTTTTACCAGTTTCATGCCGCGCGTTCGATATGACACGTGATTGATGATCGCGACGTTCATTGTCAATCAAACTGTTACTGTAAAAGCATTTGCCGAAATGTGAATATTTATGAATCACAAATGTTTGTCCCGTATAATACGTTAAAATAATCATTTTCATTTGGCCGTTTTAATTCCGATAGATGCGATGACAACTGAAGAGCACGTAATAAACGGATAGTAGGAATCTTTTTGAAACTCGCGTCCAACTGTTCAATCATTCGCATCGTTTATCATCTTTTTTCGAAACGAAACGAAACTCGTCGCGTCAAACTAGACAGACTATAGATGACATAAAAAGAAAAACCGCCGTCCCGCCGTAGAAGCTTTCCAAACGTCTTTTTGTTCGTTCAGTTGGTATTGCTCGCGCGTTCGAATACGAAATTTGAATTTTCCCGCTTAAACGTCGGCCTAATAAATGTTTCCCGACGATTCGCGATTTTCGTAGGGTCACCACCTAAAACCGAAGACTTAGGACATAATTTAAACGTTTCATTAATAGGTCTAATTTATCGTTTTAGCGTTAGTGCTCTATTGCTGAAGTTCAGTGCGGTATACTATAACAAAATGACTGACATTGAGGGGCACTGCGGGTAAATTTAACATAAATGCGGATGTTTTAATGGCCTGATAGGCATAAACCTTTTTTTTAAATAGACGTTGTTTAATAAACCTAACCTTACGTTAGTTTAAGCAAATGGTTTTTCAGGCAGAATAGAAATACAATCTAGCATAAAAACTGAATTCTTCCAAAATCGTCCTCTCCCTGAAACCGGGACGAGTCCCACGAAACTCCGACAGATACTTCCCTCAAACTGTTTGACCACTTTGACAGATCGCCAACATGAACTCTTTCTGACGTCAAAATGGCGTATTATTAGGTTTTTTTACTCAGTTGTCTGTCATCACTTCCTTTGTGATTGAGCACTGCATTGATGCATTGTACTCCAAATTGATTCTGTTTTGTTACTTTATTGAGCTTTAGACAATCGACGTGGTCTACGTCTTTGTTGCTTTTTCATCGATCTTGGACAGATAAAAGAGGTTATGGTTTTTAGAAACAGAATAAAAAACGATCGTCCTTTGAAGCTCAATTTTGTGGATTGGCTTTTGGCTTGCTATTCTCCTTCTTCAGCTCGTTCCGTTTGTATTGAAGCAGAAATTGAGTTTTCATGCTGGTTTTCATGTCTTGAAAGAAGGCATTCGTGAAGAATGCTAAAAATATTTTTACTTAACGAAGTTCATGCGTTCCTCTTTATTCTAACACCCTCAAAGTATCATCAGTGCCATAAATAAGTGTAAGCATATTATCACCATATAAAAGTAGGTGTAAGGTAGAATCGAGCACGTCTGATAAACCGCCGGGGACGGTGGCGGATTTATGGCCCAAGACTCGACCATTTGCATCGGAAGGAACACGGCTAAGAATGCGAGGCGACGCACGCAGGCCCTGTGTGTGGCTTGACAACTCTAGACTGAAAAATGAATTGCCTTGACGGTGTTTTTCTTTAAAGTGTAAATGCACGAATGAAGATGATACTGCTAAGTTTAAAATTAAAGCTTTAACAACGAACCTCAGCGCTAAAATAAATTATCTCATTTCCCTGTCGTCAAAGAAAGTACAGTCAGCAAAATTAACAACTGACTACTCTACATCACTGAATAAACTCCCAACTACTGCAAATGAAGTCCCAAAAAATCCCATCTGGAACTCAAAACAAAGTTGCTAACACATGTAAATCTCACCAAATTGTGCAAAAGGTCTTTTTTAAACGATCCGCACGAGAGAGGTATTCGAGTTAATCGGCGTCACAGTGGGGTGATCACAGACCCAGGCGGCCACGCTGTAATTATACTAAAAATGTGGTAGACTTCAATAAAAAGCTGAAACTGTGACGGGCGGCGGTCGAAAACATAATCGTCCATAGTAATGATTGTAGGTAATTGTGCGAGGGTTACCCTTAGCCCTTCGCCGAAGGAACAACCCTTGGATGCTGGGCAAGATGCGGGCGGACAGCGTTCGCTCACATGATAAAAGAAAATACACAAAAATTGTTACGAAAAACAGAACGGATTGGACAACGAAATTTTTCATGACTTTTCTTTTAGTAAAATTATTCGTTATCAGTGATTTGCAATCGCAAAATTAAAACAACACATTAATTATGAGGACAAATGTGAAAAAGGCTGTTGATTTTCGACAAGAAGCAGACTGAAACGTGGGATCTGTTCCTCGTTAACCCGCTACCGCTTGTAACATACAACTAAGTTAATAGCGGTCAGTGCAGGTCCGAATTAAGACAATAATTACTCGCGGTGCCGTCCGCCCAAATTTTCGTTTCAGCTAATACTTTTTATGGTGACTGTACTATTCTGAACGGCGGGACGCGTGTTTACATAGCATTTACGGGGACGTGAAGAATTACTAGAAAACTGACAGTGACAACCGTTGGAAAAAAAATCCACCTTTTATACAAATTTTAAAAGTAAAAGTTGTAAGGTGAAAAATGCAACAGTTCTTATGATATTTTATATTAAAAAGAAATAGAAGGATAAAAAAAACATTTACATTAATACAATATATTACTTAATTGCAAAATAAAAACCGCAATGTCCAAAAATGCCGCGAAAAATCGATTTGACGTATTGACATGCATGTTTTATAAGCACGTTCTCTATATCAAAATATTTCATTTGTTCTCATTAGTTATTCTATATTATTATAATCATAACGATGTCTGAAGGTTATTTTTCAGTTTTTTTACAACATTCTATGAAGAGGCCGAGTTGTAATGGAAGATTATTTACGACAGTTCTTCAAGGTTGCGTCAAACAAAACTGACAATATTTGCTGAAGTATTATAATGATGATATGTATTAAGATATCGATGTCAAGGTGTGATATTAATTAAAATGATTTTTAAAGTTATTTTGAAGGCAATAATAAATAATATTAAGAAGACAAATCTTAAATAACCTAATTTAAGAGTTTTTTTTTTTTTCTTACTACCTTGCATTGTATCATCACGATCACTAATGATAATTATTTTATAAAAATGCAAATTTTTTGTTAAATGCAATAAACTAATATTTCGTAATGTATATTAGGAGCCATTGTAGTCTCGACAGTAAAAAAAACGAATCGAAACATTTTATAAAAAAAAAATACAATTAAATTATTTAATTACCCTATCAACTACCCACGTATTTGTTTACGTAAGAACCTAACTAAGAGTTTAAATTTTAATATTATTATTTCCTGTCTGCTTATCTACAAGTATCACGAAGTAGGTATTATAACAACTATCATAAAACACAAAAATAAATAAACAAAACGGATGATGGCGATGGAAAATTCTCATGAAACTGAAGTCACGAGAAACGTCTAGGTCACCGCTAACAGTCTTTAATAATTACTCCCTAGACAAAAAAAACCTGTTGAATGAACTATAACTAGACTTTAAATTAATATTCCTAAATGTGGATTGAGAGAAAAAAATTGAATAACTATAGTACCTATTCTATAAGAACAATCAGCAAAACTAATCTCTAAACCAGATCTTCACGAATTGCAGCCGGATTGATAAAACTCTATGATTCAGATGTCTATGGATATGTTAAAAAAAAAATCAATAACAAAAATAACTATGATCGAGGGGATTTAATTCTGTTCCTATAATAACCAACGAGAGCAAGAAAAACCCCAATCATACAATAACAATCAGAAAATGGCTCCATAAAACTTGAATTGGAAAAACGGCCGTCTCAAGACGTATCCAGGGTCATGTGCCGTCCGTGATTTCCGTCGCATCTATCTAGACGATACGCATCTTCACGCTCGAGCGCCGGCGACACCCCACCTGACGGCTGCGCCAACAATTGATATCTTCCGAAGGTCGGGTAATAACATGCTGAGAGTTATCCGACCAACACACTCCAACACCCATAATAACACACGTAGCTTTTATTGCAAAGCAATAAAGTCGACTTTTGAAAAAACAAGGGCGTTGGGTGTGACAAATATAGCCTTGTCTTGTCGGGTGCTGATTTTATGAATAGATCGTCAATTGTCGAACGGAAACGTGGACTAAAATTAGTTTTTAGAGTTCTGTTTCTAAATAATAAAATTGGAACTTCTTTGATTTATTCAATTGCTACAGTTTATTTGTTGATTTCTTTTGTAATCTTTTATTAAAGTCGATAACTGCGTGAAAACCCGAAATACTGAATTGATAAGCTATAAAATGTTGTATGTAATTAATTTTTGTGTTGCTAAACAAATGTTACGTAAAGTTTAAAGACAAAACAATTAAATTTACACGTGTTTTTTTTCATCGCTCAGTAAAAATAATAATATAATGTAATAAAATGTGTGTGTGTGTATGTGTGTGTGGGTAGTGTGTAATGTAATAGTTTTTGATGACGGAGCAAATTTATATGAGAAACTAACAACAGCACAACTAACAGATGGTTACAGAATCGCACGATTCTGTAACCATCTCACCGTGAAAACTTAGGTGAAGTGAGCGAGGAGTGAGCTGTCAATGTCATCCCACCTGATACTAGGGATTGACCAAGCATACATTTACAATCATAATCGAGATTTTAATAATATTTCTTACGCTAATTCTATTGGTCATTTTATATAATTTCAAAGCTAGTATTTTAGTTGCCAAAACATTACTACCTATTTTGTGGGGTTTTATATAATAAAATAGCAAAACAAACACTTAGTCAGAATCAATCCCTAGCATCAGTGGGATGACACTGAGTTGCTCACTAAGTTTTCACGGTGAGAATTTTACAGAATCGACATCCTGTTACTAAATAAAATTCGTATTAATAACAAGCAAGGCCCTCCCTTAACCATATCACAATAACAAGGCATAATTTCAAATATTTATTTTATTATTAAAATGTCTGATAGCGTCACCCATCTTTATCGTTAAAGATTGATCTACATAATTACAGTTAGATACTTTTATTGTGCCCACAGATAACATAAGATAATTATGGCAATTAAATTCTTTAGAAAATATTTTACTGGCGACACTTTTAAAGTAGTCATGTTATTATTTTAATGTTGGTATTTCCGACTCAGGAATCACGAATGTGTTGTTACGTGTTCTGACCCTCTTTTGATTCTTTATTTAAAATTTGAACGCATCTTTGCACAGTGATGCGACTGATTGCACAATCATGTTAAGATTGAATAGACTATCAAAAACCTGCTAGACCATTAAATATTACCATGCCATGAAAATGAATACCTTTTTAATTTAAAACATTCTCAATAACACAATCCTTTCTACCCCAGATCGCCCAACTAGTGGACGACGTGCGTCGCCTCCAAGCATCGCTTACAGCGCTGCAGGAAGCGCACGCGCAGCAGCTGCAGCGGCTAGAAGAGAGGCTGGACGAGAAGAAGCAGCACATCGCCAGGCTTGAAGCGAGGCTCGACACGCAGAGAGACTATGATGATATCAAAAGAGAAATCAGGTGAGTATCCGTCGTTCTGATGGAACAATTGGGACGACATTTGGTTAATTTTCAATTTTACAGAAACAGGCGACAGAAACTCTGAAAATGAAAAGAGAGTAAATTAAATAAGAACTAAATGACGGTTGAAAGATAGATACTATACATAAAACCCAGCCATCATATCGCAATCAATAGTAATTGGAAATGTAATTTATTAAAATAAGATAACAACCTGCAAAATCTATTGACTAAAATCCAAATCAAAATCGGTCTCAGAAAATCGACTAATATTTTTCAAACAACGATGTCTACATCCCTATAAGTACAGCCTGCATAGAAATTAAAAAGTCTACAATACAGCACGTGTTAATAAACTTGATAAGACGCGTATCTCGGTCATTCACCTGCGCACAGATTATATATTGTTTGCAGAACAAGCCTTGACTATGGTCGAGGTACTGGCGCGAATGATCTTGGCGCGACGCTCCTAGGTAACTTCGCTGCATTTCCTTGTTTAACTTGGTTTAGAAGAAATAAAACAGGCTTATATTGCAGTTGTAATTAAATACGAGCAAGGAATGATGTTATGATATTGATAAAGCAGGTAAGCGAAAAATGGCAAAATGTCACATGATGAAACTCTCATTTGATATATCAAACGTCAAAAGTGACAGTACAATTATTGCTCGCTTTTCGACTTTTCATTTCCGGGAAAACCATTGACACATGAAAAAAATCTATCACTTTTCTTTTATTATAATGTCTTTGAAGTCTTCAACGTTATTGGCAATCAAAAATCCAAATGGTAATTGAACGGCAATTGTTTATCACCAATCAAATCGAAATGGTCGCTAAAATACTATCTTTAACATTGAACCAATAATGTCGAATCATAAAGGCTGCCTTGTTGGTCTAGTGGTCGTAAGCGCTGCTGCTGAGCACGAGGTCCTGGGTTCGATTCCTAAGTCGGGCAAAGTATTATGGGGTTTTTCTATCTGGAACTTCTCAGAGTCCGAATTCGTGCCCGGTTGATGACAATAGGCTAGCACCCTATTACATGGGACATAGACATAACTGGTGAAATGTGTGTGTAGTATAGGTACACCTCTGCCGAACCCTTCGGGGAAACGGGGCGTGATGTCTTATAGGATAGACATTTACAGGCCCAAAGGTATAATACGAAAGTTCGTTGTCTTATCAAGACAGCAGGGATTAACTCTTTCGCCATAGAACAAACATTAAAGCTAGAAACGGTATGATAATCCAAGTTAGTAAATGTCACTTGAGTACATACGTTCAATGTATCATTGTGTGCTTTGAGCGCATTTGTTTGTTGAACGTACCTTTGACTGATAAGCAGGCGCCTTCAAGCACACCCTGTCTTTGTTTGACTAGTTCGTTAGTCGATTATGATGAAGCATATAGCTTTTAGAAGTTATACATTAGTAGGCAGTGAAACCAGTCATTCCGTCGCATCTATCATTCTTAAATTACTTATCATGACTTCTTTACCAATTTTCATTGGTCCTACAGATAACTGACAAGTTGGGAAATGTTTAACAGTTAAATGAAAAGAGACGCAGCGTCATTTTTAAAAACGTTGATATAATCACAATTGTTTTAACCGTTGCCTAATTTTTTTGGCATCGATTCATCCCATCCTGCAAAAAAGAAAGATTAAACCATCTTCTTATAAGCACAACATGCATCAATCTTGACCATAGAGTTCCCAAATCTTCTACTAATCAAACCTCGCCACACAGCACGACACACCCTTTAGCTGCTGTCACCCTGTTGTTTAGACAGCCTGCTCCAACAAGTACCAGTTAATTACCATCAGCCATCTTAAAGGATCTTTTATGGAGTTCCGAGTATTTAATGTTGTTTTTCAAACAAGGATTGAGTCTTTACTTTGAGATCTGACGCCCGTGGTTTTGGTGCCGTTTGTGATATTTGAGATACTTCCTCTTTCGGTAATTACGTTGTAAGTTTACGTAAACATGTACCACTTATGTCATTGTCATGTCCCTTAAAATTTACGTTTTAAGAAAAAATCTAAAGCACTTAGCTGAGATTTACATCCTTAAAGTATTTGAGCACTTCTCGACACATAAAGTAGTACTAACAAATATAACCATAAACCAAACTTTCAAATATAAAAAAGTACGTATTGGTAAACGACACATTCGACAGTAAATAGAAAACACCCACCGGCTCCCAGAAAGGCACCGAGGAGGTCCAAACACAGTTTTTTTCTTCTACCAAATCGAAAACCACTTGTACGTCGAAGTTGTGTCCCACCTCGCACTCCTACGCTAAACGTTCGAGATAAGGAATTTAGCGGCCTCCCCTAAGTTTACACTATATATTGATTCAAAAATCGCTCCCTGAGAACTTTAAAAGGTGCCTTTTTTATTTTTCCTGTCGCATCAGTGGGAAATATAAATAGAATTATCGAGGGATGTTAATATTTTGATGCGATAGTGTGATGAATGGGAAATTATTTCGGTTTGGAAACAATAGTCTCGGGCGGAAGTTCTTATGATGTTATACTGGGGTGTTAATTCCAGTAATTTCCTTATACTCGTATTTCGTATTATTATGAAGTTTCGCATTGGTTCTTGTGACAGTCTGCTCCGTTGTCCTGTCCCACTCATTTGTTTTTCATCACCAATATAAATGAAATCTAGCATCCACCTGTGCTTTGCTAACATCACTGCGGTCTGTCTCATTAGTTATGACATCATCGTGAAATTATATTATCCTAGGCTAGGTCAAGTCTTTGTCCTTCCTGAGCATGTCGTCATGAAATCATCTACCTTATCATACTAGCTTTTCACTTTCCTTAGTAACCTGGCATTATTATCTCCCTAAAAACATTCACAGCATCCTTCCTCTTCCCTCCATCTTTCTCCAATCCATAATCCTCACATCGATGGCCTCCGTTCCCACGTAGTAAAGTAATCAGGCGATCAGTCAACATCCTCGAGAACAATCTATCACCTGCGCCGCTGATAACTGATAACGTTAATTAGCAGTACCTACCTATCTACAAAGTTTCACAACAGGTGATTTCGTCATCTTAGTTACAGGATGTGGGTAGATTGACGTTTGCACTTAGTGCTTAGTGGTTAGTATTGGATTTAGTCTAGCATCAATTGTTGTTGGCAGGTGATTAGGATAAGCTGAAATATGATTTGAATGAGAAAGTGACGTTCAAGAAGTCTATGTTACATTCAATCAGGAAAAAAAACGAATTCTGCCATTAGATCGAACTAGGACCATCGGCTTGCTCTTATATGCAAAGGCTCGCTTATTCGCGAAAGAAACAGACTATAGCTAATTTCACGATGATTGCTTTCACACAGTCCCTTACTAAAAACCAACTCTGACATGAAAATATAGATGCATCTCGTCACAATGGCAGGCCACACCACAAAGGCCCACTCAGTCTATAAATACATCGCAACAACATCTCAAAACCGATGTTTTAAGCATTTTAATGTGTTGCCCCACCAATACGGTGTCATACCGTCGGCGCCTTTGATCCACCGTCAACGATCAGATCACAGGCGCCGACATCGCGACATAAAATCAAGACTGTGCAAACACGATAAAAAGTGTTTTTAACTTTAATAAAATGTCGATCGATTACAGTTTACGACAGGAAATCGGAAATTGGAACGAGTTTAATATACATTTTACATCATCGGCTAACTTGCACGTAGTAATTTGTTGTTTGTTATTTAATGTTGGAGGTATTTATAGATGTTTTACTCTATGATCTAAAAGTCATAGATGAACTAACAACCAAACTTAGAAAATATCTTAATGCGCAGCTAGTTCGAGCGAGAATATAAACTAGATTTGAGAAAATTGGAGATTAAACGAACTTACCTGAAGTGAAGTTCTATCCAAATTATACGAGTTGCTTCGTCCGAAGAGATTAAGATAACAATGTAGTAATACGTCTAGGGTATCGCCTTTCATCCACTAAGTTTGAATATTTTTTTTTTTTTTTTTTTTTGTCGGTACTTTGTCTTCCTGATAGTTATGCCTGTACCGCCACTCATTTAGTTGAAAGCCTGGAACCTTTTTTAATATTTCACTTTAGGTATGGGGTTCATAGGGTTGGGAGGGAACTAATCTCTTCGGACGAAGCAACTCGTATAATTTGGATAGAACTTCACTTCAGGTAAGTTCGTTTAATCTCCAATTATACTTCGTTGCTTCGTCCTTCGAGATTAAGATAACAATGTAGATTTTGAAAGATGGTGAAATATTAAAACACTGAATTTTTATACTTAGGTACATGTATATTAATCAAACCTTACAAGTAATAAAGTAATTAAATTGTAGTTTTTCTTTAATTAGGGGTAGATAAATTTAAGTTATTAATTTTAAGTAATTAAATCTAACATCGATCAGAGGTTAGGATTGATAAGGCAAATTGATCAGTTTGTTCACATTGAATGTCTCTATGATAATATCTAGCGAAAACATTGGAGCTACCACTCCACCCAGCTGCTTTTCGTATCGTGTCAATATTGACACCAGCTCTATGAGCAGCTGAGGTGGCTGCGTGTCTGGTGGAGTGGGCAGAAAATACTGAAGTGTCAATTCCGCTAATTGATAATATATCTTTTATCCACCGACTGATGGTATTTGTGGTTACTGATTTATGTGGTTTTTTAATACTTATAAAAAGGCTATTGGCATTGTTTCTCAAATGTTTTGTCCTATCAATATATTCTATAAGAGCCTCAGCGGGACATATTTCCGGTCGATCTTTGTAAAATGGAATATTTAAACAAGGTTGAGATAAACCAGGTCGAGATAATATAATAAATATTAATAATAATATTCCACAACTTTCAGATGTTTTTAACAAATCGTTTATCTTGATCAATATAAGATTATCAGTGACGTTCATATTTTCTAATTTGATTTTGCTAATGGTTTGCACCCTGTGTGCAGTTACAAGTATGAGCAAAGTTACGGCCTTTTTGGTTAAATGTTCGAAACTTAAATTATTATTTGGGTACCATTTTGATAAGAATTCTAAAACTATTGACGGGTCCCAAGTGATATTATATTTTGGGGCTGGAGGACGAAGTCTGTAAAAACCTTTGAATAGCCTAGCAACGCGATCATCAGACCCTACTCTCGATCCTAAGATCAAAGACAGAGCGGAGCGATGACTGTTTAAAGATCCGTATTGTAAGCCGGAATGAAATAACTCAGTGAGAAAATACATAATCATCGGAATTGACGCCTCATGTATTTTGATATTGTGAGTCTTACAAAAGTTTACCCAACGTCGAATGGCAACGTCATATTGTTTTATTGACCTTTCAGATAAAGAAGCTATCATAATATCTAAAGATGATGGTGGTACTCCTCTGTTTCGTAACGCCGTCCTGATAACTTCCCTGCAATCAACGTGAGCTTGGGGACACTGTTGGAAATAGACAATAACACTTTATCAGAGGGTCTAAACTGAACTAATTCTGAACAGAGAAGTTTTTGATAAAGTGGAAACCAGGGTTGCGTGGGCCAAAATGGAACCACAACAATACCCTCCGCCTGGTCGTATATAAGTTTTCTTAATACTTTTAATATAACCGCAAAAGGAGGAAATGCGTAGAAACAAAGATTTGACCAATTTAAAGTAAAAGCATTCACAGCGCATGCTCCTGGGTCTCTATTCCATGAGACGTACTTAACACATTTGTTATTCAACCTTGATGCGAAAAGATCAATTTTTGGTTGCCCAAAGGCTCTCACAATCTTTTCAAAAGCATGATCTTTAATCTCCCATTCGGTATCGGGGTGAGATTTTCTAGACTCAGCATCTGCTATTTCGTTATCTTCCGAGCTTATGTATGAAGCGAATACAAATATACCACGAGCTTCACACCACTGCCACAAAGATTTTGTGATTTCAGTTAAATGTGGAAATCTTACTCCACCCATACGGTTGATATACGAAATAGCAGTTGTGTTGTCAACGCGTAGTAACACCTGACAATTTTTTAATCCTTTTGCGAATGTTTGTAAGCCCAAGAAAGCAGCCAGGAGTTCTAGACAGTTAATATGTTTGTTAGACTCTGTGTTACTCCACTGGCCACTGGCGGTCTCCGCACCGCATGCTGCCCCCCACCCTTTTTTGCTAGCGTCTGAAAATATTTCTAGACAGTAGCTGTCCCGTCTAATAGGATTCACTGCGGTATCAATAGATTTTAACCACCAGGAAAAATCGTCCTGCAAATACTGTGGTAAAGACATGTGGCTATCATAATTACTCGTTTTACACAATGCAAGGTATTTGCATCTTTCCATCTGCTTGGTGTAAAGCCAACCGTACTGAATCGCGGGGCAGGACGAAGTGAGGAGGCCTACCAAGCGAGCAAACTGTCTTATTTTACAACGAGATTTCAATTGAAACGATTGTAACTCTTGTTTAATTAGATTTCGTTTTTCCTTAGGAAGGCTAACATGAAATTCTTTTGTATCTATCACAAAACCAAGGTATTTGCAAATATTACTCGGAATCATACAACTTTTTTTAATGTTAATTATGAATCCTAAGGACTCTAAAATATGTTTTGTCTGTAAAATATTATCTAAGCAATCTTGATAATTATTAGAAATGATACAAATGTCATCTAAGTAGATAGATGACAGATAACCTAATGATCTCAGTAAACAAATTACCGGTTTTAATAGCTTTGTGAACACAAATGGAGCTGTGTTTAAACCAAACGGCAAAACATTGAATTGGTAAATTTGACCCTCGTACCTAAATCGTAGGTACTTTCTATACGTCGGGTGTATAGGTACTAGAAAATACGCATCCTTTAAATCAAAGGTGGCCATGAAACTGTTTCTTGATACTAATTTTAATGTTGTTCTTAGATCTTCAATTTTGAAATGTTCTGTTACGATGTACTTGTTTAGAGACTTTAAGTTTAAAATAAATCTGTTTTTGCCATTGGGTTTTTTAATCAGGAAATAACTAGAAAGAAACTGTCCTTCACATGGTTCACAATGTGAAATAGCACCACTGTTTAGAAGGTCAGTGATGGCCACCTTGTATTTAAAGGACTCACATGAAGTTAATGCAGGTAAACTTGGTTCGTGTAACTGATAGACAGGTTTAGTAAACGGTATCTTGTAACCTCTTATCCACGATAATACAACGAGGTCATTAGTTATCAATTGCCATTGATCATAAAAGTAGGATAACCGACCTGCAAAACGTACCAGGTCTAGCGCCGCGGGGCTTGGCGCTGCTGCAAGCGCGGCTGCTGTCGCGGCTGCTGCTGCACCGGTCGCGGGCGCGGCGCCGGCGCTGTTCTCCTCGCTGTTCCCGCTTGCCGCGCTGTCGGGAACGGAGGCGTCTGGTTTAAAGTCTGGACAGGGGCCTGTCTCGGTCTCTGCGCTGGTGCAGGTCTTCGAACCTGTGTGTTTATTTTAATCTCAGCGCCTGATTTTGATATAGCTTTTGCAGCTTTTAGAGTATCGGTCAGATGTTCGCCAAATAGAAACTTATCGATTTCTGTATTGAACAGTTGATCTTTTATATCTTTCTTGATTGTAGAACATATAAAACTGCGCCGTGTCATGGACTCGCTGTGTTGTGAGTCACACATCAGTCGACCGGCTTCGATCAGTAATTTTATTACCGACTGATCTTTATAACCTGCAGAAAAGAGTATGCTTAGGGCTTCACTTATACAAGATATACTTGCTGCGACCTGCACCTGCTTATTCTCTAAAGCTTTGTCTTTTTTTATTAGCATCTCCGATAAGGCGGCCTTTATCTCTGGATTTAACTTGGGTGCATCAATCTTTGTGCAGTTTTTTGGAACCAGATGCTTATCAAGCAGCTCCTTTCTGGCATCCTTGGTCAAGCCTGTTGTTGCGATGTGTTCCCAGCGAGCAGATAACTCGCATCTAATGTCTGGTCCATATTTTTTATCCTTTGATGGAGTTTCGCCCAAGAGATTCAGAATCTCTTCGTCCAGCTCAGGAAGCGTTACTTCAACAGGTAGTTCCGATTCCCCTGCCTGTACTGCTTCTGTAGCAGGAACATCATGTATCGTCGAGGTGGACGTACCCGGTTGTGGCTCATCTGAGTCAATAATCGGAGATGACGCGACATCACCTTGAACTTCCATTTCAGCTGAAATAGAAAATGTACCAAATGTAGGTATCGGATAGAAAATAGCGCAGTGATAGTCCTCAAAACTATCCACAACACCAAGTTTATAATCCATACCGATATTCAGAATTACGAAATCGAGTGATAACATTTTGTTATGTAGGTACGTGAATATGATCACAACTACCAATGTTCCTAGTATACAACTAGTGGTTTTAGAGCGGCGATAGTCCTTAAAACTACCCACAACACTATGTTTTAGTCCGTACGGATATAAAATGCAATTATTATTAAGTAGGTCATTAACTAAAGTGAAGGCAACATTCCTTTCAAATGTACACAATCACTAGTAGTATATACCCAATGAATTGGGAATCCAAAGTTATGTGAAGGTAACATCCCCATAAGATGTACACAACACTATTTAAGATAATATGACATCATGTCAGATTATGATACGGATATAGTCCGAAAAACTATTCACAATATCTTCCGTTTGTAAAAATAACACTTCAGCTTACCTTCATGGTCCGATAGTACCGGCGACATAATAATATTCGTCGACGAGCTACTACTCTCGGAACAACTTCGAACACGCGACCTTCTGTCGCGTTTATTAAGTTTCCTTTCGAGTTTTCGAATCTTCTTTCTTAAATAATCACTGTCGTCGTTTTTGTGACTACGTTTTGGCATCTTTTTGCACAATTCAAATGAAACGAAGAAAATAACGTGGTGATCGGCGACGCACTAAAACGCGAATGAGTGGCGGTACAGGCATAACTATCAGGAAGACAAAGTACCGACAAAAAAAAAAAAAAAAAAAATATTCAAACTTAGTGGATGAAAGGCGATACCCTAGACGTATTACTACATTGTTATCTTAATCTCGAAGGACGAAGCAACGAAGTATAATGCGTCATAGTCTTAAACTCGTCCATTCTTTTGAAAAGAAGAGGAAAGGTATAAGAAACATACAATAAAATAGAAAAAAGATTTGAAACACAATCGAACCCCAACAATACGAAGAAACAAAAATCCGCCGACATCCCAATAATAAAGCACACATAACTGACACATTATCTGTCCACACGACACAATATGATAGAAAAATAAACGGAAAACACCCATTTCAATTATTGCTGCCAGCACGCGAATGGCCGCCATTTGCTGTCTTTCCCATGATCGCTTTCCTTCGCCAACAAAAGATAAGTTCTAATCCTATAAGATCTATAATTCCCGATATAAACATAGAAGGCACCTGCACTGGTTTATTGCTTATTTATTCCGGTTCTCAAGCAAGGATTAAGTTATAGCCAGCCCCGAAGATTAAAGCTTAATGGAGGGAGCAATGGATTGATTTCTGAACGCGGTTCCCGCCAAATCTCCGCTTAACTTGGCTTGGGCGTCATTACGTTCGATTTATTTGTTGTCTGTGCTTCTTTGAGGATTTTGGTAAGCTGTGCTTGATTTTAAATTAAATTCTTAGCTATTCGAAAATAGAATTCGGACTATGGTTATGGTAAACAATATAGAAATACTTAAATACTGATGATATTCAGCTGAATACGGTTAGACTGGAAGTCAACATTAAAATAGTTGGGCTATTGATTGTGAATGACTTGGCAGATTGATTTTTGATTCTGGAAAACAATATTTTAGTATTATACGTGGGTGGATCAAATATAAACCGGACTTAAGTAAAAACAAATAAGCATGTATTATTAAACTCGTAAAAAAAGGAATATATTTTATTTTTCTACATAATCTCCCCTTCTATTAACACATTTTTCCCAGCGCAGGGGATGTTTCTTGATGCCAGTATCGAAGAATGTAGTCGGTCGTGCCTTTAGCCAATTGCACACAAATGATTCCACTATCTGGTCAGTGTGAAAACGGCGTCCTCCACTTGAATTTTTTTTGTGCCATTCCTACACTTGAGTTCTTGAAAGCGTATTCTTATCGAACTGTAGAGTCAATGGATGCAAAATTTCGGAAGGTTTTATACCCTCCCGTGTTAAAAAAATTATGATAAGTCGTTGCTCAACAGACTTATATACCTCCTGCTCATACATGATGCTACTGGCGCGCAATAAACTAAAGTGAGCCGGAGCAGTATACCCCCCTCCCCTAGACGATACCCCCTAACACATACAACAGTACCAAGCGCGTCACTTCACTCAGCGACCAGTAATAAAAATAGTCCTGTTTATATTTGATTCATCTAATATAATATAATCAGCCTATAATGTTTCCAGTGCTGGGACACAGGCCTCCCTCTATGAGAGGCTGTGGGCCACAGTGGGACAAAGACACCAACACAACAACCAACCCGCACTGGGCCCGTGTGGTGGTTACGCGGGCCCAGTGCGGGTTGCTGGATGTCTTTGGTAATAAGCTAGACGAATTTTTTGACAAACTCAAAAAAACTTAATTTAATCAATTCTAATCATGATCACACAAGATCGTGAGCTTGTTGGGGTTTCGTTATAATTAAAATTCACTAAAGCCCATATACAAAGGGCACAGTGTTGCCACATCAAAGATGAAATTTAAAGAAAGTCAAATAAACAGTGAAGCTGGTTATCTCATGTTTAATTAACATCTAAGCACACAAGATTTACATAATTTCAAAGAAACATTCTCTTATATTATGTGTGGTTTGTTTGTCCCTATATATCAATATGAGAGCGTATCGTAGACACCTGTTCTCATTTGCTTAGGCGATGTTTGCCTTACATTTAACGCAAGTTTAGCCTAACTCTGTCGCACACAAATTATCAACTAATTTACGTTGCCCGACGATTTTTGATGCCATAAAGAATGCCCGACGGGTTCTAAGCTTTTTACTGTGTTTGACGAACATACTTCGTTGCTTAGTCTAAATATCTGAGAGCGGGAAAGTTTGTGTCAATAATGGTTTGTTTAGACTTAGCGAATGAACGTTTCTGAGATTTTCAAGTATTTGGTCGGTGTGCATAGGCGTTAGTGAGCGATCGATCAGTGATTGGTCAGCGCGGCGGGGGCGGGGCGATGTTATCGGCGATCGAGTTGATACTATGCAGTGACGTCACGTTTATTGTCACAGACATTGATGGGAGCAAATAAGTGCGTGTTCGATATTTGAATACAATTGAATTTGTTTCATGTGGAGAGTGGACACTGATTGTGAATCAGCAAGATTTCAATGTCGCCATTTTTGTTGAAATCACTATAAATAGTAGTAATAGACACAAAAACTAAGAAAATCGCCGAGGCTGTCTAATATCGTCAAGTCTTGTTAACTACAAGATGATCTCCTAAAGTCTATTGGTAATCAAACCGCTGAGCTCCCCAATGACACAGGACAATAAAACAAGGTAAAGAACTCGACAGGAATTCCTAATTCGCTAATCAATATTGAAACATCCCTTTACTGAACAACCCCTTTGGAAATATGTCTTTGAAATATTCCCTTTAAAGGGTTGCACGTTGTAGGGGCGATCAATCGACATTTTGTCACAGATTTTGAAATATGATCGTCATTCGCGGGTTATTTGTCTATGAAAGAGCGGGAAATTTTCTTGAAGAACCTCTGTGGATTTTCTTTGATTAAAGTTCTAGTCTATGGCTGTTTTACGCCTACCATAACATCCTCTCGTTTTAAAAGAGATATGCAAAGGGAAAACCAAAAAAAACAGTTACATAAAATTGTAGTAAAGTATTACTGACCTGACTGACTGGGGGATTACTGACCCATCCAATACCTAGTGCGAGTGCGGTGCCTCTAACCTGACCATGCCCCACTTTCTGGAGTGCTTTAAGTGCCCGTTCACCTGCACCTCGGATGACTTAATGAACGCCACTGATGCCGCAATAAACGTGGTCACATACTGGGCTCAAACAATTAAAAATATCGAAGAAGAGTACCATCATCTGCCTAGCCTTTTCCCAACTATGGGGTCAGCTTCCAGTCCAACCGGATGCAGCTGAATACCAGTATTTTACATGGAGCGACTGCCTATCTGACCTCCACAACCCAGTTACTGGGTAATACGATACCCCTTGGTAAGACTGGTTGTCAGACTCTCGGGCTACTGACTACCCGTAAAGACTGTCAGAGATCCACGAATGACAGCCGGGACCAACGGTTTAACGTGCTTTCTGAGGTACGAGGGGTCTAGGTATATAAAGGTGGTCACCCATCCACGAACTAACCGGGGCAAGCGTAGCTTAACTTGATCGATCGACCCGTGCGGCTGTTATTACTTAGCCACATACCATCGACACGAAAAATAGAAGAAGTAGTAAACTAGTATTTTCTTCAGCAGAAACAGCTATTTAATATCCAGCAAGATAGCCCGGTTTAAGTTTCCCAATCAATAAATAAACAAACTAGATTTAAAATCAAAGTTAACCCTAACGACACCGATAGCAGAATATTTAAAGCATAAACACACAATGTTTTAAAAGTTAACCCACTAATTAATTCAAAGTTAGGTAAGCGCACATCGGTTTCATTCGACGCATCAAATATTCAGTGTGTACACGCCTTATACTGAAGGCTTTTGGCCGAAGACAAAGATGCTTTTAAGCTTTCGTTTAGGACAGGGGAACGTTGTTGAGTAGCGTTAGCACTAGAAGAATTTTGAGCTCCTAAAATACTTTAAAGCTAGACTTGTGTGTTCAATTAAGGTTTTAAAACATGACTTGCATCGTATTACCAAGTAGCATAAGTACTTAGATTTATTCCCATCAATGTATAACTAGCCCAATCTCACGTTAAGAAAGTGAAAAAAGAATTCTTTATTCCAAAATATGTAATTACAAAATATGGCCGACGCGACTACTTCCATATTCAAACTAGAGCTGCATCATCAAACCATAGACATGAAAAAATAAAAACCTTCTCACCCGACGCCACTCCACGCCACTAGACTAAGCTAGGATGTCGTCACTTCCCAACTGTGTCATCGCTGTTTATAATGTATCAGTTTTAAAACCCTCGTAAACATTAGTCGACGGTCTTCCTTGTGGAGGTAGTTACATTTTGTGGGAGTTTCAGAACTTTTCACGTATATTCTGCTCACTTACCTCTATGAGCTTTTATAGGTACCTTTCGCTAGGCAATTTAAAGTAAAATAAAATGTTGGTGAAGGTACAAGGTAGGCTATATTGTCAAACGAGCGCATCAAATATGTATAATTCCGATTTTGAATTACGAATTGCATTCTCATTTCAAAATTTCCCTGATCCCAAAAATGTACAGTGAATCCCCTAGATTCCTATTTTTTGTAGCAAATATGGCAAAAGTTCGTATTAGAATAGAATAGAATAGAATACTCTTTATTATGTACACCATTTCAAATAGCAATATCCAGTATTAAATCGTTATAACATAGCTGAACAGCGAAGGGAGTCAACACTAGTTATCTGTATTCCCTGTGAGACGGCCGCTTCAACGAACGCGACTAAGCTTTGAACAATGCCAGTACCAACGTGCGATTATATGAACCATTTTGATACTAGTATTTACTTAAATTGTTTTTAGTATGATGGGATCCATTTAAATAAAATATTGAATATTTTGCGATATGTAGGTAAGTATGCATGGTTCCGCGAAAAAGCCAGACTTGATAAGCAAAAACTTAGGTACTTAAGTAAATAAATAAAATATATTGAAAGTCGACTCAAATGGAAAAAATCCTATTGAAAAAGAACTAATTGGATCCGAAAAGCAATTCTCTTGAAGAGATGAAAAAACAAATGGCTGTCAGCTTACTTCCCTTTACAAATAGTAAAAACTACGAGGAAAGAAATGTACCAATAACAACAGTAACTAATGACCCCTTTCGCTTATTACCTATGCATGTTAGGATGCCTTAAATTCAGTGTTTATTGCCGCAAAAACTGTATCATTACAGGCTATGACGCCATGTTTGTAAAAAACTTCAAAGCTTCGATTACTAGCAGGTGTATCGCAGTCACGCTTTGAAACACATCTTATATACAACGTGTAACGTTAAATGCGCAAAACCTGAAAATAGTTTGATCAGAATAACGAGCAGAATTAATTGAACCACTTTTTAAAATAAGTCACATTTTTCAAAAATATTCATTAAAAACGTTGCCGTGTCTATTTATTAATAGCTCAAGCAAACCAATGTCAGCGCGGCGCAGCGGCCCGGTGACGACTCCTCCCTCGGTAAAGCGTCGTCGCAGACACAAGAAACGATCAGAATGGCCAGTAAAACTAAAACAGCACATAAAACCTTTACAATTTTTTTAATGATTTATTTTCTCTGTGAAATAGGTCAATTGAATTAAAACTCAGTTGGGGTGTCTGAGGTTTTGCGCATTTAACGTTACACGTTGTATACGTATACATAACATAACAGCACGCATGCACTCCGCAGGGTTCGGCAGAGGTGTATCTAAAGTACACCTGCATTTCACCAGTTATGTGTACGTCCAATGTCATGTCGATACCTCCTAAGTATACTGAGTCAACTAACAAATTTAGGTATTTTTATATAAACGTACATGATAAATCGTGATCTTAACGTTTGTGTTAAAAAAAAATAAAAAAGAACAATAATTACCGAGATAATTTCACGTATACAAAATCAATTTCAACATCAGTAAAAATCGTACATTGTAAACTGATCTAAATAACATCGTACCAGTGTACGCGGGGCGTGAGAGGGGACGCATTGATACAAGTTTATTGCGCGGCTCAGTATACGATGAATGGCGGCGAGTGCGCACGCAATTTTAGGTAATAATTCTGTTTCGTAAAGTTACTATTATTCGTATATAATATATCGTGGATGTATCATCACTACATAGTATAAAACAAAGTCGCTTCCCGCTGTCTGTCCCTATGTATGCTTAGATCTTTAAAAGTACGCAACGGATTTTGATGCGGTTTTTTTTAATAGATAGAGTAATTCAAGAGGAAGGTTTATATGTATAATACATGCATAATATAGTAGAGAAACACTGTACATTTTAGAGGTTTCTAATGTGATGTCGTAAATAAACACATTTTTTTGCGCTTACATTGCAAACGCTGGCTTAACCCTACGCGATAGATCAAAATAATGTACTACAGTATTGTACACCATAAAAAGGTCTATAAAAAAGTCTACGATGGCATATGTCTATCTCTTAGGGATAACCCACAATAACCATTTTTTATCCTATACTTTTTAAGAGAAATAATGGCTCTAAAATTATCAGTGTTTCTCTACTATATTATGCATGTATTATATGCATATAAACCTTCCTCTTGAATCACTCTATCTATTAAAAAAAAACAGCATCAAAATCCGTTGCTTATTTTTAAAGTTCTAAGCATACATAAAGACAGACAGACAGCAGGAAGCGACTTTGTTTTATACTATGTAGTGATAGTGATCAGCATTGCACCCGTGCGAAGCCGGGGCGGGTCACTAGTGTGTCTGATAATATAGTTGTACATGTTAAATTAATACTTATTAGTAACAGAATGCAGTCAAACAGGGCGCGAAAAATTTTAAATTTACTTGATGTATATGTTAGCTAGTTCGCAGTTTGTTATAGATATTAGTCATCGCTTTCTAGTAGTGGGTCACACTCAAAATGAAGGCGACAGTATGCACGCTTTAATTGAAAGACAGACGAAAGATAAGATGCTTTATACGCCTGATCAATGGTCTACAGCTTTTAGATTTGCCAAATCCGATGAAAAGCCATACAAAGTTACTGAAGTGTCTCAGGAATTCAGGATAAATTAATTAAAGACTTTAAATCAAAGGTAAAACTTATAAACAACTGGACAACTACCAACGATGGATAAAAAAAAATGGCTTGGAATAAAGTAACGGAAGTACCAGTTAAAGCGGAATATCCATTTAGGCTGTTTTATAAAACGAGTTACCAAGATGATGCTTACAAGTGGATAGATTGTGTAAAGAAACCTAAAGCTACACGAAATCGAAGAGAGTTAAATATTGATATAGATATTGTAATATTTCTTTAGCTTATCAGTCACCCATTCCTATTGACCAAAATAAGCACAAAGACTTGATGGATCTTTGTAAGACACTGGTAATTCCTAAGGAGTATCCACGGACTAGATTTTTTCTAGTCCGTGGGAGTATCATTTATTTTTTAATAATTTGATTTCAACGAACTCGAATGCAGCTAACAACAGCGATTCTGACTGATCTCTAATTTGTTAAACCTTATATCTTTTGAGCATTAGAAATGCCTAGACTGTTGTGTTATTAATTTCTATTATTTTTATTAATATTGTTTAACGTAAGTTACCATTTTTAGTTCTTATTACTTTTATTGACGTACTGGAGAAGTACCTGTTTTAGTTTTTAATAGTGATTTGTTTACGTTGTAGCTTTTAGTAAAGCTATTATGTTAAAAAGAAATTCCTACTTAATTATGGCGAAAAATACATTGTGATTCTTCAAAATGAGTTGTTTTTGGTTTATGATTCTTGTTCTTCTTCCTAGCTTTTATTAATCCCACATATCGTAAGGTATTACAAAAAAAAAAATACTAATAAAAAACCTCGGTAAATTACATTGGTCCAGTATACGTTGAGGTTTCAAATGTTAACATTGCTAAGTACTTTCCTAGTATAATGAGTCAAGTGATATAATTTCAACATTTTATTATTATGTGAGACAGAAAACCCCGAAAACAAACAAAAGTAAAATTATATTAATAAAATGACAATCATATTTCATGTGATTTTGATGTAAACGATGGATTTTGATGGACAACGTACATGAATATAACTGGTAGTTAAACCATTTCACTATTGAGTCCCGCCGGCGTATACCCAGTCATGTACATAAAATGTCATTTAAAAACAAAAATCAGCAAAATCATTTTATACCAAAGGAAGAGCTTACAATTTTTATTAAAAAAACATTTACTTTATTTCGAATTAATTTGATTTCATTAAAATATAAACGATTTGCCTTCAAATCGCTCTCCTATAAAATAACTATAATGTCAGTTGACTCATTATACTTAGGAGGCATCGATGTGTTCCAGATAGAAAAACCCTTTTACACTTTGCACGTCCCGGTAACCGAACTCAGGACCTCATTCTCAGCAGGCCAACGAGGCAGTCACACACACATCTTATATCAAACGTAGTAAAAATAAAAACGTCCCAGTAAACTCAGACATCACCAAAATCGTATAATACACCTTCCAATTAGAGAATGAAGTTGGCAACACCTCCGAGATTCGGTACTACCGATCAACGATTTAATTGGCGATATATTAAATTGTAATTAAGGTGCAACCCTATTGTGCCGGAGGTAATACCGATGTGTCGCACCACTAGTCTACCAACCGATCCAAAAAGCGAAATCTTAAGGTGAAGTCCCACGACCAGTTGGGAGTGCCTGACCAAAAGTTTAGAGTAGTTGAACGATTTGTCGAAAGTTAGATCGTATGTCGTAAGTTACCTAACAATATGTTGTTGATAGTTTTATTGGTACCTCAGTTTTGGTCCCTTGTGGACGTAAGAAAAGACCTCAAAGCATTTTCTCATTGTTAAAATTTGTCGAATTGTGACGTTGAGGAAATGTCAAATTGAGAATTTTGCGTATACGTGTAAGCGAGGTTAAAAATGATTTAAAATTAGCATCCACAATCCACATTGTTATATTTATTTATTTCCGTCTTCCCAGTTAATAATCCTTCGAAAGTAATTACAGCACGTGTATGTTAAATTTAGATAATTATAGAATATAATTGAATGCCGTCAATTACTAATGTATCGTGGTGATCATAATTAATTTTATTGTTCATATTTTTTGTTACACAAATAGCTAAACAATTAAGAATAGACGTCATACATACAACGATAGGTACTAAAATAACTTTTTTGAATTCTAAATCTGCATGTGACGTTAAATTAATAAAAACCTGAGTTTAAATATTTTTTAAAAGATACCATCTTTTTGAGAAAAACAATGACATTCAAAAAGAAACAGTAAATAAATAAATCCTAGTTCATTAACTATCATTTATTTATTTATTGTTGTTGTTGTGTCGTGACGACATTACGTCACGAGTATTTCTGCCATTGATTTTAGTAGCGATATCTCATCTTCAGCCAATATATTATTAATAAATTCTAATCCTAGCGAGCCATTAACTACCCTTTAAGGAACCAACCGCCAGCTCCCTTAAATACACATAAAATAATACCAATAAATGAGCGGGCGCAGGTACGCAGGGTCTTATCTCTCTAACAGCCATAAGATACCGTTCAAAGCGGCCCAATCTCAATAAATTTATTAAAGGAATATTGCCAATAGAGACCCAGCACATCCTATTAATTAAAATACTTAATTAATTCACCTGGAAATTGTTTAATCAATTCACTTTTGACCCAATTTATTGGGGTAGATCGAACTGTGAGTCTGTGACCCGACGTCTTGTGATAATTAAAAGCTTTATATTACAATCAGGTAATCTATGGGATTGTGTTTTAATTATGATTACGGTGGAAGGGAATTTGGGTGAGGTGGAAAAGGGGCACTCATGTAGGGGCACTCATGTAGGGGCACTCATGTAGGGGCACTCATGTAGGGGCACTCATGTAGGGGCACTCATGTAGGGGCACTCATGTAGGGGCACTCATGTAGGCTGCTTATTTAAACGTTTTTCCGGCGTTCGCTTTGCAGATTTGTTTGTATCAACTGTTACATCCATGATAATGCAGTTTTCCGACTTTTACTAAACTCTTTCTCTCATATTTTTTAGACTTACTCAGCTACTCTGCTGACCACCTCAACAATGCTTTAGTTGTGCCCTACATTTTCGTTTTCCGTCAAAACCTGATTTTCGCCAACTGCTACGTCCTCATTATGTACACTTTCAATTTTATTAACAGCTTATTTTCTTTGTTCCAGCATGCTACGAGCGCTCGACCTGGGCGGTGGGGAACGATCTTTAGAACGCAAGCCTGAGATCCGCTCGCCGAGCACCGCACCTTCACTCCGAGACCATTCGGCCGAACGAGAGCGAAGCGCTGAGCGCCGGGATACAGGTACGTCACTAGTGTTGAACCACGAGTATTTGGAGTGGACGGTCAACTTGAACTTGGAAGGGAATAATATAGTTGGGTTCCACTCAGGTTAGTTGTGTTGGTAGTAGCAATCCTTGCATTCGGCCCGAATGATGACGTCATGTGTTTGATGTTATGGAGTCTCTAAACAGTGACGTGTCTTCGCGCCGGATGTTCGGTATCATCACCGTCAAGTGAACATTGGAAATCGATGGCGGCCATCAGCTATGCACGTTCGATGTTTCAAACTTGTGTATGTCCGTAGCTAGTTCGTGTTCGCTTCACTTTTCTGTCCGCAAAAAACAACCAGTCGCAAAAAAAACGCGCGGAGTACGAGGAATATCCAGTTCCCACCACCTCAGCCATGCCGCTCACGGACGCGCGTAATCGTTTCAAACTTAGGCTTTAGAATTCGGAGCATGCCATGATGCCGACATAAGAGACGCCGCGCGCGCATTAAAGATTCGTACGCCGTTGCCGAATGATTGCGACGCTTACGAGCGTTCGTGCTAGCCCTCCCTGTCCCCCCACCCCCTGACCCCCGGCCCCGGCCCCCGCCGTCCTCTCCTCGTGTTCCCGCGTAACCGTGCTTTCACCGCAGGTGTGGAGGAGTGGCCCAGCACGCCGCCACCGCTCAACAACAACACCACGCACCACAACAACAACGGCCCCACGCCGCTGCTGCCGCTGCCGCCGCCGAGCCCCTTCCGCTTCGAGGAACACCGCACTTACAGGTTTGCGGAGGACATGGGGCCCCTGCCGCCCGGCGCGCTGGTCGGACGCCTCGGCGACTCCCTCATCCCCAAAGGCGACCCCATGGAGGCGCGACTGCAGGAGATGCTAAGATACAATATCGACAAATATGCGAATACGAACCTGGACACGTTGCACATAAGTCGGAGAGTACGAGAGCTGCTGTCGGTCCACAACATCGGACAAAGACTGTTCGCTAAGTACGTGCTGGGGCTGTCTCAAGGGACGGTGTCAGAGCTGCTGTCGAAGCCGAAGCCCTGGGACAAGCTGACGGAGAAAGGGCGCGACTCGTACAGGAAGATGCACGCGTGGGCCTGCGACGAGGCCGCCATCATGCTGCTCAAGTCACTGATCCCTAAAAAAGGTACTTTCCAAACACATTCATGTCTGATTAGATTTTATTGCGGGATTTGCGTCCTACATTGCGTGATATATTGAGGTACCGTCGTCGTGCGAATTTCCCTGGTCTGACTTGATGCGAATACCACTGCATTCATGATGAGCTTTTTTTACTTTTTGGGCTACATACTAATCAATGAGACAGTTTCTATTTGACCATTTGTTTTCTTAAAACTGATTCACTGATATTCGCAGTTTCGAGTGTTCTAGCTCTGAGCGTACCAAAAGTGATATGAACCGTCCAAGATACTTATATCGTAGCGACAAAATTACCTAATCATGTTTGGTACGTCGAGCCACGATCATCAATTCCTTTTACACGAATCATCTGATCCGTTTGACACGTCGGTTATCTTAGCTTGTCAAGTCTACCTGACAATACAACTCATCAATCACGGCAGCACTCGCCTACGAATACAAAAGATGTTTACATTTTCCGCGTCAATTACTTGATACGCGAATATTGTTCAATCATTACGTTTATGCTCAATTAACGCGTATGTTAGGAAAATTCGAATTTTAAATTAACGGTTTAGAACGCACTAGAAGCTTCTACATATAGTTCCGCACTCTTTTTTTTTTTGTTTTTTTTTTTTACACTATTATTTAATTTTTTGTTTTGTTCCTTTTAGACCTGTTCCTCAATCCTTTTCCTTTGTCCCTGTATCCTATCGCGTGCGGAAATATCTGAAACTGCCCAGTTGGAGGAAGCGAGGGGCAAGTAAACATCTCCCACAGTTCGATTACAAAATTATGATTTTAATTTTTTCTCCTATGGACAATCTTTAGTGTACTTTCTACCATTTTCCAAATTTTAGTGTAATTTTTTAAATTAATAATTTCTTTTACGTTATATTGATGCTCGCGATCGTCGATATGAGGGAGGCATTTTTCAAAATTGTTAATTGAGATTCTCTAAAGATCACCTTTTTTCAAGATTCTCTATTTGCCAAATAAATCAAAGCAACTTTTCTGAAAATACGAGTCCATTTGTTACATAAATGTATGTGGAAATGGAAAAGCGGAGCGGACACGCACTCGGCGCTAACTACGAACTTGCCGCAAAGCGATAGCGTTCACGTTCAGTTACATAGCATAGCAACTGCAACTGTCACACGTCCTGCTTTGTATAGTGCATGGCACAACTTTAACAAGTATATGTATACTAAAGCTAAAGTTTAACATATACGGACTAACATTGCTTACATACGTATGATATGAGGCATTCAATATATTTTACGTATTTAAAACTAATTTCTATATTCATAGGGATTAATTTTAGACTGATATTTATTTTGACGTTCATTGAACTTTACCTTTTTATTGAAAATCGCTATTCCTATCAATGGCCTTCAATAAAAACTTGATAATTTTAAAACCAACACGTAATTCGACCACAATAGGAACAGAAATTCGGTGGAATTAAAAAGAACGTACTCATTGCAAGGCTGTGTACACATTAACGACAATGCACGACAAAGTATAAATCTGTGAATACAATGGACTCTTGTGTATTAGCCTTTGTCCCCATCGATATGGATGAGCTCAAATAGATTGAATTTCAGATAATTCCCGGAAGGGTTACAGTTTTCTTATTTCGCTGCGATGTTATTTCGTTTTCGTTTTTTCTATTCTGGTTATTGCTGATTGGTGTTTTGGCCACGTTTATGGGGTTATTATGCAAGGAAGATGAATGCATTTTCCCTTTTTAGCGGATTTCGTTTGTTCGCGAAAATGTTAATCGCTGTAATTCGTCGAGACGAAAACAATAGCTTTGAGCATTCTTCCATTTCTTTCTGTACTTAGCATGAGTATTTTATTGATGGATTAGATTTTATGAGACATTGGGATCCGAGGCTAGTAGGTAATAGGTAATAATGACAGCTCATTCGTCACGCTACATACGTAATCAATCTAGCCAGCAATCGTGGGAAGCAATTTCTTCCGATTGCGGGTGGGATACCTTTCCAAGTTTCAATCAGTATAGCCACAATTAGATCCGATTAACTTGTAGTTCTTCTTCTGGGATATGTGTGTAGAAGAAAGGCTTTATCATTCATGTCTTCATAATTGCTGTCAAATACTTTTTTGTCTTCCTTATATTTTCAATATGCCTGGATAGAAATCAGTAGGAGTGTTTCTTGGAGTGGACAATGAAAAATGTACTTATATTTTCAACATGGTTGGAAGAAAAACGATGCGATTGGTCGGTGTCTAGAAGTGGACAATGGAAAATTGATACAAGCAGCAATGTGTAACTACTTAGCTAAGTATAACGTCATGATAAGTAGTCCAAATATAGTATATACAGCGTGTAACGGAAGGGGGGTATCAACCCTGAAGGAGGTGAATGTGCTCATGAAACTCAACAACTTTCCCCAAAGAACATAGGTCGAAATATGAAAAAAAAATTTGGCCCTCCCTTACAAAACTGACTACCAGCTGATTGATTTACTATGGGAGGGCCAAATTTTTTTTTCATATTTCGACCTATGTTCTTTGGGGAAAGTTGTTGAGTTTCATGAGCACATTCACCTCCTTCAGGGTTGATACCCCCTTTCCGTTACACGTTGTATATAGTATTTGATGTGTATTTCAATGAATACATTTTTGATCTCCTGAAGAGCGTTATAAAGCAAGTAGCTGTTTAAAGTCCTTTACAAATGTAACTGTTGCTTTCGGAATCAACAGTTAGGTTTGTAGGATAGCGCTTACTGGGATCGGTCCTAGAAAGCGTACTTCAAATAATGTACAATAACGTCAATACTGTTACATAACTACTAAGCAGCAACGTATCATTTCGCTGCAACGTTATGGGTGTCGGCTATTTCCCAGTTCCCACGATACACATGCATAATGTCCGTTCGTCCGTCCGTTGCGAAACGATTGTTGTTCGACGTTCACACGCGACAGCGTTGTGGCAATGGTAGGCTGTGGCTTGCGTTCAAAATAAGAATAGAACCTTACCGCCATTTTGTGAAGTTTGGCTGTCAAACTTCAGTTGCGTCGCGTTGGGCAAGATTTGCAATGTGATCGTTAAGATGGCGATAGATGACTCTATCTAGCCACTGACAGTTCTATTCTTTAAGTTGCAAATACTAAGTAAATATGTAGTAGAAAGTAAGAAATGTTAGAAAAAAGATGAGAAAAATCTTACTTTTACCTATTCTAACGCCCGCGCCGTTCTAAAAACCGTATCTATTAATGAGTTATCTAATGAATAGCTAGTAAACGTTGCTACACATCCACGTCCTCCCATGTACACACAACATAAAAATAATTGCTTAAACATCGCACGCGCCGAAACAATGGCGGATCAATTAAAACTAGCTACAATAACTTCCCGCCCTTCGAAATACAGAGCGCAAAAAACTTAAAGAGTATTTATTTAAACTCTAGTCTATGCTCTATCATCGATAGTTTTTGTATTTTGTCTATGGTTTATGACGCAATAACATTAGAAAGATGAATTCTGATAATTATTATTTATATTAAAATTTATTGTTAGTTTACCTAAAGGTAGTCGAACCGTAATTAACTATTAATTTTTCACTTTCTATTTTATTTATCAGTAATAAATTCTGAATAAATGCATGTTTTATAACTTAACGTAAATCAAACGCCCATATTTTTATACTTTTATATCTGATAATTATTTGCAAGTCCAACAACGTTTTCCTTAATCAATGAATAGTGAAAAACAAACTAATTTACAACAAAACTTTTGATATTCTATGTTCCAAGCTCACGATTACACGGTCTAATTACAGGTAAATAGTGATGTATACATTTTACGCTATTAAACCGATACCTGCTGTCGTGACTGAATTCAATTCCAAACGTGCACACAACAAATAAATTGGTAAACTATCGTCGTACATCGAGAGTACACAAGACAATAATATTATATTATTTTTCACGGGCACTAAACTTCGATGTAAGTTGGCTACGTTCTTTATTCATATAATCCTTCATTCCAATTAAGTTTAATAATGGTGGTCGTAATAATTGCTCCTATTACTGGTGGCACGGTTCAGTGACGAAATGCTATAACGTAGACGTCTTGTTGTTTATGATCACTGAAATCGATTTAAAAGCTTATTGGTCGAGATAACCAACGTGTTTCATATGTGCTGCAATAAATCTTCAGCACGCTCTTTTTCACCTGATTAAATCAAAGCAAGCTATTTTACTTTTTGTTTATATTAAAAATCGAATAATTTATCTCAAAAACATTTAATTTCAACACTTATAAAATGAATGCTTCAAAAGAATTCAAAAGTTCAAGATATGCAAAGTTTTCCTAGTACCTAATCTCGTCTAATCTAATCTTTGGCGTTAAATAAAAACCGAAATTCAAAAAACCGATATCGTTATCATAATTAGAGCCCCTCTAAATCAATGGCACCAACATTCCAAAAAGTCGTTTGTAAATAGAGTGCGACCTAATGTTCGGATATACGCAGAGAATTTGGAGAACCCAATATTTAGACGAAGTTCGGCTCTCAAAACCATTTCGAGCGTAGCGTGAAAATCTATTTTCAATGGGCCACTATCGGCCGGCACAGGACACCCGCCAAAGGCTTTATGCCCGAAGTTAAGCGTCCTCGATGCTCCTATACTGTAAACTCCCCTTGTAGAGCTCTTAGTTTAACGCTAAGCTAATTTTAATATTCAATTGTGCTTTCCATGTTCGGGATTTGTTTTACAATAGGTGCTTCATACTCAAAGTTTTGAAACTGTAGTGGTTAACTTCATATTTGTCCGATACTCACTTCTGATATAAATATAAGTTGCGGTTCGAATCAAGCATGAAGTGTGTTTAATTTATTGTTTTCTATAACACCATAAGCAATTAAGCATGATTATCTTTAATAAGCCAATTATTATCTCTGGGCAATGTTCTTGTCTAGGCCGTCCCTGTTCGTTTTAAAGCCAATTATTCACTAGTAAAGTCGCCACACATCTTCTCCAATAACCATTAAAGTTCAAATGTAAACTTTCCTTTCACATAAAGGCATCGCTAATAAGTTATCGATGCGGCGGTCACGTAAGGCAGGCCGCACGGGGGACTGTCAAAGGCGTTTAAAACGGAACGGAGTTGGGAACTCCGCAAGTGTATTAGCCGACCGGCTAATGCGCGCGGACAGCGCATCGAGCGCAAACGGACACAACTCGCCGTCTTCACTCACTAACTTTAAAGTCTTTAAACCGGACAGTCTGCACGATTCATTTGAATGCGTTCTATTTTCAATTCAATATACTGATATTTTTTATTCTTTTAAACAGTTTGAGTTAAAGACTTTTCGGAATGGAATTTTACAATAACGTGTAAATTACGCGTTTATTAAGAAATTGAATATTTAATGCTTTTTATCGTTATTTGTCATCATGCCAAGTTTTGTTTGGTAATTCTTTAATATATTTAATGTTTGATACGATGGTAATTCTTACATTTATTCACAAATAACAAAATGCATTAGTTAAAATGCCACAGTAATAAGTGTTTTCCTGTACGAAAAATCTATAAAATTAATGTGACTGGAATTGCTATGAAACTGTAAATATATTTTCAAATATCACGCTGGACAATTATTTGACAGTTAGACAGATTAGCTAATGATTAGGTTGGTATGCTGTTCAAATAGAAACTGAATTTTGTAAATCATGTTTATCCACTTTACAAAACCATCAGGGCGGGTAAATCGATTCCTCTATAATATAAATACCCAAACGAGGGCGTATCAGCTAAAAGTAGCTACCAAACGAGACCATAACACATAAATCATAAACTTTGAAACACGAAAATTCGTGTTGATAATCACATAATAATTAGGTACCGACCCGATAATACCCGCCGGGATCGAAGGGATCGAAAGGGATTAGCTCGTAATGAGAATAAAATTGGCAACATATTTGTTCATTAATACCAACTGTGATTTAAACGTATAAAGTTTTTGATAAATAGGTTCATTGACGTGAATCCAAACAAAGAACAATTTGAGAGAAGACATTTCAACGTGGCGCCATCTTGTGGCCAGCAGCGAAACTAAAAAAAATATGTTCACTAGAAAACAACAGGCTTTACCAGTAAGTGACATAAACTGGATGCATCTCACAAACACGAAATTACGATGACTGAGACAATCATTTAATTTACGACGCAATTATCGCTAAAGTATTATTACAAAGGACATTTCCAGCAAAAAGTTTCGCGACGGCCACTTAGAAAGCACCTTTGAAAAACTAAATGCTCGTTTAAGAACGTTTAAGCAGAAATAACTTGGAAAAAAGTGTGGTATGCACGCAACAATGTGTACGTAACGCCATCTGTCGCCGAGTAGCGTAAAGCTAGTGTAGAGGTCAAGAAATTATTTTGCGAAGAATGTTCGTCGTCCCGCGGCCGCTTTGATGGCTTCCGACGAAGCAATCAGACCTCTTTACGGGCATATTTATGATTATAATACCGTGTCTCATTATATACTTTATGATTTTATACCTAAACGACTGTCCAAGATTATAATACCTAAGTAATTGTTACGGCCGAACGCGTAAATGACTTGACAAGCGAGACAACCGTCTTCTGTCTTTGTCTAACTAATAGTAATCCAAGCCAATAAAATTGTAGAGAATTTTCATAATAGAGTGGACTGTTCTTAGTGACTAGTGACTAGAATAGTTTATAGTTGTGATGTTCTTTTATCGTAATTAATAACGTTATAATAGAACCACAATTGTTTTTTACAAGCGAGCAAATATTATTTCGTTAGTTAATTGTTTAATTATGCCTTCGTAATTGTGATAATAAGAAATTTTAATTGCCAAATAAACATTCTTGAAATCTTAATAGGAGAACAATCTTTAATATTCCGACATTAATTCAACTTTTTTATATTTTCCAAAAGTCTTTGTTTTTGGTTAGGTAGTAACGCATAGATAATAAATCTGACTATGGAAAAATATTATACAGCCAGTAATGTCAAATGGCTACCATTCTAAGCTGCTCATCGGAGAAAGTATCGAAACGATTAAACTCCAAGGCGATGACATTATATTCAAAGTGCACTTAATTTATTCATATAATGTGGACTCACTTCATAGTCCTTAACACAATTAGCTTTTAATAGCCTAACTAAAATAAGATGGTGCTAAATTATTGCAATCAAGAAGCTCTTGTTGTATAGCGTTCCGTTGCAATAATTTCGTAGCGTCTTACATTTGAACAGACAAATATATTTTAATGCATATCAGTTGACATACGTGAATTAACTTCAGAGAAATATCGGGGCTAACTATTTTCATCTACGATGGTAGTGTTAGAAAGACATTTTACGAGCTACCTTATTATATTGCTCGTCATTTTGTCTTGAGGAAATTAATTGAAAGGTTCCATTCAAGCTTGTGGCTTTATTCATGATGGCAAGTTTATTGTTTACTTACGATAGACTTCCAATCTAATTGCCACCTACCTACATGCACTCAATAAAAACAAAATCGAACGCGTTCAAAATTTGTACAGATTATCCAAAAAAGGTCTTAATTCGTCAACAATACGTAGAGAAAAAAAAAGAAGGGCATTCTCGTTCGTCAAGCAAGCGACCGAAGCGCGGGTAATTATTTTAATAAAGCCGCGGTTCCACCGACGGTCATAAATACGTCGCGCGACCGTTGCGTCGCTACGTCAACGCCCACCGTTCACTTTCAAACGTTTCGATTTTCGCGCAAATGTGATCGAGAATGCACCCGGACTGTCGCTGTCCTGGCCAAAATAATGATGTGGTTTGTCTGGATTGATGATGAAGCGCGAGGCGAGGCGTTCAACGCCTGGGTCTTTGTTGAATGTTTGATTGATCTGGAGAATGTTGGGTGCTATTAATTGCGCGTTGCCATCCTTAATTGGCATCTATGTTTAGAATAGTGTTTAGCACTTAGCTGTTAGTGATCGCCGAGTTTTAGTGGCGCCTTGCTCATGCCTCTTACCGCTTACGCATGACAATTTCGTTTAGACTTAACTAAATACTATATATTGCACAGCTAAACTCCCTGCTATAAAAACAGTATTGACCAAACTTCAACAGAAACTACACAAGCATTTCAGAGAAAAGATCAAAATTGTCTCGCGTCAGTTTGAGGGCGCCATTTCGCGAACCGTTTTCACAACAGTTTAATAGGAAATTAAGTGCATCCTGACGTATTATTCGTCGTAATTAATTACACACGTTTCCTCAGCAAACCCCGAGTTATATATCAGGGACCTGTCTCACAAGATGGGTTGTTTAAACCGTCAGTTCGGACGCGATTTGTGACCGACCATTTTACATCTTTGCTCCCCGTCTTGCATAATTAGTAAGGATTAATGTGTAGCTATGAATGACTCGTCATTGTGCCGCGAAATAGTTTTAATCCAACACACTCGCAAATTAAATCAAGCTCTAGATTTATCTATAAAAGTCGCAGAATTTATGACTGCGAATTGTGCAGCATGTTGGAAATATTTCCAGTTATTAAGAAATGCGACTGCATTTTCAAAATGTCGTTTTGACAGATACTCCACGTCAAAGCAACGCGCTCTAGTAGCGAAAATATGTTTGTAATGACTGCCAAGATCACATTTTGACCTTTTGTCACTTACCTATTTTTAATGCACCACGTTTCCGCACTTACGATGCCAAAAGAACGTTTACACAGCAAAAACTGCGATGTTCTTTGAGGTATACTTATTCCTGGATTTTTTTACGACTAAGGTCGTTCATGTCAAATGTTGATACAACTCAATTTTATTTCGTAAACGTGCTTTATTTTTTCAACACGATATCAATGAAGCGATCAATTCGGGCTAATTCTTTGATCTTGGAAATGTTTGACAATGATTTTGACATGAATGTTCTGTTCTATCATCAGTTTTTATTTTTAGCCACAGCTATTTAGTCTGTGTAAAGTGTTGTAACTCAAAGCTTCATTGTATACGTATTGTAGAGTCCACTAATCTTTCATACAGCTTTGGGACTTGCCACCGATCTCTTTTTATTTTCAATTTTCACGCAACAAAAGCCCTCTCGCGTTAGCGCGTGTTCGCGTGCCGCGCCGCAATCAATCGCCGCCACAATCAATAAAGCAACTGTGCAAAATCAATGCATTAATACCTGCTATTAATGCGGTACACGTGAAAAATCGCTACGTTGTCACGGCACGTTTGTTATATTTTATCTGTGGAAAAAAACTATTTGACATTTCGAAGATGGGCGCAAAGTATTCAAATTGGACGCCATTGTTTAGTCATAAATTGAATCAGAAATTCATCAGCTAAACTATCGTAAACAGCATTTACGTGGAACTTTAAACTATGGAGAAAAAATTCGCTGAAATTAGATGTTGTTTGTAAGTAATAACTGTAAACAAAGACATGGCACAGACCTTAAAATCAATTAAAACCAGCACATGAAGCGGCAGACGCGATCGGCACTAACCGCGTTACTCCGCCTGTAGTTAACGGGAATTCGGTTATTTCGTTAAAAAACTTCGCTGCGCTATCGTTAAAAGTTATACAGATAAGCTCCGGGGAGACGCCAGGGTGTAGTCTGCAGTTTTTGTGCTGTCATCTCACTGTACCTACACAGCAAATACGATGAAGTAGGTACGAACGTCTGTGCAGGTTGGTCTGAAAACTACTTAACTGTAGGTACCTAAAGGAAGTTCGAAAAGAAAATCTTTTCAGGTATGGACCAGACAGTTTTTCTTGCGGTAAGAAAAGCAATTGAACTTGTATGATTTCTTTAACACCAATTACAATATGACCTAACTAATGAAGGAAAACCCATGACCTATTAACTGACCAAAATCAAGTTTGTAGTCGGTAGTTGATGAATTTCATATATATTTCACGCCGTAGCACTCACTCAGTTTAATCTATATAGACGAGTCCCTCAGCGGGGCTGGCAAAATTGATTATTGAATCTAGTTACAAACTAGCGGGCACCGAGATTTTAACTCGCGAGGGAGTATACGCAAAGACTTTTTATTTTGTCCCACGTATATTATATATTTCGCAGTTTCATGAAGGAACGAAGCTAATATTCGCCGTCTAACCCAAACAGAGAATGTGATGGGTGATGGGAGTATGTAATAAATAAACTGTGGAATTTATATTATGACACGAAGATTGTTTCATAGATTAATCATATCGAAGACAAAGAAAATTACTAGAACATACACACAAACTATACAGAATATACACACAAACTCAAAATTATGTAGCTAGATATTAAGTCGCTGAAATTATTATAGTCTGTTGACAAAACACAGGGACATTCAAATAAATTGATCCATAAAAATGATTCAAATACCAAACTCAACCTACGATGTAATCTCTTGCTAAACTAATAATAATTTCAACTTTACAACTCTGCCGTAAATCTTTAAAATTCTTTCACTATTATAACGCAACACATTTTAATACGTTTTTACTACTGAATAATAAAAAAACCTCACCCTAAATATTATAGTTTTAACGAAATCGTGTCATTTTCGCGCTCGTGACGTCTACATAGTTTAGCCATCAGCCAATCAGATGCACGCAATTTGAAATTCGGTAATTTTCAGCTCAATCAACGAACGTGATTGTCCATTATGTGAAACTGCGTAATCACCGAAATATAAGCGGATCGCATGTTTACATAACATAGTTTCGGCGAAGGTACCTAACAGAGCCACTTAAATATCTACTGTTAGATTTCTCCGGTGTGCGGAGCGCACAAACAAATCATTCCTAGAATTGTCTTACTCGTCCTTATCTTAATTTCATGAGCTCGCTTCCTCCGGCGCACGTAGCTCGAGTAGATGTATGTGGCTCTCGTCACATGCACAGGACCATTCTGTTTCTCTCTCGTGTGGAATCAATTGTGGTCGGTGCCCCCGTAGCGGCAGATTGCCATCTAGCACGCGATCCCGATCACCCGACCCTACGCACGCGACGTCGAACAAAAGAAACTTACCAATCGAAAATTATATCATTCCAGACTTTACCTCTTCATTTTCGACGTTATCGTGTTTAACGCAACGAAAGATTTATGTTGTGTCGTTCGTCATCGAACAGCATTTGGAAGTTTTAGGGACTCATCATTGAAATACTTCCGTCACATGCACTACCATTTGTACCGTTTTATTGTTGCACCATTTAGCACCTAATTTTAACTCAGATGCCCGTTTATGCAACTATTTCTTTTGCATATAATTAACAATTCAAATGCGGTATTTTTTCCGTGCTCTGCAACACTTTCGAGCGGCCCTGACGTCCGCTGCCGTCGACGACTCGAATGCAAATGAGCATCGATCGCCTGTGTGACGTATAGAGCGCGCACTTCTCACCCCTTTCTTACGACTACCCGCCAACATGATTTACAATCCCGGATACGAGTTCCCCGTTCGAATCCAACCTATACGGTTAAATTACGAACGTTACTTTTTTCACTATGTCACAGTGACACTATAATTTAGGGCACCGCCCCTTTACTTTCCAAAGCCTTTGAATATTCATACGACTATAGCAATCAATAACGGCCACAAAGAAAATAGTTTTCGCGTGCACGCACGCGATATAATGTCGCATAAACAAATAATTTCTTCGTTTTTATTGTTATCCTTGAATTATGTTATTGCCACTCGAATTTACACGGCCCCTTTCCCGCCATCGGTCAGAAGCGATCAAACGACGTCCGATAAATTTTAAACTTCCGTGACTGGACGACGTTAATTGAGCGCGTTTTTTAAAAATATCCATCAAAAATGCACATCTTAATGGCCAACAATAAAAAATGATATCGTTACATACCTTATAGTCTACTAGATAAGAAATGCGAATGAAACTAGATCAATAAAAATGTAATATTTAGAGTAACCGCGTCCCGTGGGCCGGCCATGTTGACAAGTTTGACGTGTGCACAAGATGGCGCGACCTGCGTTGCGTCACACGCCTGTGGAAATAACCTCAGTTTTTTGACAATATTTCGAAGCACGTCGCAGTAATTGCCCGCGTGCCGTTTACAGAATAACAAAATGTCTGCAACAAGATCAAAGGCATTAATAGACGTGTGTTGAAATTTATCGACGGCCCGTATGTCGAAGGATGAATATATACATACAAATCGCGTCGAGCCGTTTGTCTGTGATTTCAAAATTATCTTCTATATTTGCGAGACGTTTATTTATAGAGTACTTTTAAAGTTTTGTATTTACGTCCGTCCGTTTACATTGAACAATAAATTACTCGGTTCATAAGAGATAACTGCGTGCTTCACATTTTGATTCGCTACGATATGTCAAGCGGTTTTGAACTTATAAAAGAAAAACCGCGAAGACCGCCCCGAGGCTAGCCGCGACTTTGAAATAAACTAAATAATCAGCTAGTCGACGGCGGACGAGACACGGGTGACATTCTAATTATATTTTGATCGGTACCTACTTATTGACATAACGGATGTCTTTTTGATACTAAAATTGAATTTTGAAGAAGGCCTACTCCATCACTGTCATATAAATACAGAAATTACCTCACTCGCATTTATGTACGGTCCTCGCGCGAACTACAGATGACTAAATACATTTATATCGCTGTTTGAAAAGATGTCGCTGCTCATTTGTTCAAAATAAAAATGTGACAGATCATTCGTTTTATTCAAAATTAGTACGTCACTGTGATTCAATATTATTCATTTTCACCAAAGAGTAAATATGCAGATTTTGTCTCTGCAGACCATAAACTTTAAGCGGCAATTTACGCAACCATTAGAAATGTAATTAATTTATAAACGAATCACGTATATAGAGTTATTGTCTAAAATTATGGTCACACAAGATCTTAATCTGGAATATGTTTTAAAATATTTGTATCACGTTCGCCGCTCAGTCATAAGTCGTTAAGGTCGTGAACGGTTGGTTTCACAAAAAATATTGTCTATAGAAGGACATAACAGCGTTTATTGTATGATTTGAAACGTGAGAATCGCCAGAAAGTGACAACATTGCCAATTAAATTTTCGAAAGTGAAAACAATAACATTTTACTTGAGATAGCAAAAAAGCCACATAAATCTGGTGAAAGTTTAAAAACCATTTTGACTGCCAAAATACTGAGATATTGCACTATTATATTAAGAGATCTATTAATTTGAAATTTGACACTGGCAACCCTTTCTAATCGAGGTAGTCACATGGTATGTAACTGTAAGCTAATTTTAAACTCAGGCAGACATAAGTTAATGAGTTTCAACAAAACATATAAACAATGCCACTGTGCTTTATCTTAATTCATTTTTATCTCTCAATAAATAAAATACACTTTACGTTCCAATAAAAGCCCGTTGTGAGTTTTCGAAGAAAAACAATTGCAACGCACACTATTATGCTTTTTATTGTCAAATAATTAGAGACCAACTCGGCGCAACAACAGACAAATCCAAAATAAACCAAGTGGAAATACTTGTGAGGAAATTAGCGTACATATTGTCGGTTTTAAAATAAAATTTAAGGACGCAATTAAGTCTTTGTGATCCTTGAAAATTAATACGTCAACTCACAAACGATCCGTTTTTGGAGTCGTTAAAATACCGCAAAGCAAATAACATTATCGTTTTTCTTTAAACACTTGACGGATGTGACCAATTTTTAACGTACATTGGCATACAATATGTACCTACATACAGACATAATAAGAGTATAGTTATCTAAAGAGATGGCGTCCAATTATTATCATGTTCATAAGATAAAATAAATGAGGGCGCCGCGCTAACACCGCTCGGATTTAACACCAAAAATTCTTTGAACTCGAAATATACTGTAACAAATATTACCCGCAAGAGATCCGAGTATCCGAACATTATGCGCGCACTTTAATTCTATAATCATCTCGGCGAACGTCTAAAACTAATTACGCGACTTAATTAAACTAATTCTGCGCGTACATCACCATCTAAATAGTGTCGTTTCATTGTGAGAGCGGAGACAATATGTTGACAGGATGAATGACCACAGTGTGGCGGGCGGGATTCACGCGTAACTTCACTTGTTTATGAGTGCGCGGGCGCAATTTTAGGATTACTGGGCTTAGGCGATGAGTGCACGTTCCCATTCAACGATTATCTCTAAAGCGCTATGCACGGCGGTAGAGTTTAAATGAAGCGCCTAATTTCAATTGTACCAAATATAACTCGCGTATTTATTACTTGGCAACAGTTAAAGCTACTAACACGGATGTACGCAGCCCTACATGTGTGTGTGGGAACAATTTAGCGGCAATTAAAATTGTTCGTGTGCGGATTCGAATGCAAAACGATTGCAATATATTTTGTAGAAATATAGTTGTTTACATTGTATAATTAACAACATCACAACTTTTGTACCATATGCGCCACGCAGCACGCTATTGTTTCTGCTCAGATTTCACGGTATGCAAACAAGCGATCATAACGAAAAAACCAATAAAAATAATTTTGTAATTCGCAAAGTCATAAAAAAATTGTAGAAATCTCACACGACTCACGACTCACGAGCAATCATCGTGAATATATGTATTATATACTCAAACTAATTTTAGGTTAAATAGCTAGTTAGGCAGAACCCTAATTGATTTGAGGGTAACAAGATTTTTGTTTTTATTTATAGTTGGGACAAAGGATGGCACCGGCGCAGTGTTTGGTCGGCCGGAGGGTGAGGGTGACGATAGGCTCACGCACGCGATCCTGAGTGAAGCGCATCTGATGAAGACGCCCAGTGGACCACCCCACAACGATGACTCCAGAAGCAATGAGGACTCTAGCTCGCCAAGGACTCAGTGTCCCTCACCTTTCTCTAATAAGGTAGGACATTAGTATAGTATAGTACACGTATTACTAAACTGAGGGAACAAACACACTCATTACATGAAATTAAGCAAAACGGGAAAAAGCAATGTCTAATTAATATTTTTTGTCGCCTCTTCAGGACGGGAGTCAAAACCGAAGACTCAAGAAGTACGAGAACGACGACATTCCTCAAGAAAAGGTGGCGCGCATATACCAGGAGGAGCTTGCCAAAATCATGACCAGGAGAGTAGAAGACATTCGCCGCGATGGTTTCCCTGGGTATGTCTTCATTTTATTCCCCATTAGTAAGACCTAAATATTACATAACCTTATAGTGGCTAAAAATTGTAACGAGAACAGCATATCTAAAACTAACGAATAGCATGTTTCCTCCTTTTTTCAGCGGCGGCATGCCACCACACATGGAGAGGCCACCGGAAGACATCCGCATGGCCCTGGAAGCGTACCACAGAGAACTTGCCAAGATCCAGCCAGGTGGTAACATTCCCAACCTCCACAACTTGCCCGCCATGCCGCCCTTTCCGAACCTCCTCGCGTTGCAGCAGCAAGCGATGCAACAAGCACAGAACCAACAGATGAACGGCTCAGGTGCGGTCCAAGATCTCTCTTTGCCTAAAGATAAAAACGCCAAAATGAATGGAATGACTGATAGTGATAAGGATAGGTCAATGGATGCCGAAGAGGCTATTAGGCACGCGGGAGCGCATTCTCGTTAGTAAGGCCAAAACTAGAGCCAGGACAGCAATCAACGGGATCGTCGGCGTCCAGTCCACTGGGAAATGCCATTCTACCACCCGCAATTACTCCGAATGAGGACTTCAGTAACTCAGCGGCGGCAAGCCCACTGCAGAGGATGGCTTCGATTACGAACAGTCTCATCTCCCAGCCTTCAAATCCTCCTCATCATCCACCTGTGCAGAGGTCGATGAAAGCAGTTCTTCCACCAATCACACAGCAACAATTTGATCTCTTTAATAACTTGAATACAGAAGATATAGTAAGGAGAGTAAAAGAGGCCCTGAGCCAGTACTCCATTAGCCAAAGACTGTTCGGAGAATCCGTCCTTGGTCTATCGCAAGGATCCGTGAGTGACTTGCTAGCGAGGCCGAAGCCCTGGCACATGCTCACGCAGAAGGGACGAGAACCTTTCATCCGCATGAAGATGTTCTTGGAGGATGACAATGCTGTCCACAAGCTGGTAGCATCACAGTACAAAATCGCGCCGGAAAAACTAATGAGGACTGGAAACTACAGCGGAGCACCCCGTAAGTATCATATCTATATGAAAACATATGTGTGTTTAATGTTTAACGAGAATAGTAGATTAATTGTATTTTTCTTCTTCTGTTCTTACAGCATGTCCCGCCAAATATGAACAA